>CM033106.1:9696676-9758481 GCA_019321725.1 Paulownia fortunei
ATTACGCATTTTAACAATTTTAGGGGGAGAAAAATACTAACCAACACTTGGCCTTGTCCCTCAAAGAGAAAGGGAAGAGCCTCAACCGAATTGTACCATCCGTTACACTATTATGTTTGAATGTATCACAAATCTCAAGGAAGTTTATGATATAAGTATTAGGATCATCGCTTGGTAGATAGCCAAATTGAACCAACGTGCAAAATATTATTTGAATAATTGCGGGCTTGATTTCAAACATGTTGACTTGAATGGCTGGTCTCCGAATGCTATACATGGTACCATTAATGAATGGCTTGGCATAATCCAACAAAGATTGGCATCATGATCATTGTTCGCCACTTTTAATTTTATTCTCTTCAATAAGTGGTGGAAGGTTCTTTCAATTTTCAGGTCGTATGGCATGATTGATTGACAAGTTGGTCGAGTCATGCACCAACATACCCCTAGAAGAAAAAACAAAAAAAATCAAAGTAAACTAGAATAATATAACAAAAATAAAGCAAATAAATGGTTAAACTATGACTAGATGATTAAACTTCGAAATTGTAAAAACACACTCCCCGGTAACGACATCAAAAACTTTGTGTGCATGCAAAATGCAAATATTGATTAACAAGTATACTAATCACAATAGAGTGTTTGAGGTGAGGGTTGCGTGTCCCTAAAAAGTGTGTATACAAGACCGAATATAGTCACTCTAGCTATATTTAACCTATCAAAATTGGATTATTGATTTAAAAACTAAAATAACTATTTAGCAAAACAAATTTAAAAGCTAAGAAATGTATGAAACTGGAATCAAGAGAAAAGAGGTTAACGCTATGGATGACCAACCTATTTTATTACGAGTTTCACAAATTATGATTAGGATGACATTCAATAGCACAACAATGGGATTTTTGGATGTACTCAATATTCTCTCGCGATTTACCAAATCTACTATTAAGATATAATCGACAACATCTCTATTATAGTTATAACTGATTAATAATGCATTAAGACCTTTGAACTCCCATATAATTAAATTATGTCTATGACTATTGCATGTACTAATTTATATATCTCTATATTAATTACTCCATAACATGTATTACATAAGCACTCATTGCAATACTACCTCTTAGTTTTAATTGCAATAATAAGGATCAATTCAAAGTTGGCCAAACTTTAAAAGACATTAAGACCATAATACATGCTCAACACAATTTAAAATAACATCTAACCATGAACAAGTTATCAACTCATAAATCCATAGATTGGTTTTCCAGGCGATGATTAAAAGAAGTTTTGCTCATATTAAATAAAATATAATTTGTTCATTAATATCATGGGATTTCCAATATTTCTCAAAGTCAACAAAAATTAAAAGAAAATCAAAGAACAAAATTACAACCCAATTAAGTATTTTTCAATTCTTCATTTGATTCCACAGTCCCAATGCTAGATTCCTTCTCCTCTTGACTTCAATTTCAACTTTCTTGTGCTCCAACGATGATGGTACGGTGGATTGTAAATGGGTGGAGAGTAGTTTTTGTATGGGAGTACGTATTGTGAATGGGTATTGAGAGAATTGTGCAAGAAAAATGTGTAAAAGTATGTGTGATTTATAAAGATGATGACATATTTGTATATTGTATATGAATTGTAAATCTTATGGAGAGTGATGTAATATGTGTATCTAATATGTGTGTATAACAATAAAGATGCCAAAAATTCCTATTTCACGCCACTTGTCAAGGCCTAAAGAATCATCATCATCAAGGTGCTGTGGCATAAGAAATTGGCACAGTCTTTAGAATACTTCTGGATGATTTTGCCTGGCACCACGGTGCGAGTCACACTAGAATCTACTGCCTGATTTTTATAGGTGGTGCCACAACGTGAGTTCTGTACTTCAATTTTTCTGGATTTTTCATCTTTCATCTTTCAACCCTACTTCTTCCAACTATTTACCTACACAACATATATCAAAAGATAAGTGCATAAATTCATTAATTATATGATAAAACATCCTAGTTTGTGCTATTGAGAATGTCAAAAAATGCGTTGAATTATGAGCTTATCACAAAGCAAACTTTTGCATTTGAAGTGTGTGAAAAAAACTCTTACATTCAGAGTAGAAGAAAAACAAAATGTTTGAGCATCATATGGCACTGAAAGGCATTAGATGAAGATGGACACAAAATTATGATAAAAGAGCAAGAAAAAAGAGAATAAATCTATAAGATCTGGAAAAAGTACAAGGAGTGGATTAGAGAAGACCAAATCAAAGAAGAAGCAAAAGCATAATAACATGTCTTCATCAAATAATACAATTATACATCTATTTTTTTCTTATATATGCAACATTTTTGTTTGTATTGTAAAATATTAAATAAACAGATTCAGAATATTAATAATGGGAAAAATAGTACAAGCATTGGTGCTTCCATTGAGTAATTCGTACCTTCCTTAACGCAACTCTCACAAGTTTTATACTATGCATTCTTGATAATTAATTTAATTAGGCTTTTTCAAGTCTCATTTGATTTGAAGATATTTTTTTGGTAGCCTAAGTTGCATATATTTCTCATACTTTCATTTGTTTTCAACAAATCAAAAGTATCAAGTTGGTAGCACTAATTTACACATGGCTTATCCTATTGAAGGGTATTCATTTTCACATGTGAAACCATTCCAATTTACCTAAGTACACTATTATTATAATGGCTAATTTTTTTTTGAACTTCTAATGATCCAAATTTTATGTATTATTTATTCTAGGTTGCTAATATAATTGTTAATCAACAACTTAATTTTGCTTGAAGAAAAAACTAGCAAACCGAAGCGAGCTTAACACAATTACTATAAGTGGTGAAATATGTTGGGTTCGTTATAATAGCAGGGGAATGTGCAATGGAAAATTAAAATTTTATCAAATAAATTTATCCTCTTGATTCAAAACTGATTCTAACGATTGCACTTATTTAAGTGAATATATAAAAAATAAATATATTAATTTGGATTGTACCTTTCATGCACTTCGATTGTTGTAGGGAATGAAACAATCAATTACTTATTAGAACCCTCAGAACGCACAAGAAGCCAAGTGTCTTCCCTCTATCAGGTCCACAATATGAAAAATAACACTAATTAAAAGGATTTGCGAGTATCCTTTTAATCGTTTACTAATATGGATCCAAAGTAAATTTTACCTTTTTGATCCAATTGATTGATCAAGAATAATTTTTTAAGAACAATAAAGATTGATTCTTTAAGTTCTTAAAACTTATATATAAAGATAATATTAAGAATCTAATTTTCTTTTAAATAACAAGAAAATTAAGATTTCAAGAAAACACCTTTCTTTTTCTTTCTTTTCTTGGAGAGAAAAATAGAAGACTTAACAAAATAATATATTTTCTAATAACTATGATAATTTTTGGCCCTCCCTATAAATATGGGTTGAAAATTTGTTCATTTGTCAATTTTGAACTACTTCAAAGTTTGATTTTGGAAGGATTCTAAAATTTTCAATAACTCTCCTATTTTTTTCTTTCCAACGTATGTGGACTTGTTTGAAACTACATTAGTCATAAAAATTGTCTACATGCATTCTTGATATTAATTTGAACTCTTCAAATAATATCAAGATGAATATATATCAAATATATACCAAAAATATATTTACATATAAAATAAATCCTAGTGGCTGATTTTTATCCTTTAAAAATTGGTTCACTTTATTTATTTATTTATAAATATATTAATTAAATAAATTATATTTATTTAATTTATTCTCTTCATATTTTAGTTGGCTTCTAAAGTGATCTACATTAATTTTTGGGCTTGAACTTAAAAATTCACAAATCAATCCAATTGATTTAATCCCAAATTAATCAATCTAATTGATTAATTATAATTTACTCTAATTGGACTTTCTAATCAAATTAGATCCAATTACTTAATTGAATAATTCAATTTAACTATTAAATTAAATAGAACCCTTAATTAATTAATTAATTTTTAATATTAGAAATGTTACTTAATATAAAAAGTGTGACTTGTTTACTATTAAGCTAGTAGTGGGATTGTAACATTTGCAGCTTATGAATAATAATTATTCAAATTAATTAATACACTTGGAATTAACTTCTTAATTCCAAGAACCTCTTTATCCATGAAAACATATAACAAGTAATCATGGCAAACTAGTTTTAGGTTAAATAGCGAATAAACCTATTTTAGTTGCGAGTACTATACACATACGGTCCTTTCGACGACTAATCTCCGATTGAATTTACAACATGGATTATAAGTCGAAACCCTAAATAATTCAATAATTGTGATATCATTTCAAGTTTTAATGATCCTGATGAATCACGATTCATCCTACCTTGATTGAGATATTTGAATCACAAATTATAAAAATATAGGAGATTCTCTTATTTAAAAAAGACAAGTGTCAAATTCTATGTTGACCACTGACAAACCTCCATACACACCAGTGCAACACCCAACCTACCTCATTTGTGATTATCAGGCAATTAGAAGATATATCAAAGTATTGCAGGATACACACAAGAATACCATCATACCTCAAGTTCGAGCACTAGCTGTGTACTATTGCAACACATAAATTTTTATTTCGATAGGCAAATCCTCCAACTAAAAATTTCTTGCGGGCCATGTTCGGTGTACTTGTTCTCTAACAAACACTCATATATATGCACTTGCATCTCTACACTAATGCCAACGGAATGTGGCATCCTCGTCTCATAAGTACGCATTGTATATGCGAGTTTTGCTGAGCTATTTGATGTCCCATCTTAAAAAACTCTCGACTCGAAACTTATTTAAAACCAAAGCCTTAGAGGCATGTTCCATGATCACCATCATATGCACGAGCATGCCCCGTAGCTAAATTTGATCTAAGGGCTTTATCTAATGTGTAGAAATAAAGGATGCAAAATATAAGATAAAAAAATATCTTTTTATTAATATGATTCCCAATAAGATTGCCTTTACAAAAAAAGAGAGAGTATAATACATCCAATCTAATTAGGGCATTGGACATCCTACTGTAACAATCTCCCACTTGCCTTAGCTCCAATTGCCAATGTATCTAAGACCCATCTTTTCGATATGTCCGCCGAATACCTTCTGTGCTAAGAGCTTAGTAAGTAGGTCTGCTATATTTTTTGTTGAGGTAACTCGATCCACAATGACGTCGCCTCTACCAATGACCTCTTTGATCAAGTGATATCATCTCATTATGTGCTTGGATCTTTGATGAGATCTTGGCTCATTTTCTTGCGCAATGTCTCCATTGTTATCATAGTAAATCATAACTGGATCAACAATGGATGGAACTACACTCAGCCCTTGAATGAAGTTTCTTATCTAAACAGGTTCTTTTCTGCATCTGATGCAACAACATATTCAGCTTCAATAGCAGAGTCTGCAGTTGTCTCTTGCTTAGAACTCTTCCAACCGACCGTACCACCATTCAGGGTGAATATATATACAGACATAGACTTTAAGTTGTCTATATTAGACTGAAAACTAGAGTCTGTATATCCCTCCAGTTTTAGTTCTCCATTGCCATATATTATAAAGATATTCTTAGTCATTCTCAAGTACTTGATGATAATCTTAACGGCTTTCTAGTGTTTTTTTCCTGGATTGGATTGATATCTGCTCGTGACGCTCAAAGCATATGCTATATCAGGCCTTGTACACAACATTGCATACATTATGCTCTCTATTGCAGAAGCATAAGGTATGCGAACCATCATTTCTCTCTCTTTAGGTGTCTTGGGAGACATAGCCTTAGAGAGTGAAATCCCATGACTCATAAGCAGGAATCATCGCTTAGATTCCTCCATGCTAAAACTTTTTAGCACTTTATCTATGTACATGGATTGAGATAGTCCGATCATTCTTCTTGATCTATCTCTATAGATCTTTATCTCTAGGATAAAAGATGCATCTCCCAAGTCTTTCATTAAAAATTGATTAGACTACCAAGTCCTCATTAACTGCAACATCCCTGCATCATTCCCAATGAGTAGGATGTCATCAATGTAGAACACAACAAATGTAACTGCACTCCTACTGACCTTTTTGTTGACACATGGTTCATCCAGGTTCTTATGAAAATAAAACGTTTTGATTGTTTCATCAAATTGGATGTTCCAACTCCTCGAAACTTGTTTGAGTCCATAAATGGATCTCTAAAGTTTGCAAACATTTTGCTCGTTCCCACTAGATATGAAGCCTTCTTATAGATCTCTTCTTTTTAATATTTTGATTAAGAAAAGTGGTCTTCACATCCATTTGTCATATCTCATAGTCATAATCTGCAGATATGGCTAGCAATATCTGAATTGATTTACGTATCGCTACTGGTGAAAAAGTTTTCTTATAATCAATTCATTGCTTCTAAGTATAACCTTTTGCAACTAAATGTGCTTTATAGGTCGCTACCTCTCCATCTATTCCAAACTTCCACTTGTAGATCCATTTGCAGCCAATAGGAACAATTCCCTGCAGTGGGTCCACTAAGGTCCATACCTTGTTAGAGTACATGGAGTCCATCTCGGACTGCATAGCTTCTTGCCACTTCTCCAAGTTGATGTCAGACATCACCTCTCCATAGCTTCTTGAATCGTTATCCAATGGGAGTCCATCTTCTTTATTCTCTAACAACAAGCTTTACTTCTTAAGTATACTTGAGACCCTTTGGGATCTTCAAAGAGGTTGTTCCTCAGAGGGCCCAACATCAGCTGGTGTGTTATCTACTGCGACAGTTGGGGTGTTCTATGGTTCTTGAATTTCTTCAAGTTCCACGACTTTGCCACTTCTCTCTAAAGAAATTCTTCTTCAAAGAATGTGGTATTTCTCAAAACAAACACCATTTGTTCCGATGTGTCGTAGAAATAGTATCTAATATACTCATTTGGATACCCCATGAACTTGTATAAGTTGGATCACATATCCAATTTATCTCCCACTTACTGTTTCACATAAGCAGCACACCTCCATACCCTAAGGTATTTGTAGGAAGGTGTCTTTCCACACCCTATTTAATAAGTATGCCGCTATTTCCAAGACATAGCCCCAGAATGAAAGAGGCAATATAGTGAAACTCATCATGGATCAAACCATGTCCAACAAGGTTCGATTTCTGCATTCCACAACTTTGTTTCTCTGTTGAGTTGTGGAGTAGCAGGAGGAGTCCATTGTGAGATAATCTCATTTTCTTTTAGATAATCTAAAAACTTTGTGCTTAAGTATTCATCTCCTCGATCAAATTGAAAAGTCTTTATACTTAAGCCAGTTTGTTTCTCTACTTCGATTCTGAATTCTTTCAACTTTTCAAATATTTCAGACTTGTACCTCAAAAGGTGCACATAACCATACCTAGAGAAGTCATCCGTAAAGGTTAAAAAGTAGTTATAGTTCCCGTGGGCGCTAATACTTAGTGACCCACATACATCTGTATGGATCAAATCAAATAGATGTTTGGCTCTCTCCACTTGTCCAAAAAATAGAGATTTGGTAATCTTTCCTTTGAGATAGGATTCACATGTTGGCAGTTCTTGCTCGTTCTTTAGACAAGCAATTGTGCCAACTTGTTAATCATTTTCTCAGAAATATACCTTAATCTTGCGTGTCATAAGCTTATGGAACTATGATTATCTAATTTTCTTTTATTTTGTTGAATTGTGAAAATGGGTTTATAGGGAGTAACAATATATAAACAATTCATCAAGAAACCAAATAGATAAAATCATAACATTTGAAAATGGAATAATTTTCATTCTCAATGGTAAATCTAAAACCTTCTCTATCCAAAACTGGAATAGAGACAATGTTCTTAATAATATTCGGAATAAAAAGACAATTGTTTAAAACTATTATATAACCATTCTCTAAACCTAGATTAATGGTCCCTATAGCTAGTGCAACAATTCTTGCTCCATTCTCCATCCTAAGGACCATCTCTCCTCTATCCAGTTTTCTACTTCCTGTCATTATCTGCAAATCATTGCAGATATGTGAGCCACAACCGGTATCTAATACCCACGAAGTATTGTTAACATACAAGTTAACTTCAACAAAATATATACCTGAATTTTTAAGACTTGCAAGATACTTCTTGAAATTCATCTTCCAGTGCCTTAGTTTGCCGCAGTGATGTCACTTGTCATTAGCTTGAGAATAAACCTTCTTGACATCGCCCTTAGCCTTCAACTTGTTGGGCTTAGAGGAACCCTTTCCTTTCCTCTTTCTTTTCTTGGGCTTTTTAGCCATTGATCCGAAAGAGAATCCAACAAGCAGAATCGACTTGTCCTTTATCATGCTGGACTCAGTTGTCTTTAACATGTTTACAAGCTCAGTGAGACTAGTCCCCATATTGTGCATGTTAAAGTTGACAACAAAGGTGTCAAATGAGGGAGACAAAGACTATAGTAGAAGGTCCGTATAGAGTTCATTCTCCATAACAACTCCAAGGGACGCCAGCCTTTCAATGAGTGCTATCATCTTCAATCAATGGTCATGGACTGAAGAGCCATCAATCATATGACATCTGAAAAGCTCTTTTGAGATCTGATATATCATCTGCCGAGTTCATTCACCATATAACTCTTGTAGGTGAAGGAGGATCCTATAAGCAGTATCTTGATCCTCATTTCTCCTTTGCAGTTCATTTGACATTGATGCCATCATGTAACATCAAGCCTGCAGATTATCATCAACATGACGTAGGTAATCTGCATAAGCCTCTGAGGTAATATCCTCAAGTGGAACCAAAGGAGGCGTGACATCGAGAATATATGCCATCTTCTTAGATTGAAGAACTATCTTAAGGTTTCTTTGCCAATCGACAAAGTTAGGTTCAGTTAATTTGTTTTGTTTAAAGATTGTAGCAAGTGGATTCTTTGCCATTTTAGTAGAAAAATCTATAAAACATGCACGAAGCAGAAAATGAGTAAACTATGAGAAAAATATATTAATTTAATATAAGGTCTTAAAAGATAGTAAACCATCATAAAAATCATTAAGATTAAGAATACCTACAAGTTTCTGGTGAATGTTGAGTTGTACCCAGGAGATAACTTGGAATAATTCTTATAGTGTACCAAAATCACTAGGTGGAGTGATGAATGCATCCGCATTGTTTAACATGTTAGGCATTCTCTCCTGAATATGTGACACTTTTAGTTTATCTGCGATGGCCATACCTGTGATATTCTCTATTATTAAAGGTTTTAGGATAACTCCTAAAACTTTGACTCCTCCTACATGAGCAGAAGTAGCCACACTCCCTATTAACCCCAGATTATCTCCCCATACACTAAATGAATTTTTCTTTCTGCTAATATTTTACCAAGGTTATGGGTTGCCCCTATAAACTCAACATTTTTTCCTGGATTGGATCTACAAAAGATACAAATACAGTTGAACTTGCGAGTGGAAGATACTTTCATTATTTAATTACTTTTTTATGAAATGAGTTGTGCAAAAATGGATAAGAACGATGCTATTTATTGAGATGTGAATAGAGAATGCATTTATTACACGTCTTTTTCTTTTGTTAGAAAGGTTGAAAATAAGGACACAAAATTTAAAAATTATCTACTTACACGTGAATGTACATGTAGTTATAATTATACCTCACATCTTTCTCTGATTTTATGTCCAGTAACAGGTTAAACGCCTCTATGGGTCGAAGATATGCTTCATATCTAATTTTCTTATAAATTTGCAAACATGATCTTTTAATGTCAAATTTCCAAAACTATAACGTTCATATTCATCCTAGAAGTAATTCTATAAATTAAGAATTGTACGATGTACTAATCCACATGAATGTGTCTCAAGAGTCAATATAATGTCATCTAAAGGCTCTTTACTCAGACCATCTATAATGAATTTAATTTTATCTTCTCGATTTTTAGAAATCATTCCTAAGGAATGACATTTTGTGTTATAAGTCCATCGAGCACATTTGTAATAAACTTCCATTTTTTTCGCCCTTTGTTTTTTTAAATTTGTGCTTTTACCAAAATCAGACACGTATCTAGTAAGCAAGTTTGAAGACTCGTATGAAAACTCACATGTTACTCTTACCTTTGCTTTAATTATCCATCGTATGTCCCCTTGGATGCCCTTGTGCATAAGCATTCTTAATCTTTCAATCTTGGATTTATAAATTTTTAAAATTGCATTTTTAGGAAGAAAATGAAATCACTTCTTAAGAGTTAGAAGAATGTCATCCATTTTGAAAATAATAAGAAAAGAGAATGAGAAAAGAAGAGAAACTTTGTACAGAGATTTCAGTTGTTTGGAAAACTGATAAATTCAACTTCAATAGCCACGGAGTGTCGTTATCTGTCACTTAATCGGGAAAAGAAAAGAGAAAAAAAAAGAAAGAAAGCCTTCAAAACAAACAAATTTAGAGAAAATATGTATATATATATATACACATATTGATCATAACAAGGGTTAGAACGAAAAAGAATTTTCTTTTGTGATAATTGATTCTCTAGAAATGGTTTGAATCTTTTGTCCATTTACTTTGAATACGTTACAATTTTTAGAATTCTCAATATCAATCGCCCCATAAGGATATACCTCTTTTATAACAAAAAGGCCACTCCACCTTGATCTCAATTTTTCAAGAAACAAATGCAATCGAAAATTATACAGCAAAATATTTTGAACAATCTCAAATATTTTTCTTGAAATTTTATTATCATGAAAATCTTTGATTCTTGCTTTATGAATTTTAGAATTCTCATATGCATCATTTCTCAATTCTTGAAGTTCATTAATTTGCAATTTGTGCAATTTTGAAACTTCATCAAGGTTGAAATTAAACATTTTGATTGCCCAATAAACTTTATGTTCAAGTTCAATAGATAAATGATAAGGTTTTCCATAAACTATCCTATAAGGAGATATGCCTAATGATGGTTTGAAAGCAATTCTATATGCCTAAAGTATATTGGTAAGTCTGAGAGACCAATCTTTATAATTGGATTAATTATCTTTTCTAAAATTTATTTTATCTCTCTTTTTGTATGTTCAACTTGTCTATTTGTCTGAGGTGATAAGGGGTTGCAACTTTAGGTGATTTCATATTTCTTCATTAAAGTTCCAAAAACTTCATTACAAAAATGTTTTCCATTATCACTGATAATAGATCGAGGAATTTCAAATTGACTTAAAATATTTTCTTTCAAAAATTTTATCATTAATTTGTGATCATTGTTTCGACAAGGAATTACCTCGATCTATTTTGAAACATAATCTATTGCGACCAATAAGTAAATAAAACCAAATAATAATGGAAATGGTCCCATGAAGTCTATTCTAACATCAAAGATTTCAATCACTAGGATGGGGTGTAGGGCATCATGTTTCGCTTTGAAATGGATCCTAACTTTTGACAATTTTCACAAATTTTGATAAAGTGTAAATGTATTTGAAAAGAGTTGGCCAATAAAATCCACATTGCAATATCTTTACTATAGTTTTCTTTATCGAAAAGTGATCACCATCACATGCTTCTAAATGACAAATTTAATAATATTACCTATCTCATTGTCAGGCTTGCATCTATGAAAGATTTGATTAGGACAATATTTGAATAGGTATGGATCATCCCAATAAAAGTTTTTCACCCCAATCAATTTTTTTTTTCTTAGGAGTTTCAATGCGATGTCATCTTTTTTGTCACAAAAAAATTAACAATGTCAGCAAACTAAGATAAAATAGAAACATTAAATAATTATTCATTAGGAAAAGTGTCATTAATGTGTGTGGTTTGAAATGAGTTATCACAAACAAGTCTCGACAAATGATCAACCACCATATTTTCTACTTCTTTCTTATCTCGAATCGTAATGTTGTATTCAGGGAGTAAGAGAATCTAGCTAATCAGTCTAGGTTTAACAACTTTTTTTGACAAAATATATTTCAAAGCTGCTTGGTCATTGAAAACAACAACTAGTGATGCAAGTATTTTTTTTTTCAGTTGTTAAATATTTCAATTGAGCAATGTTTAAAGTTTTACTTGCATAGTAAATAAAATATGGTTTCTGATCTTTTCTTTGTCCTAAGACAACTCCAACAATATAGTCACTGGCTTCACATATTATTTCAAAAGGTAAAATCCAATCCAGATGTTGTATGATTGGAGCATACGTAAGCATCATTTTAAGCTTAAAAAAAAATATTTTCACAATTTTCAGTCCATTCAAAAATAATGTCTTTTGTTAGAAGATTATACGAAAGTTTAGATATTATACTAAAATCATTAATAAATCCACTATAAAGACCAGCATGTGCTAAAAATAATCTTACCTCATTTACAGACTTTGGCATTGACAAATTGGTAATTAACTCGATTTTAAATTTGTCTACTTCAATACCTTTTAATGAAATAATATGTCAAAGAATAATTTCAGTTGTTACCGTTAAATGACATTTCTCCTAATTGAGTACAAGGTTCTTTTCTTCACAACCGATCAAAATATTTTCTAAATTAGACAAGCAATCATCAAATGCATTACCCAAAATAGAAAAATCATCCATCAAGACTTTAAAAAAATATTCAACCATGTCATTAAAAATACTAAGTATGTATTATTAGAATGTAGTTATTGCATTACATAATCTAAAAGGCATTTTTCGATATGCAAAAGTACCAAAAGGACATGTAAAAGTTATTTCCTCTTGATCTTCAACTGTAATTGTAATTTGATTATACCTAAAATATCCATCTAAGAAGCAGTAAAATTCATGTCCCGTAAATCGTTTTAAGATTTGATCCATGAAGGGTGGTGGAAAATGATATTCTTATGTACAACTTGAGTAGGGCTTACCCGTTTACTGTCAGAAATAAGATAAATAATTCCACTATCTAAGAGTTTAATGACTTCATTTCTCACTACTTCTTTCATATTAGGATTTAGCCTTCACTGCATCTCTCTATAAGGTTTAGCATTTTCCTCTAGATAGATGTTATGGGTGCAAATTAAAGGGTCTATCCTAAAGCATTTTTATGCATTTTCAAAGTTTCAATCAACTTACCTTCTAGGATTGCATCAAGTTTGGAAGAAATTATTACTAAAATAGTCTCATTCTTATCCAAGAAAGAGTATTTCAAATCAAATAACAAAGATTGTGCTGCTGATGATGAAAGTTCTTCCAACCTTGGCTTCCAAAAATATTTTTCTTGTACCTACAAAAATTTAGAGAGTGTATTAAAGTATGCCATTTTACAAATACTTTCACTTTTAAAACAAGTCTCCAAAGGATCTAAATAATTAGCAGTAGTAAAATATTCATGAACAAGTTCCTCGATTGAATCACTTCATGTAAAATTGATCAAAGCATTTGAAGTTACAAAATCTAAAATCGTAGGAATCTATGTGTATGTATGTGTAACAAACTCTGTGTCCAAAATAATGAAATCAACTGGAAAGTAAAACTTATCAATTTATACCAACACATCTTCTACTACTCTCTTTGTAACTTTAATTGAATGGACAACTAGTTGGAATACAATAGAAGTTGTTTCATAAACTAAGAAAGGTAGAAAATTTACACTAGCACCAAGATCAAATAAAGAATGTTCTATTCTAGTGTTTCCTATGGTACATGAAATAGTTAGATAATCTGAATTTTTGTACTTGGGTAGAGTGAATTGTTGAATGATTGAACTAACACTTTTAGTTAAAAATGGCTTCTTTTGTACATGATGTTTTCTTTTGATTGTACACAAATCTTTTAAAAACTTGGCATAAGAAGGAACTTGTTTGATTATATCTAACAATGAAATATTAATCTTGTATTGATGAAAAAGTTCAAAGATTTCAGAATTTGAGTTCAATTTCTGAGTTGGTTGCAATCTTTGAGGAAAGTGTGCTCGAGGTCAATATTTGTCTTTTTCATTATTTTCACATTTACCTTCATTAAACTTACCTTCGTTGTCAACACTATTTTCATTCTTTATTATTGAAGATGGATTAGAAACTTTCTCCTTATGATAACTTTTCAACTTCGAAGAGTTGTGAACAAATTAGCCTCATTGATTGAATTTTCACTTAAAGAAAAAATATGACATTGAGTGGAAAGATTAGGTTGAGGTTAAACAGGAAACTTACTTTTTTCCTGAGTGCACAAAGAGGTGGTTAATGTTGAAAGTGTATTTTTTATCTTATTGATAGCTTGTGAAGTTTGATTATGGATGTTATTTATTCATTAATAAATGCTTGCAAAGTCTCCTCAAGGGATTTTGTATGTGGAGCAGAATAAGAAGAAAAGTTTGGTGGCTTTTGTGAATGTAGTATTGGGCACAGTTATCATCTTGCCAACTAAAATTGGGATGATTTCTCCATTATGGATTGAAAGTTTTGGAATATGGAGAATGATTTTTTTTTAAATGTGTTCATGAAATTTGCTTATACTGGAATGTTTGGACATTCATTGGTGGAGTACCCCATAAGTTCACAATTGCTACAAACTTCTTCCTCTTGCACAAATTTGATTTCCTTTACTTTTTTAAGTTCTATGACTTCAACTTTTCTTGTTAAACTAGCAATCCTAGCATTTAGACCATCTTTTTTACTAAGGTAAAATTTTTCTTTATTACTATTAGCAAGATTAGATGTAATAGAACCTTTGGAAGAATTAATACTATACTATGATTGAGAGTTTTTTGCCAAATGATTTAAATATTCTAGGGTTTCATCATGTTCTTTATAAAAAAATTTACCATTACATGTTATTTCAACAAATTATTTTATTTCAGGAGTTAAGCATTGGTAAAAGAAACTAATGAAACTCTATTTTTCAAAACCATAATGTGGGCATGAATTCAACAAATTTTTAAATCTTTCCTAACATTGAAAGAAAGCTTCATTAGAATTTTCAGAGAAGTTTTAGATTTATCTTTTCAAAGCATTAGTTTTATGAGTTGGAAAGAACTTTTTCAAAAATTCAGCTTGCATTTCTTGCCAAGTGCCAGTTGACCTAGGTTTTAAAGAATTAAGCTAAGTTTTTGCTTTATCTTTTAAGAAAAAATGAAATAATTTGAGTTTAACAATCTCATTTATACAAATTTGATCATCAAAAGTGGCACATACTTCATCAAGTTCTTTCAGATGCAAATAAGGGTTTTCAGAGTCTAAACTATATAAATTAGAAAGTAAATAGATCATATCTGGTTTGAATCGAAAGTTATTTGTATTGAGAGGAAAATGAAACAAGAACGAGAAGAATTTTGTGGAAGTTGCAAGTAATAGCACATGTTATACACCTGTTGATTCTCATTTTCATCCTAGATACTTTTATTTTCAGCCATGATGGAAGTGTATGGAGGTGACTCAAATAATTTTCAAATAAAGTTTCAAAATTATTTCTAACTAAACGACGAGAATTATACTACAATACCATATAAGCATATAATCATAAAGAAAATAAACACAAAATATTTAAAAAGAAAAAATATTTACAAACTTAAATAGTAACCTTGCCTTCCCTGACAACGACGCCAAAAACTTGCTACAACTTTAATGTTGCAAATTCAAGTGCAAGTTGTGTCAAGTAATAAATTTCTCGAGAGTCCGAGATCGATTCACAGAAAAGTTATATGAAGATTTCAGGACTATATTTCTAAAATTATGGGCTTTATGCGGTTTAAAACATATATATATATATATATAAATAATGTATGTTACAACCTAAAAAACCAAAATTATAAAAGTACTGAGGATTAGAGATCCACTCTTAAGTTTTGAATAAAAAAATAATTATTTCTTCTTTTTATCTCTTTTAATTGTCACTATTGAAATCCATATATAATGAAGGTTCCAACAGAAAGATATTATCAAATAGCTTATACATTAAAGTAATCATGATATTATCTTACTATTTGTAAATTATCTTTTAATACCAATACTTATTTATGGATCAAGTATTTATGTACATTTTTGTTTATAACAAATCAAGGTTCATGTTAGCGGTTGGTGTAGTAAAACTAAACGTCCAACTAAATGAACCCAAGTATTTGTTGTGCCATTAGTGATACATAAATCAAGAATCACCACAAAACAAATAGGGTTTAGATAAAAAATTAATACAGTTATACAACACACTTAAATATTTTGTACTATTATAACCATTCTTCTTATTCTATCATGAGGTTCAACTTTTTTTCTTATCTAAATAAAACTCAAAAAGACATAATGAAAGTAGAAAAATCTAAAAATAGAAGACAAATTAGAGAATAAATCTCTATTACTACAAGAAAAATTACATTACTACTAGAAAACTTAGTCTAAAGAAATATAACAATAAAACTTTCTTTTTCCTTTATCCCCCACTCTTACAAGCTTAATACATAGCCTATTTATGGTGCTTAGAGTATGCTAGAGGCCAAATATATAATGGAGGAGTTAAACAATCAAGTGGTATGCTAGTTGTTAAGAGTTGGTAAGTTTTTACACCAAATACTCTAAATTTTCACCTACCTGATTGAATTATATTTTTAGACCAGACACAACCAGATTTTAATGATGGGTAAAGAATAAAAAATGTAGATATTTCTTTGTTGATATATTTTCATATGTTATTTGTCAAATTTGGCTGCAGGATAAGAGAGATATAGTCCAATTACGAGATTATGTTCAAGAGTCATTCTTCAACATCAACAACGCATTATAGTATGTTTATTGACCATTTTGACATATGTTCTCACCATCTTTTCTTCTACAAACTTGTTTATCTACAAATAGGTTAGGAATGGGACTATGATTTGAATTTTTTGTGATCCATTTTGTACAATCACTTGTAATTCAACTTTTTTGATCTATACACATTTAATATAGGATTCAAAGTTTACATGAACTTATCAATTCATAACTTCAAGAACTAACCAAAAATTATTTTGGAATCAAAAGTTACGTCATTTTTTCTAAAACCTGCATACAAAAAAAGATAGAACTTTTTAATCTTATTTTTTTATGTTGATTTTTCATTTTATTCCTAAAACACAAAAATGCTTTAATTGAGAGTTTTAATGATAATTTTAAAGTGAAAATAATTATATAAATTATAATTAATTGTATATTTTTAAATGTTAATCACATTAGTAGGGCTCAAACAGGCCAACTCCTCTTTTAGAAATAGATCAGCCCTATATAGGTGCGCGGTTAAACAATCTATGAATCCATCATCCCAAGTGACCTCCCAAGGTTCATAGTTTGGGTTTTGTACTCTGCTAGTCTCAACGAAGATTCCAACGCCTATCTAGAGGGGCTCTAATGGATGGGTATTTATCCTTTTGTGACCCTATGAAGGAAGAAAGATTAGTTAAGAACCTACAATTTGGACGTTCAGCCTGGTGAAAGAACCCTTTCTCTCTTAATCGACGAGATGCCATGATCGGGTATAAAGCCTAAAAATGCTCAGGACCTGGCAGACCCCAAATACCTACATCATGATACAAAATTCCAAAAAACTGTCTGATCGAGTTTGAGGCCCAACTGGGCTGGACATGTCTCTAAGTTATTCAGTATCATAGTAACAAAATTCGCTTTTTTATTTTTGAATTTTTTGCGATTTTACCGCGATAAACTGAGAAAAATATAAAAATCCTTTTAAAACGTGATAATTTCAATTTATCCCAATTAGACCATGTATATTGCGAATATTCTGAATAAATGGGCGGAATGAATCTCTCCTATCCCGCATGGCCGCACAGGCGCACACTCAGTCACTCACATCTGACATGTGACTTTTTCCAACTATCCACTTCTGAGTTATGAGTCCCGACTCCACAAGATATAAGCCATGCAAATAAGGGAGAGGTATTCCACACTTCCGTTCAAAAATCAAAATCTTTACTCATATTCTAAAATCCAAATCTTCTCACATTCTTCTATATTCAAATAATCGATATTTTAAAAATGTGCAGATTACTTCCATTCAAATTAACGGTTTCAGAAACTTATTCCAATATATGTGGATAGTTTATCTTTTTCAAAATATTATCTTATTCAAATTTTGTGAATGGAAATTAACATTGATTCTATAATCAGTAGATACGGTAATTCTTTTTCAATTATGTAAAACATATTTAAATCTTATTTTCACCATTACAAGGTGATTTTAGACTTTAGAGTACTATTTTTTTCTCAAAAAAAAAAAAAAAAAAAAAAATTACTTGTACAACCCTGTGTTCTACATTTTTCTAGTTGCTATCCTCTAAGAGAGGTAAACAACTAATTAAGGTATTTAATTTCAAGTACATGTGGATACTTTTTTATATTTCATACATATGTTTCTGTGAATATATCAAATTGATTTACAAAGTGTACATTTGTTTTAAAAAATCCTATTCGAATCTTGGTAGTTAGTGTTGTATATGCTCACTATGTGTGTGATATTGACTTGTGATTTTATTTTATTTTTGAAACAAACTCTCCTTCAGACAAAAATATGAATAAAGTCTTTTTATCTCTACATGTTCAATTATGAGTTTGAGATTTATAGAATAGTGTAAACTTTATGTAATTGGAGTTTTACGGAAAGAATCGAAATGCCAAGACAGAAATTGAATCATGCAGTTATAGATGCATTCTCCAAAGTTACAATAGCATCAGCAATCCATGGACCATACTCATAAATGATTTAAAAAAAATAAAAAAATAATCTTATAACAATACATTACATGATCTAAAAACTACATTCTGCTAACTAGTTCTGCTTCAGCTAGAGCATTTGAATTCTCTTTGATAAACTTTCATTTTCTTGGGAAGAAAAAAGGGTTGAGATTTTAGGAGAAGAAAACGAGAGTTTACCTCTATCAAAGTTTACACTTTACACCTTGATTCTTTGCATAAAACATCAATTATACGAAAGTTTGCACCTTGATTTAGTTTGATAAGTTCAATTTTTCTTTAGGCCAATGTGGGAGTATGCTACTAATGAAGATGATATAATTCATTGTAACTTTTGCCAAGCGACATTCAAGGGAGGCATTACTAGAATCAAATATTATCTTGCTAGAATAACATGCAATGATGTAAGACCTTGTACAGTTGCTAATGCTGAGTTATGTGAAATAGCAAAGAAAGTAGTAGAAGCAATCGGGGGCGGGGGTAGAAAAATGAACCAAATGTCCAATCTGTTTGAGAAAAGCTTAAGTTCAACTTTTTCACATCTATCACAAGCACGCCCTGTTAGATTAGGATGCCCAACGCCCCAATTAGATTGGGTGTATTATACTTTTTTGCTTTTGTAAAGACGATCTTACTGGAAATCATATTAATAAAAAAACATTTTCTTTATCTTATGTCTTGTATTTTTTTCTGCACATTAGATAAAGTATTTAGACCAAATTTAGGTACGGGGCATGGTTGCGCATATGATGGCGATCATAGACATGCCTCTAAGGCTTTGGTCTTAAATAAGTTCCGAGTCAAGAGCTTTTTGAGATGGGACATCAAATAGCTCAGTAAGACTCGTACATATAATGCATGCTCGTGAGACGAGGATGTCACATTCCATTGGCATTAGCGTAGAGACGTAAGTGCATGTATGTGGGTGCTTGTTAGGGAACAAGTACACCAAATATGGCCCACAAGAAATTTTTAGTTGGAGGCTTTGCCCGTCGAAATAAGAATTTTTGTGTTGCGATAGTACACAACTAGTCCTCTGACTTGAGGCACGATGGTAGCCTTGTGTGCATCCTGCAGCACTTTGATATATCTTCTGATTGCTTGACAATCACAAAGGGGGTATGTTAGGTGTTGCACTGGTGTGCATGAAGGTTTGTCAGTGGCCAACATAGAATTCGGCACTTGTCTTTTTAAACAAGGAAATCTATTGTGTTTTCATAGTTCGTGATTCAAAGACCTTGGGCAAGGCAGTATGAATTGTGATTCATCAAGAATCATTGGAACTTGAAATGGGATCACAGTTATTGAATCATTTAGGATTTCGACTTATAATCCATGCCTTAAATTCAATCAGGAGATTAGCTGTCGAAAGGACCGTACGTGTATGGTACTCGCAACTGAAATAGGTTTACTCGCTATTTCACCTAAGACTAGTTTGCCATGATTACTTGCTAGGTGTTTTCATGGATAGTGAGGTTTTTGGAATTAAGGAGTTGATTCCAAGCGGATTAATTAGTTGGATTAATTAATTGGAATAATTGTTATTCATAAGTTGCAAATGTTGCAAACCCACTACTAGTTTAGTAGTGAACCTAAGAGGGTCACACATCTTTATGGAAAGTAACATTTCTAATTTTAGATTTTATCCAATGGTTGGAAATTAATTAATTATTACTGATCAATTAATTAAGAGTTCTATTTAATTTAATAGTTAAATTAAATTATTCAATTAAGTAATTGGATTATTTAATTGGACCTAATTTGATTAGGAAGCCCAATTGGAGTAAATTAAATCAATCAATTGGATTGATTAAATTGGAATTGAATCAATTGAATTAATTTGGGAATTTTTGAGTCCAAGCCCAAAATAAATGTGGATCACTTAAGAAGCCCACTAAAGTATGAAGAGAATAAATTAAATAAATATAATTTATTTAAATTAACATATTTATAGATAAATAAATATTGTGACCAATTTTATAGGATAAAATAGGCCACTAAGATTTAATTTATGTATAAATATAATTATAGTATATATATATGATATATATATCTATCTTGATATTATTTGAAGAGTTCAAATTAATATCAACAGTATATGTAGATAATTTTGATGATTAATGTAGTCTCAAATTAATCCACATACAATAGGAGAGTGAAAAGAGAAGAGTTTTTGGAAGATTTGGAATCCTTCCAAGATAAGGTTTTAAAGTAGTTCAAAATAGAAAAACTTTCCAAGAGTTGGAAAAGGATTAAAATTTTCAGCTCTAGATATATGAGGGATGGAAATTACATAATTTAATTTTCAAAAATTTTGAGCAAAAATATTTTGTTTAAAATCTTCTATTTTTACTCTTCAAGAAAAGAAAAGAAAGAAAAAGAAAATCAGTTTCTTGTTATTTTCTTCATATTATCGTTTCAAGAACTTAAAGAATTAATCTTTATTGTTCTTGAAAATATACTTCGGTTCTAGATTAGTAAATAATTAAAAGGATACTAGCGAATCCTTTTGATTGGTGTTGCTTTTCGTATCGTGGACCTGATAGAGGGGAGACACTTGGATCCCTGTGAGTTCTGGTAGTCCAGGATAAGTAATTGATTGCTTCATTCCCTACAACAACCGGAGTGCACGAAAGGTATAATCCGATTTTATATTTATTTATATATTCACTTGAATAAGCGCGATCGTTAAAATCGCTTTCGAATCAAAGGAGTTAAATTTATGTTTAATAAATATTTTAATTTTCCGCTGTGTATACTCCTGCGATTATAGCGAAACTAACACGCCCTTCAGTGGAAGATGGATCTTTGAAGTAGAAAACACTTTTTGCAATAACACGAAAGAAAGAAAAGGAAATTATGGATGATGCTTTGGTTTAGGGCAATGATTGTCAATAATGTTCCTTTTTATGTCTTGATGAGCGAAGAATTGGTAGCAGTTTGGGCAAAAATTATAGATCATGGTCCTGGATATGTTCCTCCAAGTAATGAGGCAGCTTGAACAAAGGTCCTAGCAAAGCTGAAAGAAAAAGCCAATGAATAAGTAAATTCAGTTAATCATCATGGGTTGAAAGTAGTTGCACATTAATGTCTGATATATGGACTGATGGACGAAAAAGACCTCACAATAATTTGTTTTTTGCTTGTCCAAATGGAGTCGTCTTTTTGAAGTCAGAATGTACTGTGGGATCTAAAAAAATAGTTGAATATATATCTGAATTCATCTCTTCTGGGATTGAAGAAATAGGACCAACTAACATTGTGCAATTTATCTTTGACAATGCCTTGAACTACATAGTTGTTGGATATATGATTGAATAAAAATATCCTTATATTGTGAAGACGTCGTGTGCAGTGCATTGTTGGATCTAATTTTTGAGGATATTGATGAGCTTCCACTTGTAAAATTAACTTTAGAAGATGCTTGAAAATTAGTCAAGTTCATGCATAAGTATAAACAAGTTTTGGACTTGATGAGGAACATACATTAACAGAACAGAGATAAAGTGTCAAGTGCGAGATGTGCGCGACCGAAAAATAAAAATTTTAAACAAACAGGCAAAATTACAAATTTACTTATGTAACTAAAGGGGGCAGCAAATTTGGTCCCGTAATAAATATGTTTTGCAAAAAAAACCTGCAATTAAAAAAAACTCGCTAATTGGGTCATTTTTTTGCCGAAAATTGCAAAGTCCATTGGAAAACATCATGTGCTAGTCATGTGCCCCAAAATTTGGGAATTTTCCTAATTCTGGCCAAGTTTGCTGATATGGAGAATAAAAACTTGAGTTGGCGCCTCTATAGACTTAAAAGTAACAACTCAGCAAAAATAACTTCAAATCAACCGCCGAACTCAACAAAAAATGGGAGGGAATCCAACTAATTTGCCTCTCAAATAAAAATCCCCAAATCTGATATGTAATAACCTTAACAGAAAAAAAAAACCCAAATCTCCTCAATCAGGCAAGGGACGAAATACATGGCCCTTCTCTTCATGCGTTGGCCTTTTCCCCAATCATCAACTTTCTCATAAGGCTTTCTACTTCATCCCTCTTCATATCACTATCTATCTCCATGCCTGTGCCCCATTATGTGCAGCAATACCAGCAATTAGTTTGTTGCTGCACGAAAAATGACCAACAAATCATAGGCACTCCACTACATATGCTTTCCAAAGTTGAATTACATCCGCTGTGAGTTAAAAATCCTCTAACAGAGGGATGGCTGAGAACTTTCTCTTAAGGGCACCATTTTTCCATCAACCCTCTTTCTTTTATGGCTTTAAGAAATTTGGGTGGGAGAACAGCCTTGTCCCCTGAGACAAAAAAATTGGTTGCTATTAGAAAGCCCCCAAGAAAACTTAACGAGCTGGTCAAGTGTCATCATAGTTATGCTACCGAAATTAACATAGACTACTGAGTTGGGGTCTTTCGAGTTGAGCCACTCGAGACACTCTGGCTCATCTTTCCATAGATTTGATCCAAGCTGCTCCAAACCCTTGTTATCCTCTTGGTTTTCAAGCAAATGTAATAGCCCTATGGCGTAAATTGGGAGTAGAATAGATGTGGGAGTGGATTTCATCCTTGCCTGATTGAGGAGATTTGGGTTTTTTTTTTTTCTGTTAGGGTTCTTACATATCAAATTTGGGAATTTTCATTTGAGGGGCAGGTTAGTTGGATTCCCTTCTATTTTTTGTTGAGTTGGGCGGCCGATTTGGAGTTATTTTTGCTGACTTGTCACTTTTAATTCCACATGGGTGCGAGCTCAACTTTTTATTCTCCACATCAGCGAATTTGGCCGGAATTAGAAAAATCCCCAATTTTTTTTGGGGCACATGACTAGAACATGATGTTTTTCAGTGGATTTTGCAATTTTCAGGGAAAAAGAACTCAATTCGCGAGTTTTTTCAAAATTCTGCTAGCAATTCTGATTATTTTACTAATCTAGTGTACAAAGTGAATTTTAGTGAGTATTAATTCTTAAACCAACTAGTCGTGTTAAGAATTAAATATTTTCAATCAAAAGATGGAATTTTGATTGATCGGGAGAATATGGAAGATTGAGTGAAAAACTAATTTTTCTTTTTCCTTATTTTTGAAGTGGTTGAAAATTGGAGTATCTCACACTCAAAGATCGACCCTTGTGTTTAAGTAGTACTGGCCAAAAATCCTAGAGTCTAACTCTTGAAATTTTTTGGGCCCTTCATTTATTAGTTGGAGGAATTTGGTTGATCACAAGATCTCTTAAAAATCTCCAACTCTATCTCTCTTATCTTCGCATAACATTAAGAGATAATCTTATCTAATCTCATTAGATATTTTCAAGAATATCTAATTCTTAGAACTCTATCTTCTTTCAATAACTCTTGTGGGCCTCTCCTATTGGGCCACTTGAATTGAGCTTCAACTTTTAATTAAATTCAACAATTAATCTAATTAATTGATTTGGCCTAAATTTAGTTAATTGATCATAATCAATTAATTTAATTTCATCAAGCTCACCTAATCAAATTAGGCCCAATTAAATAATTTAATTATTAAATTGAGTAAATTAATTTATGGTCAACTCAATTTATTGTTTCACTCCACTTGGGCTTTCTAATTTTATTTGGTGCAATTAAATAATTCAATTATTGAATTGAATAATTAATTCAACTCTTTGAATTAAATAAAATCCCAATTAATTAATCTCTATTAATTAATTGGATCTAATTCCTTAGATCATTTCCTAAATTAGAAATATTTCATTCCAAATTGTATCATTCTTTAGGTTCACAACTAAACTAGTAGTGGGCTTGCAATACTTTTAACTTTTGAATTATAATTATTTTTTATTAATTAATCCAATTGATTAATCCGTTTAGAATTAACTCCTTAATTCCAAGAACCTCATAAATAATAGAAAACACATAGCAAGTGTCTCCTGACTACCTAAACTTAGATAAAATAACGAGCAAACTTATTTTAATTACGAGTACCATATACGTAAGGTTCTTCTATCATCTAATCTTCTATTGAGTTTATAGTATAAATTATAAGTCAAAATCCTAAATAACTCAGTAGTTATGATTTCATTTTAAGTTTCAATGGCTCATCATGAATCATTAGAAAATCCCCATCTAATATTTATCCAGCCTTGCCCAAAGACTTCTGAATCACGAACTATAAAAATATTAGGAAAATTCACTTATTCTACTATACAAATGATGGATCCTTTGTTGGCCACTCATTAACCTCTATACATGCCAACTGTCAAGTAATCAGATCAACATGGAACACGATATGCATAAGGCTACCATGGTGTCTCAACTCTAGGACTATTCGTGTACTATCATAATGTGAAAATTCTAACTTCGACACCCAACGTCTCCAACCAAGAATTTTTAGTGAGCATGTTTAGTGTATTTGTTCTCTAACAAACACCCGTATATATGCACTAGCATCTCTACACTGATACTTATAGAGTGAGATATCCTTCTCATATGAGTATACATCGTATGAGCGAGTCTTATTAGGCTATTTGATATTCCAACTTAAAAATCCCTCAACCTAGAACTTTTTTAAAATCAAAGTCTTAGAGGCATATTCCATGATCTCCATCATATGCGCGATCATGCCTTGTAGCTAAGTTTTGTGACTTTATCTAATTAACATACATAATTAAAGATAAAGAAAAATTCATATTTTATTAATATAATTTAAAAAAGATTATTTTACAAATATTAGAGTATAAAAGATGCCCAATCTAATTGGCGCACTCGACACTACTCTAACAACCTCCCACTTGCCCTAGTGCCAATCACCTATGTACTTCAAGCCCATTTTGTCAAGATGTTTGTTGATTACCTTCTACTCTAGGGGTTTGGTCAGTGGGTCTGCTATATTTCTACCAAAGCAACTCTTTCTACTACAACATCACCTATACAAATGATCTCTCTGATTAGATGGTATTGCCCCATAATGTGCTTGGACTTTTTATAAGATTTTGGTTCTTTTGCTTGCGTAATAGCTCTGTTATTACCATAGTATATCAATACATGATCAACAACGGATGGAACTACACCCAACCCGTGGATAAAGTTTCTTATCCAGATAGCTTCCTTTGTTGCATCACATGAAACAAAGTCAAAGTGATTTATTGCATATATTTTGATCTAAACATGATGGACTTAAACAAAAATGGCCATTTTTCTTCTAATTTTGATGCTTCTTTGATCCAATGAAATATAATCTCCTAACTTGCTCACGAAACGTGTTGTCTTCTTTAATTTTATTTTGACTCTTTTTTATCTCATTTTAATATTAACAAGAATAAAATAAGAAAAGTATAAAGGATTTAATACATAAATATGTCAAAATATGCACTTATCAAATTCCCCCACACTTAACCCTTGCTCGTATTCGAGCAAGCCTAAAACAAACTTAAACTAATCTATTGTCATTGAAAATTGTGATTGCATTTGGCATATGCAACAAATCTTTAGACCCCTAGATGACACATAGATAATGAGTTATAGTCTCATAAGGGTTGCCAGCGTTGATACCCACAAACATCTATGATAACTAACTTTCAACCATTATTCTCAAGAAGCAACAAAGTAATATGGAAATGAAATCAAACAAATGTTGAATCTAGCCCTTAGTCATTCAAAAGTCAATATATTTCCACAATAAACATACTCAAGTGTGTGTGTGAATAGTTAATGTCAATAGTGATGAAACTATGCATACTTCAAACAAGTGAATTCCCATAGAACCTCACAAAAACCATCACTCAATCTCTAATGGAAGAGTTAAACATCATAGGCTCTTCATTTGATACAAATCTCTACTACACCAAAGGCACCATATGAAATCAAAGGGTCTTCAACAAAGGTTGTAATAGGATCAAATGGTAGTGATGTGGGTAAGAAAAAAAAAGGATAAGATGCAACAAAAGTTCTAAAAACTTCATGGGATTAGAGAATAGAGTTTATCAATGAAGAATTCTTATACTCCACGAATTTTAACACAAGGGCCTATTGTTATTGAATTAGACCCCTTTTCATCATTCTTTTTGATTTTGCAACATTCATTTTTAGTTACAACTCGTAATATTTTTAAAAATTTGTAATTTTTTTTGTTTTTGTTTTTTGAAAAGAAACTACCACACACTTATCTTCTATTTCAACCAAATTTCTTTTGTAAGCTCACTTTGTCAATGTAATACCTCTTAATATCTAAATTATTTTTTGAACAAGGGTGGAATAATAGTGTATTTAGGCTAGGTAACAATATATGGTTACCACAAAAAAAGGCTTATTTGTTGAAAGGCTTAAAGTGGCTCACTATGAAAGATGTTATCTTGGAACATCACATAGGGAACAAGCTGATTTGGCCATGGTGCTAGAAAGTCTAATGTGTTAATCATTTTCAAGTGGTGCTCAATCAGTCGTTTGCCTCGACAGACTAAAAAAAAAAGTTCTAACACTCAACCCTTACATGTCAAAAATCCAAGTGATGATTAAAGCAAGGGCATAAAAACTTTCTATTTTGACATGCTTGTCTCCACACCGAATAACATAACTATTGGTATAAAAAGATTTGAGTATAATTATCACAAATATATATTAACCAAAGAACAACATCAAAATGCAAAACAACACCCATCATCAATCAAACCATACTATTCGTGCTTAATTTTAATCATTGAAGTTGGAAGAACATCAACGACTAAAAAAATTGACAATTCACAAACTTTTGTTAAAAACTTCACAAACTTGCCATGTTTTGAAAAAAAAAATAGGGGTACGTCTCAAGAGTGTTAAAGTTACCCTTTACTCTACCACCATTTTTCATGGTTTCAATGGATCCAAAAAAAAAAATACTATAATTTTTTTTCTTTTAAAAACAAAAATAGAAAAACACACATTGAACATAGAAAATATGATATCAACTATCCCATTTTCCAACCTAATCGAAACATTATCCCCAATATAAAAAATAGATAGGAAAGTAGAGTTAAGAAGATATTACCTGAAATGTGAGTTATTGTTAAATAAAGCTGCAACAACACAATATATACACTATTAGTTGAAACTATTAAGGATAAATTTCATAGGCTGAGAGTCAAATTCATTTTGCAATTTAGACCATTGTCCCTATTGAACCAATTCACATGAGCCAAGGCTGGATCAAGTTATGGCACATATGCTTAAAGTTGATCAATCAGTTGGTCAGGTGTTGGAACATAAATGAGAATTCGTCTTGCATATGGTGAAATAAACCTTTTTCTATGGCATGACAAAAGATATCAAACCATTAAAGAAACCATTAACAATAAGAATACCCACAGGTTTCTGGTGAATATTGAGTTGTGCCTAAGAGACAACTTAGAATAATTTCTCTAGTATACCAAAACCACCAAGTAGAGTGATGAATGCATCCGCATTGTTTAACATGTGAGGCATTTTGTCCTTAATATGTAACACTTTTAGCTCATCTCCGATGGTCATACTTGTGATATTCTGTACTGTTAAAAGTTTTGAGAAAACTCGTAAATCTTTGACTTCTCCTACATGACCAGAAGTACCAGCACTCTCCATTAACCCTAGACTATCTCCCCATACACTGAATGAATTTTTCTTTCTGCTAACATTCTACCAAGGTTATTGGTTACCCCTATAAACTAACCATTTTTTTTCTAGATTGGTTCCACAAAAGACACAAATATAGTTGAACTTGCGAGTGGAAAAAACTTTTTTTCTCTTTTTATTTGAAAGTGAGTTTTGCAAAAGTGGAGTGAGTATAATGTTATTTATTGAGGTGTGAATAGAGAATGTATTATTGTACGCCTTTTTTTTTGTTAGAAAGGTTGAAAATAAGGACACAAAATTTCAAAACTAGCTACTTACACATGAATGCATATGTAGATTGTGACTATGGCTCACATCTTCCTTTAGTTTACATCTTGTAATAGTTTAAACACCCTCTATGAGTCGAGAATATGTTTTCCATCTAGGTTTTTTATAAATTGGCAAACAAAGTCTTTTAATGTTAGATTCCCAAAACTATAATACTCATATTCATCCTATAAGTGATTCCATAAATCAAAAATTGCAAGTTGCACTAATCCACATGAATGCACCTCAAGAGTTAATATAATGTCATCTAAAGACTCTTTACTTAGTCCATCCATATTGAATTGAATTTTATCTTCTCAATTTTTAGAAACTATTCCTAAAGAACTAAACTTTGTGTTGCAAGTCCATCGAACATATTTGTGACAAACTTGCTTTTTTTTTCGCCCTTCGTTTTTAAGAATATGTGTTTTTACCAAAACCAGGCATGTATCTAGTAAGCAAGTTTGAAAACTCGTATGAAAATTCACCTGCTACTCTTACCTTTGTTTCAATTATCTATCATATGTCCCCTGGGATAGCCTTGTACATAAGCATCCTTAATCTTTCAATCCTGGTTTTATAAATTTTTAAAATTGCATATTTAGGGAAAAAAATGAAAACATTTCTTGAGAGTTAGAATAATGGCTTCCATTTTTAAAAGAATAAGAAAAGAGAATGAAAAAAAATAGAAAGAAACTTTGTATAGAGATTTAAGATGTTTGGGAAATTGATAAGTCTGACTTCAATAGCCACGGAGTACCATTATCTCCACTTCACTAGGAAGGATCCTAATTTTTGATAATTTTCATAACTTTTGCAGAAAGTGCTTGTCTTTGAAAAGAGTGAGTTAATAAAATCCACGTTGCAAGATCTTTGCAACAGTTTTCTTTATCGAAAAGTGACTATAATGTGTTTTTGCATAACAAAATTTCAAAATAATACCACCTACTACATTATCAGCACACATTTTTTAATAGGACAAAATAAAATGAAAAAAAAAGTAAAACAAAATAAAAAGAAAAGAGAATAAGAGTTAGAGAAAGCAAATATGTGATTATCGGTTCTCATAGTCTTCTTTTCCATCCGATGGGTTGCCTCCTAACAAGCGCTTGGTTTAATGTCCTCATCCCGACATTGCCTCCTTCATCACTTATCAACATATGCTGCCAAATCCATCGTCCATATCTAATAATTTAGAAGCACCCAAATAAGTTTGTCCGCTTGTAAGCTTGTACTTGAGTGAGGTCTTTAGCAATGCTAACTAGTGATATTTCTTTCTCGCCTGAGTAGCCATATTTAAGATTGTCCTATTTTGGTTTAAGCTCCATTGTAGGTGTCTGTACCATAAAAAATAGAAGGCTTTCATTAGATATTAGCAATTCAACATAAGAGACATCATATCTTGATTTTTTTGTCAATGAATCCAGCCCCGTTACATCATTTTCCACATCCCCCAATATTTGTACATCCAACTTACTTTCTTTCACATCCTCCATAAGGAGATGTTTTTATAAAGTAACCTCCACTCCATCCTTGCTAGTGGATTCAAGTATTTGTTATAACTTGGGATCAATAATGTTAGTAGGATATCTCATGGCTTCAAAAATATTATATTTTATAACATTGCCATCAAATTCCATAGTAACAGTGCCATCATGAACATCAATCTTAGCTCGGGCTGTCTTCATGAATGGTCTTCCCAAAAGAATGCATGTAGGATTAGGGCATGTGTCATCCTCCATCTCAAGAACATAAAAATTAGTAGGAAAACCTAATTCATTCACCTGCACAAGAACATCTTCCACAACCCTTATTGGATATTTGTTAGATCTATTAGCCAATTGTATGATAACACCATCTTCTTTTAAAGGTACTAGATTTAGAAAAGTATAAATAGAATATGGAATAACATTAATTGATGCTCCCAAATCTAACATGCATTTCTCAAATATGGTCTTACCAATAGCACAAGGGATAGTAATAGTGCCCGAATTCTTACACTTCAGAGATAGTTTTCTTTGCAGAACCGCCAAAATATTCTCCCCCACACTTATTTTTTCATCCTCTCTTAACTTCCCATTTGTTAGTGAATAGTAATTTAAGGAACTTAGCATATTGAGGCACCTGCTTGATCGCATCAAGAAAAGGGATGTTTACCTTCACTTTTTGAAAAGTCTCAAGGATCTCATTTTCTTGGTCATTTTTCTTAGAATTTGTTAACCTGCTAGAAAGGTAGAGGTGTTACATAAGTAAGAGATAGAGGGTTAGGAGTGGTTACCATCTTTGGATTCTCCTTAGGATGAATAGTCTCCATTTCGAAGAGTTGTGATTGAATTACCCCCTTGATTAAATTTTCACCTGAAGAAGAAACATGACACTGAGTAGAAGGATTAGGTTGAGGTTGAGCAGGAAATTTATCTTTTTTATGAGTATGCAAAGAGGTTGTCAATGTTAAAAGTGTATTTTTGATCTCATTGATGGCTTGTGAAGTTTGGTTATTGATATTTGTTTGTACATGAATAAATTCTTGCAAAGTTTCCTCAAGATATTTTGTATGTGGAACTGTATAAGAAGGAAAGTTTGGTGGCTTTTGTGAATGTAGGTGGTTGGGCATGGTTCTCATCTCGCCAACTAAAATTAGGATGATTTGTCCATTGTGAATTATAAGTTTCAGAATATGGAGAATGCAAAATTCTTTTGAATGTGTTTATGACATTTGCTTGTGCTTTAATTTTGGGCATTCATTGATGGAATGTCCCATAAGTTCACAAATGCTACAAACTTCTTCATTTTGCATATATATGTTTTTCATTACTTTTTAAGTTCCATGGCCTCAACTTTTCTTGTTAAACTAGCAATCCTAACTTTTAGATCATCATCTTGACTAAGGTAATATTTTTCTTTATTACTATTAGCAAGATTAGATCTAATAGAATCTTCGGAAGAATTATCACTATGCCATGATTGAGAGTTTTTTGCCAAATAGTCTAGATATTTCCTAGGGTTTCATGAGATTCTTTATCAAGAAACTTACCATTACATATTATTTCAACAAATTATTTTATTTTAGGAGTTAAACCTCCATAAAAGAACTTATTAAGCATCATTTTTCAAAACCATGATGTGGGCATGAATTCAACAAATCTTTAAATCCTTCCCAACTTTGAAATAAAACTTCATTAAAATTTTGAAAAAAAATTTGGGTTTGTCTTTTTCAAAGCATTGGTTTTATGAGTTGGAAAGAACTTTCTCAAAAATCCAGCTTGCATTTCTTGCCAAGTGCCAACTAACCTAGGTTTTAAAGAGTTAAGCCAAGTTTTTGTTTTATCTTTTAAAGAAAAAATGAAATAATTTGAGTTTAATAATTTTATTCGTACAAGTTTGATCAACAAAACTGGTACATACTTTATCAAATTTTTTCAGATGCAAATAAGGACTTTTAGAGTCTAAACCATGAAAATTAGAAGTAAAAGAATTATATCAGGCTTGAATCGAAAGTTATTTCCATTGAGAGAAAAAATGAAACAAGATGGAGAAAAATTTCAAGAAGGTTGTAAGTAATAACGCATGGTACGCACCTATTGATTCTCATTTTCATTCTAGACACTTTCATTTTCAACCATGGTAGAAGTGTGTGGAGGTGACTCAAACAAATTTCCAAACAAAGTTTCAGAATTATTTCTAACTAAACGACGAGAATTATGATTACGATGCTATATGAACATATAATCGTAAAGAAAACAAAAACACAATATTTATAAAGAGAAAATATTTACAAACCTAAATACTTACCTTGCCTTCCCCAACAACGGTGCCAAAAACTTGCTATAACTTTAAGGTTGCAAACCCAAGTGCAGGTTATGTCAAATAATAAATTTTTCAGAAGTTCGAGGTCGATCCACAGGGAAGTTGTTTGAAGTTTTTGGGGTTTATATTTCTTAAAAGATGGGTTGAATATGGTTTAGATTATAAAGAAAAAATTATGCTATAACTAAGAAATCAAAGTAATAAAAGTACTAAGGAATAGAGATTCGATTTTGAGTTTTGGATAAAGAAATAATTATTTATTCTTTTTATATCTTTTAAATGCCACTATTGAAATTCATACATAATGAAGGTTCCAATACGAAGATGTTTTCAAGTAGCACATGCACTAAAGTATTCATGATATTGTCGTACTGTTTGCAAATTATCTCTTAATATCAATACTTGTTTATGGGATCAAGTATTTATGCACATACTTCTCTGCAAAAAGTTAAGATTTCATATTTGTAGTCAGTGTAGTAGAACTGTACAATAAGCTAAATAAACTAAAGTATTTGTTGCGTTATTGGTGATACATAAATCAAGATTCGCCACTAAACAAGAAGGGTTTTAACACCAATACTTATCTATGGGAATAAATATTTATGCACACTTTTATTTACAACAAATCAAGTTTTCACGTTAGCCGTCGGTGGAGTAGAACCATACAATAAGCTAAATGAGCCCAAGTATTTGTTGTGCTATTAGTGATACATAAATCAAGAATTACCCCAAAACAAGGAACGCTTTAACTCCAACACTTATTTATGGGATTAAGTTTTTATACACACCGATATCTACAACAAATCAAGGTTTCACATTAGCAGTCGGTGGAGTAGAATCATATAATAAGCTAAATGAACCTAAGTATTTGTTGTGTCATTGGTGATACATAAATCAAGAATCACCACAAAATATGGAGGGTTTCAGTCAAAAATTAAAATAATATTACAACATACTAGACCATTATGCACCTTTATAACCATTCATCTTCCTCCATCAAGAGGTTCACCTTTTCTCCTCGGCTAAATGAGATTTAGAAAGACATAATGAAAATAGAAAAGATTTAAAATAGTAAACTAGAAAATATATTTTTATTACTACTAGAAAACTTACATTACTATTAAAAAAATTAGCCTAAAGAAAGACAACAATAAAACTTTTTTTCGCCTCTAAGGGTTTTTGTGTGTCATCCAAGAGCCTCTATTTATAGTAATAGAGTGTATAAATTGGCATCTCCAAATTCACTCCAAGTTAACTTCAAATATGATCTAAATTCATTTGTCCTTTTCAAATTCAAATTTTCTCACACATTTTCCTCTATGAAATCTGCTGATTTTGGAAAAGTAATCAACATGAAAGCTGTGTATTTATCTATTAGCTTCATTTTTCAACTTTAATCACCTGATTCAAACTACTAGATAGAAAGTTATTCTTGATTTAAAGAAACATGTTAGTATAGATAGACCATTTACAATACACACACTTTGATGAATTTTATGCTATAAGCAAGGTTAAATTGGGCTAAGTTTCCAACAACAAAGTTGTATAAAGTAAGATTTAGGTCCATAAGGCTTTTGAACATTGAGATATGACTAATATACAAAAACTGTACAAGTATGAAAACATGCTTAATTTGAATTTAATGTAAGTCCAACAATCACTTGCAAAGTTCAAGTGATTTCTTGCATATATTTTGATCTACACATGATGGACTTAGGCAAAAATGACTCTTGCTTCTTTGATCCATTGAAATATTATCTCCCAACTTGCTCACGAAACGTGTTGTCTTCTTTGGAAATTATAATATTAACAAGAATATAAGTGTAAAGGACTTGACACAAAAATATGTCAGAATATGCACTTATCAATAGCATACCATATATTACGATTCTAATGGCGAATGTATAAAGTATGTGAGTTATCTTTTCTCTCTCTTTAGGAGTCTTTGGGGACATAGATTTTGAGAAAGAAACGCTATGACTCATTGGCAAGAATCCTCTTTGATATTCCTCCATGTTAAACCTCTTTAGCATTTTGTCTATGTACGTGGATTGAGATAGTCCAATTGTTGTAGATTTTTATGAATACAAGTGCACATTATCGTTAACAAGGAATAAAGTGATGAGTGAATATCGTTCCCACGAGAACTATTGAATTACTAAGTACCAAAATTTTGTCAACTCTAATTTTATTTGAACAAATGAAAGTAGGTGGAGATTAATGCAAATAAACTTAAATTACTATTAGAATAATGCGCAAAAATCAAATAAAGATGAATTTCAATGACTTAAATACATAAGGTTATGATTTCATCATAATTAGTCCGAATTGAATAATTTATCTCATCATTCTTAATTTATTTTCCAAGTGATAGTCGAGAATCCCTATTTTATTCACTAGCCTCTCCCGAGGTCTAACGAAAATATCATCAAATGCGAACTCACTATATTCCTATGTGAATTACAATAATCAACAATTCATTAGGTTCAATAGATCTCAAACAAGACTACACAAACCCTGCAAGTATATTTTTATCTCTCATGCAATTTATCATTTTTTACATATAGAACTAGACACATATATCACCTCTCAGGTCAATATGATTAGCAGGTCATTTAATTAGTGGCCAAGTAATTGAAAGCAATAAGAACCATGTAGAAAGCTCAACTTGAAAAATAAATCAAGAATTGAATTGAAAAAAATATTCAAACATCCTAATTAGATTACATTACAACCTTAGAAAAAAAAATTAGTTTATGGTGAAAATGAATAACAACTTAACAATATTCATACACATAATCAAAGAAAAAAAGAAAAAGAAAAATCTAACTTAGAAAAGCATGAACTTTTTCTTTCCTTGTAGATGTCTTTCTTCAAGTTTGGAAGAATTATCTCATCTTCCCTAAAATTTCTTCTCCTTGTCCTCTTCTTGTCTCTCTCCCCAAAAAACTGATTTGGAGGCTCTTGGAATCCCTCAAAATAGATGGGAGATGCCTATTTTACACTTAAAATTCCAACTAGTAGTACCTATGCACTGATTGGCAGCGCCTAAGAGCTGTATTCCAATGAGGGCAGCAACGCCTAGGTAATGTAGCTACTAACCCGATAATTTTTATTTTTTTTAAAATGTAAGATGAATGAATATTTTTGCACATTCAAATGACATTCTTTCTTCATCCTCACATCTGCAAAATAATATTAAAAATGATGATAAAATTCACAAAAATTTAAAAAATTAATCAAAAAGTTAAGCAAATTGTACTAAATTAATGAGTATAAAACTCACTCATCAAATACCCCAAACTTAACATTTTGCTAGTGCTCGAGCGAAAAAAAAAAGAAATAAAACAAGTAAAATAACAAGTGATAATCAAACCTACTAACCAAATAGGCCTCAAAAATCGTTGTGAGTTTATACCTAAAGAAAATCTCAAAATATCATCAAAATGCACAATTTCATTTCAAGTGTCAAATTCACTCATCTTTAAATCCCTTGAGTGTGTGTGTGTTTAGCCTTTTACACTTAACTTTTCACCACTCGGATTGATTTATACAAACTCACAACAAAATTATTAATCTCTTATTTATGTATTTTAAAACACCATAGGCTTGTTTTTCATATTACTCTCCACTAATGTAGACTAGCACAACATCAAGGATTATTAGGACTTTAAAAAGCTTGTAACGTGTGACTAGGGTATGGTAGAATAAAAGACAATATAGTGGCTCAAATTACTCATAGCACACAACTATTTTAGAATCTTGTTGATGAACACCATCACATCTTCGTCTCACACCTTAACAAACCTTTCATCTCTTGATTCGTCATACCACTTTATTTATTAAACTCCATTTTTTTCACTTATATATATATATATATATTTGAAATGCTACACCCTCAAACTTATTTATTTTTATGAACAATGGGTGTTGCACTCTTTTCTCATATTTCTTTACAATTTTTTTTAATTTTGTACAAATCACCAGCTCTCTTTTGCCAATTTGTTTTCTCAAACCATTTTCAATGCTCAAAATGATGTTACTAAAATAGCCATGAGCTGAGTGTGGGGTAATATATAAGATACATAGTTTATTTTAATTCTTTGGCTGAAGTTGATTTGTAGGGTGACAAAGAAAATGGCTCAACAAGTTTAACGGGGGATACTAGGGATTATACATCATAAACAGGATGGCTTGAAAGACTCAAACAATCGAAAAATGGCCTAAGTTATTTTTCTAATGTTATGTAGCCTAGGATTTCACCTCAAGTGACAATCAAACAAGTTCTAGAATTATATGATATCGCAAAAAAAAGTATTGAGTTCACATAAACTTTTTCTAAGCAAGCAGAAAAACCAAATGTTCAAGGCTATGTGCTTAATATGACAAAGGATTACAAGAAAGGTAAAAAATGTCACAAGAGTCAAACACATACATAAAAACAACATTCATCAATTTCCAAAAGCTATAAAAAAACAAGATCAAATTCTCATCATTGGCTTTAGGTGTTCGATCGTAATCATCATTTCTAACCTCATTATTATTATTATTATTATTATTATTATTATTATTATTATTATTTTATAGAGATAAACAACCTAACCTAGACTTAACACCTTAACCTAACCCAGACTCAACACTTGAAGTACCTACGAAAAATAACATAAAATAGAAAATAACCAGAGATAAACAAAACCTAGACTCAACACCTAAAATACCCATGACAAATAACATGAAACAAAAAATAACCAAGCACCCCGAAACTTGAACTGAACATTGTCCTCAATATGAAGATATAGGACACAGAAAGTGAGAAGGACTTCTCTAAAGGGGGTGTTCAATCATCTGCTTCCTCATCAGCAAGGTCGGGTATGGGTGGTGGAGAGGAAAATCTAGTGGAGGTGGTGGAGTAGGAAAATAAACATTGGCTCCCAACTGAATGAATGCTTACTCAATGGCAGAGACGACTCCTACCTGATAAGTGTGAAATGCGGCATGGTGGGAAGCAAACTGGTGAAAGTAAGTCCGTAAGCCTTGAAAATTCATGTTAAGGTACAAAAATCTTGCTCCAAGGTGGTGAGGCGTTCAGCAATAGATAGCTGACGAGAGGGGCACATTGTTATGAAGAACCAGCAGTATCATGAGCGTGTAAGGTCATATAACTCTCTGCAATAAGGTTGCTAATGATAGCCTTGGGAGGAAACAGCTCTTCATCCGGGCTCCAAGTAACGCTAGCAATTTGGTAAAGGGCAGTGGTGAGAAAAGGATGCCCAAGGCCACCGGTGGTGGTAAACCTGATAGAATGCATGATGGACTAATGGATAATACGCCCTATATCTATTGATTTGCCTGTAAATATGGCAAAGAGTATATGACCTTCTCTTTTGTAAGATCACTTAGATGAGTTGTGGGTAGGAGCTTTGTTCTAATGAAATTGCTCCAAACTTTATATGTTTCATATAAATACGAGGAACTGAAAGTGATCACCGCCTCACCTTTTACCTTCCACTGTGCTCCTAGATAGACAAGTGTAGAAATAATCTCATCAAAATTATCCTGATTGCTCTTATAAGTGGAATAGCCATCATCATCAATATCCGAGAGACCATAAAACTGATTTATGGTCGAGTGGTCAAAGTGGACCCATTTTCCTCGCACAAAGACTTGAAAGCCCTCACGCATGGTTGCATTGGCATAGAATTCTCGAACTAAAGGGACCACAACATCAATAGGCTGTTGAGTGAATTCTTGCCAACCTCTATTTTCAATGATTTGTGGGTTGGAGCTAAAATGGTATTGACGCCTCTTTCCGGAGTTAACTTGCATTTGATGGTGTGATTGAGATAATGTTGATGAGTAGTAATATTCAAGAACTTGTGCTTATCAAACTGGGGGGAGATGGAAGTAGAAGTAGAAGTAGAAGTGGTTTGCTTTCTTTTCTTGGGAGCCATATGGAAATTTAACTCCCTAATGTCAAAAATAGCCACAACTAATAATTTACACCAAACAAGTCTCGGAGAACAAGCTTTAAATGAGGCAAAAAAAATTAACCATTTCAATTTGGTCTTTATCAAACAACTAGTGTGCAGGAATAAAGACTCCTCTTGTGAATGCTAATCTTAGAGCACCAATACCCCAAATTTAACAACCAACAACCAACAATCAACAACAAATTAACCAATCGTCACATAATACTCATCAAATGTAAATACTATAATCCATGGAAGTTTCTTCCTTGCTTAAATTGAGTTGGGAAGTCTTTCAAAAATACCTACCTACAAAACAAAAGAGAAAGAAAAGTGAAGTAAGTATTGAGTAGGAATAACTGTGAAGCTAATGGGGAGCAAAATAATGGGGGATGGGGTGATCAAAAGAGAAAATTGGTAAATGAGGTGAGAAAAGAAAAGAAAAGAAACAGAATGGGCGGTTCATTTATTTTTATTTCTGGTTGCCCATTTTAATGTATTTTTGTTTAAAAATGGGTGTTGGGCTTATTGGCCGATGTGGCATTTTCTAGCGCCTAGCCAAACTTTCAGTAAGGATCATGAGGGCGGTTCAGCAAGGGTGATGGTAGACTTTTGCAAATCCCATCCACCTTCAATGACTGCCTTCAGCCTTTGGCCACTGATTTTAAACTTTTGATCCTCACTTTGAATTTCAACAGCACCATGTGGGAAATTTTTGACCACTTTGAACGATCTAGACCATTTTGATTGTAGCTTACCTGAGAACAAATGAAAATGAGAGTTAAACAATAGAATTTTCTGACCAGGAATAAATTCTCGTTGTAGAATATGCTTATCATGACACTTCTTGGTGCGCTCATTATACAACTTGGCATTTTCATAAGCCCCTTAGCGGAACTCACCTAACTCATTCAGTTGCAACAATCGATGTTCACCCGCTACTTGAAGGTTGAAACTCAGTTTCTTGGTAGCACAATATGCTTGATGCTCCAACTCAACTAGTAAGTGACAAGCTTTTTCATACACCAAACGATACAGCATCATGCCAATGGGGGTTTTATATATAGTTCGGTAAGCTCAAATAGCATCATCCAACTTTCGAGACTAATCTTTCCGAGAAGAATTCATAGTCTTTTCCAAGATCCACTTAAACTCTCTATTTGAAATCTTAACTTGGCCATTAGTTTGGAGATGATAAGCAATAGTGACTCTATGTGTAGCCCCGTACTTAACTAAAAGAGCGTCAAGATACTTGTTACAAAAGTGCTTACCTTCATCAATTATAATTGCCCTTGGTGTGCCAAAACGAGTGAAAATTTATTTTCTCATGAAGTTCATCACTGCTTTGGAATCATTTGTTGGCAAGGCAACAACTTCAATGCACTTGGAAACATAATCTTTCACCACAAGGATGTAGAGATTATTGAATAACGGTAGAAATGGACCCATAAAGTTAATGCCCTAAACATCAAACAACTCTACCTCTAGAATGTTGTTCAATGGCATCTCATATCTCCTAGATATGTTTCCTGTTCACTGACATCAATCGTAAGAGGCCACGAAAGCTTGAGCATCTTTAAACAATGTCAGCCAATAGAGACCCAATTCAAGCACTTTAACAGCTATACTATTCCCACCAAAGTGCCCACCATACAAAGACGAGTGACAACGATGAAGAACACTTTATATCTCTTCATTGGGGACACACTTCCTTATATCTGATCTGGATAAAGTTTAAACAAGAAAGGATCTTCCCAAAAATAATGTTTAACATTAGAAAGAAACTTTTTCTTTTGTTGATGAGTTAAGTTAAGGAGAAAGACATTACTTGCTAAAAAGTTTACCAAATTAGCATACCAAGAAAGCTTACCAACAACCAACAAAAAGTTGCTCATTCAAAAAGGTTTCATTAATAGGGGGCTTAGGCTTGACATCTTGTTCATGTTGCTCCAACCTAGAGAGGTGATTCACAATGACGTTTTCAATTTCTTTCTTATCTTGAATCACTCTTAGAGCAGTAAGACCCATCGAATCAGCCTTGGTTTTTCATCTTTCTTCTCGATCAAATATTTGATATAAAATGATCAATGTACATAATTACCTTTGTGTCAATCAAGAATGGTCGAAACTTGTTAAATGTGAAAACCATAGCTAAGAATTCCTTCTCAATAGTTGTGTAGTTCATCTGCACATTAGTTAGTGTCCAACTAGCATAATAGATAATATGAAAAATTCTATCTTTCCATTGTCCTAACACTACTATAATGGCAAAGTCACTAGCATCACACATTAGCTCAAAAGGTAAACTCCAATCAGGGGCAACAATAATAGGAGTAGAAATCAAAGCAAATTTTATATATTGAAAAGCACCAAGACACTCATCATCAAAATTAAAAGGTACCTCTTTCATAAGAAGATTGCTCAAAGGCTTTGTTATATTTGAAAAATCTTTGATGAAGTGTCTATAGAACCCTACATGGCCTAGAAAACTTCGCACTCTCTTTACTGAAGTAGGTGGAGGTAACCTTTTAATGGTTTCAATCTTGGCCTGATATATTTCAATGCCATTTGAAAAATTTTTATAGCCAAGGACAATCCCCTCTTGCACCATAAAGTGACACTTCTCCCAATTTAAAACTAAGTTAGATTCTTCATACCTTTTCAACATAAAGTGTCAAATTCTACAAACAAATATCAAATGAGTCACCAAAAACTAAAAAATCATCCATAAAAAAATCAATAAAATATTCTACCATATCAAAGAAGATTGCTATCATACACTGCTGAAATGTGACCGGTACACTACACAACCCAAAGGGCATGTAAAGGTGATTTTTTCTTGGTCCTTAGGTACAATAGAAATCTGATTATAACTTCAATAACCATCTAGGAAGTAGTAATAAGCATAACCAGCTAATCTATTCAGCATTTGATCAATAAAAGGCATAGGGAAGTAGTCTTTCCTAGTGGCCTTATTTAACTTTCTATAATTCATACACACATTCCAATCAGTTACAGTCCTAGTGGAAATCAATTAATTATTCTCATTTTCGACTACCATTATCCCACCTTTCTTAGGTACTACTTGCACAGGACTTTCCCACACACTATCAAAAATAAGATAGATAACACCTACTTCGAGTAGTTTTAAAACTTCAACTCTTATCACCTCTTTCATATTTGGATTCAAACAATGTTGATGCTCTACAGATAGCTTGTAGCTTTCTTTCATCAAATTTTTGTGCATGCATATGGAGAAACTAATGCCTTTGATATCAGTAATAGACCATTCTAATGCCATTATATGGTCTCTCAATACCCTCAATAGCTTTTCTTCATATTCATCATTTAATGCAGCAGAAATAATAATAGAAAAAGTAGAGAAATCACCCAAAAAAGAATACCTCAGGGGGTTTGGCAATTATTTGAGTTCTAAAATAGGTGGTTTCTCGATTGATGGTGCTGGTTAGGCAAGAGCCTTCCCAAGATCTTCAAATGGCCTCTTGATGAACATCGGTGGTGTTGTATCAAGTATCTTTAAACACTCTGAGATTTTTGCATCATCATTTGCAATCATTCATCCTAAACAAACCTCAAGAGGATCACGAGATAGCTTGATTGAAAGAATTTCTTTACACATTCTTTGGTGGCATCCACTCTCAAACAATAATCTTTCTCATTTAGATATTTCATTACCTTGAAAACATTGAAACTTACTTGCTCCTCTTGCACTCTCAAGATCAATTGGCCCTTCTGCACATTGATGATAGTCCTTCTTGTTGCCAAGAAAGGTCAACCAAGAATAATGGGGATCTCTGTGTCTTCCTCCATATATAGAACAATGAATTATATTGGGAAGATAAACTTATTCACCTTTACTAGCACATTTTTTATTACTCCCATTGGATACTTAATGGACCTATTACCTAATTACAGTGAGACTATAGTCAGCTTTACTTCTCCAAGCCTGAGCTTCCTATAAACAAAAAGAGGCATCAAGTTAATACTTGCACCAAGTGCACATAAAGATTTATCAAAAAATGAATTGCCAATTATGCAAGGAATCGTAGAACTCCCTGGATCTTTTAGCTTAGTTAGAAGCTTCCTTTGCAAGATAACACTACACTCTTCAGTAATTGCCACTGTCTCATATTCCTCCAACTTTCTTTTGTTAGAAAAGATCTCTTTCATGAGTTTTATGGAGCTAGGCATTTACTCTAGGGCATCTGCAAAATGAATATTAATGTGTAACTTTTTAAAGACATCCAAAAACTTAAAAAATTGCTTATCTAGTTTTTGCTTATGGAACCATTAAGGAAATGGTATAGGAGGCACATATGGGGAAGGGTTGTCTGGAAACATCTTTGATTTAGGCTTCTCTACTTCTTTTCTCGGTATGTCATTAGACTTCTCTACCACACTCTCATTTGCCAGCTCCTTTGGAGTAGTGACTTTTCTTTCCAACTCCGGCAACTCTTTACCAGTACCAAGAGTAATAGCTTGCACATTCTCTTAGGGTTAGTCTCAGTATTACTTGGCAATGAACCTTGAGGTCTTCCACTCAACATATTGGCAATTTGACTCATTTGAACCTCCAGGTTTTGAATAGAGGCTGATTGATTCTGAATAGTATACTCTTATTTTTGCAATGTTGCCTCTATTCTTGGCATGAATTTCTTGATAGCATTTTCTAGAGAAACTTTAGGTGCCTGTAGAGGCTGATTTAGAGGCTGAAAATTTGATGGTGGTGGTCTCACTGCATTTTGTCCATTCCTCCATGAAAAGTTTGGATAGTTGCGCCATCCTGGATTGTAAGCGTTAGAGTATTGATTATTTTGTCAAGTAACATTCCCTACAAACTGTGCTTGCTCTTGCTGAGATGGAACGACTGGGTTCCCAACTTAACACTCCATACTATGGTGAGGACCATTGCAAAAATTGCATACCTCAACTAATATGGGAATTAGATTAGCAGTAAAGGAGCTAAATTGTTGAGACAATGTAGCAACTTGAGCAGTAAGTGCTTCAACTTCATGAACTCTAAATACTTTCTTTGGTGTAATTCTCTTTAAAGGCCCTTGATAAGCATTCGAAGCCATGGTCTTGAAAAGATCATAGGCTTCCTCATGTGTCTTGCCCATAAAAGCTTTACTAGAGGCGACATCCACTAAAGTTCAGGTTATGCCGCTCAATCCATTATAAAATATCTGAACTTGCAACCATTCTCGAAGACCATGATGAGGACACCATCTCAATAAATTATTATACCTTTTGCATGCCTCATGCAATAATTCCATGTCATATTAGGTGAAGGTAGTGATGTCATTCCTCATCTTTGCCATATTAACTGGTGGAAAGTATTTAGGTAGGAAAAGTTTGAGCTAAGTTAGCCTATATGGTGATTGCACCTGGTGGCAACGAGTTCAACTAAATCTTTATCTTGTCCTTTAATGAGAAGGGGAATAGCCTCAATCTAATATCATTATCAGTAACACCATTATGTTTAAATGTATAAGAGATTTCAAGAAAACTAGCTATGTGTGCATTCGGATCCTCGTTAGCTAACCCATAGAATTGTTTAGCCTTAACCATTTAGATAATAATGGGCTTGATCTCAAAACTATTAACCTGAATGGTAGGGCGTCTGATTCCAATGAGGTTCTCATTTACCAATGGCAAGGCATAATCCCAAAGCACCCTATTGTTGACCCTTGGTGCCTGTTGTGGCACATTGTTGTTATCATCAGCTACCTTATTATCTTATATAATATCTTGAGGTGATATGGAGTCTCCTCTCTTTTCTTTTTAATTTTGTTTACAAGTCTTTTCAATTTTCAAATCAAAAGGGATCAAAACTCCGCTTCTAAATTTTCTCAAACACCTAAAAATACCTGAAAAAGTCAAGAGCGGTAATCAAAATAAAAATCAAATAAAAGTTCAAATTAAATTTAGAATTACTGGATATCGATATTAATAAACAAAACAGTCCCCGACAACGGCACCAAAAATTTGTTGTAGATTTTTGTGAACACAAGTGCACATTATCATTGACAAGTAATAAAATAATGAGTGAGTATTGTTCCCACGAGAACTATTGAATTACTAAGTATCAAAATTTTATCAACTCTAATTTTATTTGAACAAACGAAAGTGGGTTGCGATTAATGTAAATAAACTTAAATTACTATTAGAATAATGCGTAAACATTAAATAAAGATGAATTTCAATGACTTAAAGACCTAGGGTTATAATTTCACCATAATTATTTCAAAGTGAATAATTTATCTCATCAATCTCAATTTATTTCCAAGTGATAGTCGAGAATCCCTATTTTATTTACTAGCCTCTCCCGAAGTCTAATGAAAATATCATCAAATGCTAACTCACTATATTCATATGTGAATTACAAAAATCAACAATTCATTAGGTTCTATGGATCTCAAACAAGACTACACAAACCATGTAAGTATATTTCTATCTCACATTCAATTTATGATTTTCTACATATTGAACTAGACGCATATATCACCTCTCGGGTTAATATGATTAACAAATCATTCAATTAGTGGCCACGTAATTGAAAGCATTAAGAACCATGTAAAAAACTCAACTTGAAAAATAAATCAAGAATTGGATTGATAAAAATATTCAAAACATCTTAATTAGATTATATCACAACCCTAGAAAAAGAATTTATTTCATGGTGAAAATGAATAACAACTTAACAATATTCATACATATAATCAAAGTGAAAGAGAAAAATAAAAATCAAACTTAGAAAATGATAAGTTTTTTCTTTCCTTGTAAATGTCTTTCTTTAAGCTTGGAAGAATTCTTTTCTCTTCTCCAAAATTCCTTCTCCTTGTCCTCTTCCTGTCTCCCCCCCCAAAAAAACTGATTTGGAGGCTCTTAGAATCCCTCAAAATAGATGAGAGATGCCCTAAAGAGGGCAAAATACCTATTTTGCCCTTAAAATTCTATCTGGTAGTGCCTAAGCGCTGTATTCCAATGAGGACAGTGCCTAGGTGCTACTTTTCCAACACCTCGGTACTGTAACTAATGACCCAACGATTTTTTTTTAATGTAAGATGAATGTATATTTTTGCACAAACAAATGATATTCTTTCTTCATCCTCACATCTACAAAATAACATTAAAAATAATGATAAAATTCACAAGAATTTCAAAAACTAATCAAAAAGTTAAGCAAATTGTACTAAATTAATGGATATGAAACTAACTCATCACCAATTATCCTTTTTGATCTATCTCTTTAGATCTTTATTCCTAGAATAAATAAAGCTTATCCCAAATCCTTCATGTAAAACTGGTTAGAAAACCATATATTAATTGACTGCAGCATTTTTACATCATTCCTAGGGATGGTAATGGGAACAGGTTCAAACCCAAACCCGTAATAAACCTGTCCCGATGGGGTGGGTTCAAACCTAGTTAAATAGGTCCTGGGGCGGGTAACAAGTTTTATTTTTCAAACTCGATCGCATTCAAGATGGGTAATGGGTCTCAATAGACCCGCCCCATATATGTGTATATATTAAATATATATATATGTATATATATAACATATTAGGATTTAGAGACTTAGGTGTTTTAGTTTCTATTTTCCCGATTCTCCATCCCACACTCGTTAAGCCTCCTAGTCGGCGGCCTTGGTTACTCTAATGGTGATGATTCTGCAACAAGCTTTCAGTTTTAGCCATTTAATTGGTAGGCTTGTTTTCTTTTCCCCTATTTTTGTAGCAGTTTTTTTTTTATTTTCAGCCCCTACTTTTGTTCACTGAATGATGTTTCTGTAAATGTCACTAGCTATCAGTTGGAAAAAGCTATTTTCTTTTGCTTTTCATTGTACTCTCTTTAAGTCCCACAATCAGTTTCTTGATTTTATTTTTCTTACTCGGATTACAAGTATGCAACAAAAGTGAACGAGATAGAACTGAGAATTTTCTCGGGTTTCATTTGGTGGTGCGATTTATGAAAAGCTATTAGATGTGAATTGAGATTCTAATTATATAAATTGCTAGAAAGAGATTTTTTTCTTTGTACTGGAATTTAAAAATAGGTTAGTGGGTCCAAATAGATTGGACCCACCAGGTTTTGTGTTCGGGGCTGGACAAGGCAAGTTAGCAATCAAAGCGGGGTGGGGTGGGTCTTAGGTCTAATTTTCTCTTAGTAGGGCGGGTCTTAGGTCTAATTTTCTCTTAGCAGGGCAGGTCTCGAGTTTGGCTAAACCTATCCTAAACCCACCATATTTCCATCCCTAATCAATCCCAAATAGTAGGATATTGTCAACATACAACATAATAAATGTTACTGCGCTCCTACTAACCTTCTTGTAGACATAAGATTCATCTAGATTTTTATGAAAATTAAATGATCATTTGATTGCCTCATCAAACCGAATGTTCCAACTTCGGGAAGTCTGCTTGAGTCTATAAATAGATCTCTCAAGCTTGCAAATATTTTGCTCATTCCTTCTGGATATGAGCCTTCAGGTTGCCTTATAAAGATCTCTTCTTTAATGTTTACTTTAAGTAAAATAGTCTTTACATCCATCTGTCATATCTTGTAGTCATAATATGATGATATAGCTAGCAAAATTAGATGGATTTTAGCATCACCATTGGCATAAAAGTTTTCTCATAATCAATTACTTGCTTTTGAGTATAACCTTTCATGGCCAGTCGTGCTTTGTAGGTCATCACCTCTTTATTTATTCTAAACTTTTGCTTGTAGACCCATTTGCAGCCAATGGGAACTATTTTCTATGGTGGGTCCACCTAGGTCCATACCTTGTTAGAGTACATGGAGTCCATCTCAAATTTTATGACATCTTGCCAACTTCTCGAGTCGATATCAGACATTATCTCTGCATAAGTCCATGGATCACTATTTAAGGAGAGAACCTCCTCGTTGTTCTCTAGTAAAAAGTCATACCTCTTAGGTGGCTTTGAGATCCTTTTAGATCTCGTAGGACATTGTGTATCAGAAGGCCCAGCCTTAGCAAATTGGTCTATTACTGCGTCTATTAGGAAGTTTTGTGGTTCTTGAACTTCTTCAAGTTTCACGACATCTCCATTTCTATCCAACACAAATTTCTCTAATAAGGTGGCATTCTTCGAAACAAACACCCTTTGTTATAATGAGTTATAGAAGTAGTATCCAATGGATTCCTTTGGATACCCCACAAACTTACATAAGTTAGATTTCATATCTAATTTATCTCACACTTATTTCTTCATGAAAGCAACACACCCTTATATCCTAAGGTACTTGTAAAAGGGTGGTTTCCCACACCATATCTCATATAGTGTTTTAGGTACCGACTTAGCTCACATTCTATTTAAAAGATATGCCATCGTTTCTAGTGCATAGCCCTAAAATAAAAGAAAAAGTCCACTGAAACTCATCATTAATTGAACCATGTCTAACAAACTTTGATTTCTATGCTCGGCCATTCTATTGAGTTGAGAAGTAGCAGAAGAAGTCCTCTAAGAAAGAATCTCATTTTCTTTTAGATAATCAAGAAACTCTGTGCTCAAGTATTCACTTCTCGATCTGATTGAAGAGCTTTGATGCTTGGCCTATTTTATTTCTCCACTTTACATCTAAATTCCTTGAACTTTTCAAAGGCTTTAGGTTTGTACCTCGTAAAGTACACATAACAATACCTAGAATAATCATCACTAAATGGTGTGAAGTAATGATAGTTCCATCGAGCACTAATATTTAGTGGCCCGCATACATATGTATGAATAAAATCCAACATATCTTTGACTCGCTCCACTTGTCTAACAAATGGTGATTTGATCATCTTTTCCTTGAGACATGATTCATATGTTGGCATTCATTGCTCATTCTCAAGATTAAGCAATGGGGCCAACTTGTGGATTCTCTTCTCAAAGATGTGACCTAATCTAGCATGCCATAAGAATTTTGAACTATGATTATTTAATTTTCTCTTATTTTGTTGAACATGAAAAATAGAGTTATGGAGAGTAATAGTATACAAACCATTCATCAATATACAATTGCACATCAAGGTAAAATATTTAAAAATGGAACAACTTCCATTCTTAATTGATTCTCCATCTAAAATAGGAGTGGAGATAATGTTCTTAACCAACTCTGGAACATATAGCAATTTTTGTTATACCAAAACAACTCCATTTCTTAAAGCTAAGTTAATAGTGCCTATGGCTAATGTAGCAACATTTGCTCCATTCCCCAGCCGTAGGACTGTCTCTCCTCTACTGAGTTTCCTACTTGTTACCATCATCTACAAATTATTACAAAGATGAGACCCACAACCCATATCCAATACCTAAGAAGCATCGTTAACTGATATGTTAACTTCAACAAAATGTATACTTGAACTATTCAGGCTCGTAAGGTACTCCTTGCAGTTCCTCTTCTAGTGCCAAGGTTTGCCACAGTAATGACATTTGTCATTGGCTTTGTTGAAACCCTTTGAGATCCCACCAGTTGTCTTCATGTTATTAGCCATAGAGGAACCCATTCCCTTCTCATTCTTCTTCTTGGGCTTTGCAGCCTTCAAGTTGGAAGAAGAATCAATAAGCATGACCGGCTTGTCCTTTTTCATGGTGGACTTAGTGTCTTCAACATGTCAACCATCTACCAGTAGGCTTGCCGGTGGAAGAGTAGTGAGGATGTCTCTTCTCAGATTATAAAATAATCTTGAGATTCAATAACTAATTAAAAAAATTGGGTCAAATTAACTTATTTGTGTTTGAGATTGATGCAAATGGATTTTTAGCTATTTTTATAGGCAATCTACAAAAATCCAAATGAGGTAGAAAATTAGCATTCTTTCAAAAATATATTCATTTATAAGAAGGTCATTAATTACAAATATCTCCCACTATTTTATTCGAATTCCATCATCCTTAATAGCAATTTGGAAAATCATATTTCCTAATGGGATTAAGGGCCCAATCAATATATTGTATACCCTAATTTTATGAGTCTATAAAATATATTGAAGGTGGTTAACTTTTTACGATCGTATCTCCATACAACCTTTAAAATGTTTTATTTTATTTCATCCTATATACCCTCAATATTATGAACCAATATAGTACAAAGCATCAAGCAAGACCCACCAAACCTCTATGTAGATGGAGTATCAAAATGTTCCAGGACTCATGACCAATGTTGAGATGAGTCAATCCCATAGACATCACTATGCTCTGTAGAGATTATAGTTTTCCATCACAAGGCCATCCTACGTCTCATGACCAATGATGAGTGAGGTAGCATCGTCATGTCGTCTACTTTTGATGGTAGGCATGGATTATTGAGTCCAACCTAATTTTATTCATATTTATTTGAAATCAAAAATTTTCAAAAAAATCATTTACTTGATTTTTAATTCAAGTGGGGTTTTCATTTTAACTTAGACCTCATCAGTTTTATCTTTGTTTATTTAAGGAGTTTGTATTCAATTGATAGCAAGCATGTCATTCAAAAGTATAAATAAATCCTATGTATGCATCTAGTACATAGACAATTGGATTCATGAGCTAATCCTATACGATCTATTTGAGTAAAAAATGGATCTAAGGTCAATCTAAGGGCAATAAAATAAAAATAGAAACTATTTCTACTACATGAATATATCTTATACATTTATTGGCTTTCTGTTGATCTTCGCGTTGATCTTTATTCTTGTCCACCAAAAAAAAAAGAAAAACTCACATTATACTACTCTTATTTCAAAAATAGAAAGTACATACAAATAGAATAAAAGACACGCAAGGCCCATTTTAAAACCCAAAAACAAAAGGCAATTACATTTATCAATGGCTCCATGATTATCCCATATATGCTCATCAAAACATCATATGAATTTTATCAAAGCATGTAAATTTACCGACCCTTAAAATTGTATATTTCAAGATTTAGGATATAATTTGAAAACTGGTCCACCTGTATTTGCCCAACGCACGCAGACAACATATAACGTGTGCAGTTGTCTTCCACTCAACTTTTGAGTGCAAGGCAACCACGACCACTGCCTATTGAGCCTGGACTGGTGTGCTGGCGATGAGCAGAGCATAAGGGCAGTAGCCCATGCACACGCTCAATCGATAGAGCTTTCTACCCTTCACTCGATGATGGTTGTTATAAAACGGTGTGGTGCTATGTTATTTTACGTCGTATCCACATTTTCATAATTAAATATAATTGAAAAATAATTAATTTTCATTCAAAAATCATAATTAAATACTGAATTTAACAATTAAATTCTACATGCATAAATTGAATATCAAATGGAATTGCATAAATCGTGGCTCTGATATTACTATTAGATTTATTTAATCACAAGGTGTGCACAGCGAAAAATTTAAAATTTAAAATAAACAAGCCATATTGAATATGGCATCACCCCCAATTCAATGTAATTTATCGATTTCACAATTTCCAATTGTCTAAATAAAAACGAAAAGAATGTTTCACTATATACCTTTATGCACTTCGGTTGTAGTAGGGTTTGAAGCACTCAATTGCTAGCCCTCTTTTCTAAAAAGATTCACAGGGATCCAAAAGTCTCCCCTCTAATGAGGTCCACACTTCGGGACACATAATCAAAATTCCGCTAGCAATTATGATTCCTTTACTAATCTAGTTTACGGAGTGAATTTTAGTGAGTATTAATTCTTAAACCAACTAGTCGTGTTAAGAATTAAGTATTTTCAATCAAAAGATGGAATTTTGATTGATTGGAAGAATATGGAAGATTAAGGGAAAAACTAATTTTTCTCTCTCTTATTTTTTAAGTGGTCGAAGATTGGAGTGTCTCACACTCAAATTTTTGGCCTTGAGTTTAAGTTGTAGTAGATGACAATCCAAGAGTCCAATCTAATTCCAAAAATATCTAATTCTTAGAACTTTATCTTCTTCCAACAACTCTTGTGGGCCTTTCCTAATGAGCCACTTGAATTGGGCTTGGACTTTTACTTAAATTCAATAATTAATTCAATTAATTTGTTGGGCTCAAGTTTTAGTAAATTGATCTTAATCAATTAATTTAATTCCATCAAGCTCACCTAATCAAATTAAATCCAATTAAATAACTTAATTATTTAATTAAGTAAATTAATTTAATAATTAAATCAATTTATGGTCAACTCAATTAATTGATCCAATCAATTAATTGTTTCACTCCAATTGGGCTCCCTAATCTTGTTAGTTCGAATTAAATAATGTAATTATTTAATTGAATAATTAATTCAACTCCTTAAATTAACTAAAGCCCCAATTAATTAATTGGATCCAACTCCTTGGATCATTTCTTGAATTAGAAATATTTTATCCCAAAATATTTGTGACCCTTTAGGTTCACAACTAAGTTAGCAGTGCGCTAGCAACATTTGTAACTTATGAATAACAATTATTCTAAATTATTAATCCAATTAATTGATCCACTTGGAATTAATTTTTTAATTTCAAGAACCTCACAAGTCATGAAAAATATCTAGCAAGTATATTATGACTACATAGACTTAGGAGAAATAGCTAGCGAACATATTTTAATTACGAGTACCATATATGTAAGGTCCTTCCATTATCTAATCTCCCGATTTACTCTAGGGTATGAAGAAATCCTAAATGACTCAATAACTATGATTCCATTTCAAATTCTAATGACTCATGATGAATCGTTAGAAAATCCCCATCTAGCATTTATCCTATCTTGACAAAGGATTTTTAAGTTATGAAATATGGAAACATAGGAGATTCACTTGTTCTACTATATAAGTGGCAGATCCTTTGTTGGCCACTTATTAACCCCTATGCATCCCATTTTTTATTGGGCAATCAGAAAATATATCAAGATGGAACATGACATGCAGTGCTTCAAGTCCAAGTACTAGTCGTGTACTATCATAATGTGGAAATTCTAACTTCTACATACAATGTCTCTCGCTAAGAATTTCAAGCGAGGCCTATTCAGTATACTTGTTCTCTAACAAGCACCCGCATTATTGCACTCATTACTACGTCAATGTCTATTGAGTGAGGCATCTTCCTCATGCGAGCATACATCGTATGCGCGAATTTAATTGGGCTATTCGATGTCCCATCTTAAAAAGTCCTCAATCGAAAACTTATTTAAGACCAAAACCTTAGAGACATATTCCATGATCGCTATCATATATGCGACTTTGTCTCGTAGCTATGTTTGGTCTAGAGAATTTATCTAATATATATACATAATTAAAGATAAAAAATATCCATTTTAATAATATAATTTAAAAAAGATTATTTCACAAATACAAGAGTATAAAAGATGCACAATCTAATTGGCTCATCGAGCACTACTCTAACATCCAGGTATAACTCAACTTGCTACACAATTTATTCGCTTATAAAGAATTCTGAAATAGAAAGAAAATTTGAGATACATGGTTGCTTTTAATGAGTGGAGAAATATGTCTCAATTTAATACTACTAATGGTAAAGAAGTAACTAGTATTATCCAAGGAAATGACTTTGGGTAAGAGAAAAGGAAATTATAGAGGTTGGAACCCTACTTATTAAAGTTTTAAGGATGGTTAATGGAGATGGTTCTACTGTTGGGTAACTATATGTTGCAATGAATAAAGTAAAGGGGTCTAACAAGGTAGACGCGACCACGGGTTGGGTCCGAACCGAACCCGACCCGTAGTCAATGGATTAGAACCCATGGTCTAACCCGTTGACCACGGTTTATGGGTCTGAACCCGTAACCGGCCTGTGAACTCACAGGCCGGTTACGGGTTCGATTTTCTCCAACCCGTGAACCACCGGTGGTTCTATGGGCCGGACTAGATGGTTTTTTATTTTTTTTTATTTTTTTTAACCAAAATAATGTAAAAGTGTCATATGCAGGTTTTGTACCTATGACCCCCATGTTATTAGTAGAACACTCTAACCAACTAACCTAATGGGTCATATGTCTATAATTTTGAATAAGTGCGTAAATAAGTCTCATGATTTGTTTTTTTGATTTTATTTCCCTTCAAATTGCTTGTCTTGTTTTTGAAAATCAATATAATTGGTGTTGTGCCCCTCTTTAAAGGTTAAGGTTAAGGGCCTGGATTTTCTCGAACTATGGAACTAGCGGTTCCTGAACCTTGGTCAGGTCTATATTAAGTCATATTACAAAAATAATGCAAATAAGTTTATGCCTTACTAGAAAATAATTAATGATCGGTGGCACAAAAATTTGTGCAATGACTTGTATGTTGTTGCGGTTGTTTTGAACCCAAGCTTGTTTTATTCTAATCATGTCTTGATGGATAAAGAAACAAAGCCAACTTAAAAGAATAATCCAAAAAATAGTACCTAGTACTAATGATCGGAAGAATTTAACTACAAAACTCTTATAATATATTGGTCGAATATATTCACTGAATTTGCGGTAAATGATGTAAGTGATGCACATCCAAGTAAGTTTCTGTAATTCCATTATTTAATACTACATTACTTTACTCCAAAAGAAATGATATATTTTGAGCTTTTAAATTTATTGTTAATATTTTTAAAAGATCTTAAGGTACAATTTTCAACAAGAATATGGTGGGAGCTATTCGAAGCAGAAATTCCAACCTTGCAAAAATTGGTTATCAAAATACTTAGCCAGCCATATAGCGCACCAACTTGTAAAACAAATTGGAGTGTATTTGAAGCTGCTCATGCAAAGAAAAGAAATCGATTAGAGCAAAAAAACCTTCATAGTTTGGTGTTTGTACATATGAATTTGCACATGAAGAAAACTTCAAAAAATAAAAAAATCAATGATACAACACCTATATCCCTTGAGAACATAAATGCTTTTGGGGAGAGTGATGAGTTTTACTACAATGAAGGGGAACTAAATGATAATGCTACATCCTTATCATCTTCAAGTTAAAATATGGAGCAAAGCAATGTGAATTTCAACTTACTTTTGACTAATTTCATTTGATCAACCTTTTCATTTTAATTCAATAAGTTATTTGAATTTCTTTATCATCGTTAGCTTGTTCACTTCTCTAGTACAATATTTTCTTTTTTTATGCTTCAGTACTTTCAAAGGAAACGTTTAGTTTTTAACAATTATTTTATGTGTACCTTTTTTCATAATTACTCTTTATTTATAGGAGAATAAATATTTCACAATGATAAGAATTTACAAGGTGGTAATTTACTATTATATGTACAATAAAAATTTGGATTAGACAATATCTCTCAATATTGTATCTATTTAGTGGTTTATTAGCTTAGCATCACTAGAAAGAAAAGAAAGTAACTGATTTAGTAAATATTTCTATTACTTAGATAAAGCCCATAAAAACATAATTTAAAATATTTCTACTTTTATCTTGATAAAAAATAAAAAACTAGGGAAATTTACATTATAATAACGAATCCCAATCGATTCCTGAATAATCTTTCGAATTCGGACTATTCAATGTTAATTTGCCAATTTCTTCCGTATTTCCCCCGAATAAACCCGAAATACGAATTATTAATGGTGCCGAATAATTCCCAAATGCGTTATTTGTTCTTTGTCAAGTATGAGGTCTACGGGGTCAGGTAATGAAAATCTAAGTCCAACCTCGAGCATAGGAAGGTAAAAAGTTACACACCTTATGGGAAGAACATGCATCCTATTGTGACTAGTAGGAATGATAATTTCATAGTTATTAGGGATATAGAACCTATTCTTTAACTCGCTAATATCAAAATTAGAAAAGGACAATTCGATGACAAGCTAGAAAGACATAGCGAGAATGTTGTTGCTTTTAAGCTAAAAATAATCAATTTCACTTTGGTCATTGGGATCTTGCTGATTGTTCTTAGGGATCTAGCCTCAGGGTAGAGCAGATGCAGGTTTAAGATCATTTTGAACCCTAATCTCTTTCTGATAAAAACCCAAACCTTGTACTATAGTGCATTCAAAACTCGAAGTCGAGTCAAAGAATGTAGAACCCTCAATCTCATCAACATTCGGCTCAGGAGGAACAAAGTATTAGAATTTCTTGTCGGGTTCAATTAATTTGATTAAACAGTTTACCAGGTTTGTTATGTTCCAATTAATGTTTGAACAAATATTAGAACATAAAATGACATGCACAATGGAATTTAAAATTAACACCAGCAATTTTAACGAGGTTCGGATCTCAATATCCTACTCCTCGAGGCCACGCCTAGAGATAAAACAATCCACTATCAGTAAAGTTTAATACAATATAATAATTGTACTTATAACACAAAAGACTCCCTCTTTGTTTTGACGTCATTCTTGTATTTCTTCACTGATGGATTTGTTTGTGAGATCCCCTCGACTTGAATCTGCCTCGTTGAACTCCCGTCAAAATGGCAAAGCATTCTCTCCTGAGAAATCACCTCCTTCTCCTGAAGGATGTTCAATGTATTATTCCGATATAAGGTGGAACAGACCTAATCTCCAGTGCTGGCTTGAAACTCGAATTTCAGTCACAATCTTTATGTACACTGGAGGAGGAATCGGCTGCCTATATTCTCTGAATTTCTTCTCTAAACTCAGCAGCTCAAACTAATGTGGGTTTGTGTTTAAATACACAAAACACTCTAGTTAATTCCTAAATAAATACAAGGAAAGATTCCTAGTCTATTACGAAGACTTTCCTTCCACAATTCTACCATTAACTTCCGTGAATAAATTTGAACCTTAGAGTTCAAGATTACATTAATTTCCTATTCTAAATAATGATACACAGCTTCTTGAAAGGTAAGAAATCAACCAAGTCTCATCTTCATAAGGTAAGTCCACAATAACTCTATTTTTTTCCAATTGGACATAGAATTATTAGAAGATATCTTGTAGATTTATTTCATAAATACTACAAGCTTGTATTTAATAAATTAATCCAATGTGGTAAATAAGAGAGTTTGATTCCTACAAGGAAACAAATAAGCAAGAGTTAGTTTAGCATTAAAACTCTTATTAAACATCAAAAACCTAATCTACCTTAATTAGAACACTTAATAAATTGTACTTACCATTTTGATCAAATAATGCTTATTAAATTACATAAGTCACAAGGACTTGAATTTTGGCATTTTTTGTCAAAATCAACAATCTTACCTTAGTGTCTGAAAACAAGTTCAAATATGCATGTTCCATCAAGAAATATCATACAAGCAATTTAGTCAAAAAACCTGTGTTCGAATATGAAACTGAACATGACAATGAATAACATATTAAGGCAGATAAAACAATGTTTAGAGGCAATCAAAAAGTCTACCTAGTTTTAAAATACCTCCCCTAACACATCAAACAAAACATTAAAACTTCAAAACATAACAACAAATCAGTTTTAATCACATAATCACATCAATCAAAATCAAAATCAAAGTTTTATTCAAGCTTCCTTATCAACTTCAGCTTGTCCTTCACCAGCCCGTTGAGTATCAATATCCAATACTTCTCCTCCAATCTCTGCAGCAACTGTAAATCCAGGTTCAACATGAACTCCCCCTGCACCAGAAGTCCCTACTTCTGCAGCCCTGTAACAGCAACTGACTCCCTCTTTTTGGCCAAAAATATCGAAGGACCAGATGCCTGAGTAGCAGAGCCAGAAATATCTAAGGAAAGTGGTTCACTAGCAGCAATATCTTGGGAAGTAAAACCTTTGAGTTGGGCAATAAGATGTAGAATTTCTTTCTCCTTAGTCTGCCCTTCTCTAATTTGTTACCTTGCTGCAAGTAACTATCTCTCCAGATAGCCTAAAAGATCCTAAGAAGAGAATGGAGCAGCAGATGTTCCAGGCCGTGTTCCAACAGAAGATATTACAAGAGTGGGTAAGTCATCCAAATGTCCCTTAAACTTTCCAAGACTAGTAGAAACAGAGTAATCAACTCTAGGATATTCCATTGTTCGGTCTTAGGCTTCTTAAAGCCTTGAGAACCAATATATTGTAAATCAGGGAAGGGAATGGTAAATGACCAGTAGTAGTCTTCACTTCAGCATGCTTAGCAATAGTTCCTATGATGTGTCTGCCTAGGTCATAAGGATGCCTCGTCCTAATACAATAAAGTAGTATAGTCTAATCCTTAACAAGCACAGTGTGATTGGCTGTGGGAGTCTAATTAGCCACTGCTGCTTTGTGAAAAATGGCATATTTAAGAGTCAATTTGGCAGCACAAAAAGTAGAGAAATTTCTAGGACAAGCATTCAAACTACCTCCAGTCAACTCCCTAATGATCAAAATCAGTTGGTAACTCAGGAAATTCAACCTGAGGGGTACCTAAATAATCATTGATCATCTGAGCTGAAAAGAAATAAACCTTACTCCTAACATAAACATAACCAAATTTACTAGAATCAGCCTTGATAATATCATAACGGAGATTGCAATAAAATTCCTTAACAACCTAAGGAACATAAAGATTAATGTCTGTGACAGAACCAATCAATTGTCTATCAATCAAAATTGAGTCTAACCCACGATCCTCAAAATCACTCAACCTAATTGACCTCTCAGACCATAGTTTCCTTTGAGAAATACATTCCCACATTTTCTTTGCATAATCAGAATAAAATTTGTGGGACACAACTTTACTTACCTTAATTTTGTCACCTTCAATATCTATCTCATCCCTTGGGCAGATTCCTAGAAGAATTATTAGAAACAAAAACATGAATGTTACCTTGAGGATTGAATTCTTCGGGAACTTGTGTTGTTCTGCCTCTTGTTCGAACAGGAACACCACCATTGCTACTTTATTGTACTGTAAATCCATAGAATCAAAGGATGTAGATAAACTGGTAGTGGGTTGAGGAATAGAGTCAGGAACAGGATGAGCTTCCTCTCCAATAGGATCAATCCTTTGCCCTTGGTGAAAGTCTCTCAATGTTTTAGCAACTGCATAAGTATTGGCAAGAGATGTTGCTAGAGTATAAAATGAGAGCTCCCTTGAACAGGTTCAGTGACTTATTCTTCTTCAGCAATCGGTGTTTCTTTGTGAGGTTCAGAGTTGATTTCAAGTGGTGGATATTTAATAGCTAAGGGTACGACATCAACCTCTGGCTCCATAGGAATTTTCGATGCTGGAGATGTGCCGGCAGCAACACCATGTGGTTTTTCTCTTTTAGCTTGAGCTCCAGACGACTCGTATCTCTATTTTCTTTTCTCTGTATGCAATTTCTATTTCAATTGGGCTATTGTTTTATCTTGAGATCCTACCATGTTAGAACAGATACACGAACAAGAGAGAAAGCAGAATAGAGAAGTGAAAATGGCAGAGGAATTTTTACGACTGTAACACTAGGGTTTTCTGGTGATGGAACAACAATAGGGTTAAAAGCCTTATTTATACACAAGATAAAATATTTTCCTGCCAAAATGAAAGAGTCCTTTAGTGAAAAAATTTCTTTTAAATCCAGTCCTCAACTTTTGGAGTAATCTTCCTCCATCAAACATAAGTTTTTCACTTACACTAGGAGTCTAAGAAATAGGGATATAGATAAATCAGATTTGTACCAACTTAATAATCAAATAACTTCCATATTTATCCAATTATTAATGTACGAGAAAATTAAAATAAAATCCTAAAAAGATATGCCTATTATGCATTCCATCCCATGCAAATCACAAATCAAAACGTGTTAAAGATAAATATGGTACTATTCAGATTTCAAATCTCATAATTCCAAAACATCAATTAAGAAATTTAACTTTTGATCCAGTTTGACAATAAACTCATAATTCTTCAAATTTTCATTCCATAATTTTTTTTATATATAATCACAAAAAAATAATCAATCCAGAACTGAATTTATGAATTATCATCATTTTTTTTATGTTCAACATATTGTTCTAACATGCACTGAGAACAAAGATTTAGCCAGTTAATAGCTTTCATTCTAAGACTTAGGCTAGTCTTTTCTCATAGTAGATCATCATCTAGATATTTGTGATACCTAGTCCCGGATTACTCACGAGTGGTTTTCACTCCTAAGAATAAGTAATTTTTCTTGTCAATGGCCTCCAATTTCTTAGTTTTTGTAAATTCTAGCACAATTAATGATGGAATTTTTCTGAAGTCTACTCAAGTTCAAGGTCAAAACAGATAAAGTTGTCATTCAAAATTGAGATTTCAGAATTTAGAAATATTAAAATCTGATCATACTAGACATTCAAAGCAGTATGCCTAATGCAAGTCCTAGCATGAGATGCATGAATTAGCAAATAAATGAAGTCCTATTAGTTATGTCCTAACAGAGTGCTGGAACACAATCTACATGTGACAGTGTGCAATATGGTGTTCCAACAACAGATTGAACATGACATTACAGAATGGAAATATCCAAGGACTTTCTTAATGCAGTGAATCTCTGTGCATCAATAGCCTTGGTAAAAATGTCAGCTAGTTGATTTTCAGTTGTTACATGATCTGTTATCACAATTCTACTTTCTACTAACTCTCTAATAAAGTGATGACGTATGTCGATGTGTTTTGTCCTCGAGTGTTGAACTAGATTTTTAGAAATGTTTATAGCACTTAGGTTATCACAAAATACATTCACTGATGTTTGCACAATTCCATAGTCAGCAAGCATTTTCTTCATCCACAGGAGTCGTGAACAACAATTCCCACATACAATGTACTTAGATTCAATAGTAGATAGGGAAACTCAGTTTTGTTTCTTACTAAACCAAGATATTAGATTATTACCGAGAAAGAAACTTTTCCTATCATCCACGTCACCAGCCCAGTCAATATTATAGTAGCCTGCAAGATTTGAATTAGTGTCCTTGGAATACCATATGCCATAGTTAGATATACCATTCACATATCTAATAATCCATTTGACTGCTTTCAGATGTGATTTCTTGGGATCAGATTGGTACCTGGCACAAACACCTACACTAAAGCAAAATCAAGTCTAGAAGCAGTAACATATAAAAGACTTCCAATCATACTTCTGTACAGTAATGTTCCAACAGATGTTCCAACATCATCTTTGGATAATCTGTCATTGGTGCTCATAGGAGTTCTAATGTGTTTGGTGTTCTTCAGTCCAAATTTCTTCACTAGGTTTTGGGCATATTTACTTTGAGAAATAAAAATCCCATCATCAAGTTGTTTGATTTGTAAAACTAGAAAATAATTTAACTCTCCAACCATACTCATCTCGAACTCTTTAGATATTTGTTTAACAAACTCATCACCATTCTGCTTAGAGGTTGACCCAAAAACTATGTCATCTACATAAATCTGTGCGATGATCAAACTGGTGTTCGAACATCTAATGAACAAGGTTTTATCAGCTCCCCCTCTTTTGTAGCTCTTATTGACCAGAAAGTTTTTCAAACACTCATACCAAGCTCTAGGAGCTTGTTTCAATCCATACAAAGTATTTTTCAATTTATAGACATGATTAGGATGATGTGAATCCTCAAAACCTTTAGGTTGTTCTATATAGGCTTTTTCATTCAAAAACCCATACAGAAAGGCACTTTTGACATCCATTTGATAGAGTTTGAAATTCATCAAGCATGCAATAGCCAAAAATAACCTAACAGACTCTAACCTAGCTACGGGGGCAAAGGTTTCATCAAAATCAACCCCTTCAATTTGAGTGTAACCTTGAGCAACCAACCTAACTTTGTTTCTTGTAATATTCCCAAAATCATCAGTTTTGTTCTTAAAGATCCATTTGGTACCTATTACATTAAAGTCTTTAGACCTAGGAACTAGAGTCCATACATCATTCCTAGCAAATTGACCTAATTCTTCTTGCATAGCATTGACCTAAAATTCATCTTTTAAATTTTTATTGATATTTTTTTGGTTCAATAGAGGAAGTGTAGCAAACATACCTCACTATGTCTCTATAATTGAGCTTAGGGTTTTGCCTAGTCCTTATCTTATCAGTAAAAGTTCCAATTACAAGATCTAAAGGATGATCTTTTTTAATTCTGGCAGGTGGATCCCTTTTGGGCGAATCTGTCTTATCAAAACTGTCTGTTCCATCCGATGTTATGACATTATTGGGAACAACAGATAGAACATCAGAGTGAGCATTATGTTCCTTTGACTTTGAAGATTCTAGTGGACTATCTACATCCTCAGTCAGACTGTCAATTTCCTTTTCCAAGGAAAATTTTGCAAAATCAGAAGAGTCATCAATAACCACATTTGAAGATTCCATAATAGCTTGAGTCCTCATGATAAACACATATTAGGCTCTACTGGTAGCGAAACATCTGATAAAAACTCTCTCATCACTCTTTGCATCAAACTTTCCCAAATATTTACGGTCATTAAGTATAAAGCACTTAGCACCGAACGCATAAAAATATTTATGATTAGGTTTCTTACCTTTTTAGATTTCAAAGGAGTCTTACCATAACTATGTCTTAAGTGAACTATGTTGGATATGTAACAATCAGTGCTAATGGCTTCAGCCCA
>CM033106.1:9758581-9842017 GCA_019321725.1 Paulownia fortunei
CCATAAGGAGATGTTTTTATAAAGTAACCTCCACTCCATCCTTGCTAGTGGATTCAAGTATTTGTTATAACTTGGGATCAATAATGTTAGTAGGATATCTCATGGCTTCAAAAATATTATATTTTATAACATTGCCATCAAATTCCATAGTAACAGTGCCATCATGAACATCAATCTTAGCTCGGGCTGTCTTCATGAATGGTCTTCCCAAAAGAATGCATGTAGGATTAGGGCATGTGTCATCCTCCATCTCAAGAACATAAAAATTAGTAGGAAAACCTAATTCATTCACCTGCACAAGAACATCTTCCACAACCCTTATTGGATATTTGTTAGATCTATTAGCCAATTGTATGATAACACCATCTTCTTTTAAAGGTACTAGATTTAGAAAAGTATAAATAGAATATGGAATAACATTAATTGATGCTCCCAAATCTAACATGCATTTCTCAAATATGGTCTTACCAATAGCACAAGGGATAGTAATAGTGCCCGAATTCTTACACTTCAGAGATAGTTTTCTTTGCAGAACCGCCAAAATATTCTCCCCCACACTTATTTTTTCATCCTCTCTTAACTTCCCATTTGTTAGTGAATAGTAATTTAAGGAACTTAGCATATTGAGGCACCTGCTTGATCGCATCAAGAAAAGGGATGTTTACCTTCACTTTTTGAAAAGTCTCAAGGATCTCATTTTCTTGGTCATTTTTCTTAGAATTTGTTAACCTGCTAGAAAGGTAGAGGTGTTACATAAGTAAGAGATAGAGGGTTAGGAGTGGTTACCATCTTTGGATTCTCCTTAGGATGAATAGTCTCCATTTCGAAGAGTTGTGATTGAATTACCCCCTTGATTAAATTTTCACCTGAAGAAGAAACATGACACTGAGTAGAAGGATTAGGTTGAGGTTGAGCAGGAAATTTATCTTTTTTATGAGTATGCAAAGAGGTTGTCAATGTTAAAAGTGTATTTTTGATCTCATTGATGGCTTGTGAAGTTTGGTTATTGATATTTGTTTGTACATGAATAAATTCTTGCAAAGTTTCCTCAAGATATTTTGTATGTGGAACTGTATAAGAAGGAAAGTTTGGTGGCTTTTGTGAATGTAGGTGGTTGGGCATGGTTCTCATCTCGCCAACTAAAATTAGGATGATTTGTCCATTGTGAATTATAAGTTTCAGAATATGGAGAATGCAAAATTCTTTTGAATGTGTTTATGACATTTGCTTGTGCTTTAATTTTGGGCATTCATTGATGGAATGTCCCATAAGTTCACAAATGCTACAAACTTCTTCATTTTGCATATATATGTTTTTCATTACTTTTTAAGTTCCATGGCCTCAACTTTTCTTGTTAAACTAGCAATCCTAACTTTTAGATCATCATCTTGACTAAGGTAATATTTTTCTTTATTACTATTAGCAAGATTAGATCTAATAGAATCTTCGGAAGAATTATCACTATGCCATGATTGAGAGTTTTTTGCCAAATAGTCTAGATATTTCCTAGGGTTTCATGAGATTCTTTATCAAGAAACTTACCATTACATATTATTTCAACAAATTATTTTATTTTAGGAGTTAAACCTCCATAAAAGAACTTATTAAGCATCATTTTTCAAAACCATGATGTGGGCATGAATTCAACAAATCTTTAAATCCTTCCCAACTTTGAAATAAAACTTCATTAAAATTTTGAAAAAAAATTTGGGTTTGTCTTTTTCAAAGCATTGGTTTTATGAGTTGGAAAGAACTTTCTCAAAAATCCAGCTTGCATTTCTTGCCAAGTGCCAACTAACCTAGGTTTTAAAGAGTTAAGCCAAGTTTTTGTTTTATCTTTTAAAGAAAAAATGAAATAATTTGAGTTTAATAATTTTATTCGTACAAGTTTGATCAACAAAACTGGTACATACTTTATCAAATTTTTTCAGATGCAAATAAGGACTTTTAGAGTCTAAACCATGAAAATTAGAAGTAAAAGAATTATATCAGGCTTGAATCGAAAGTTATTTCCATTGAGAGAAAAAATGAAACAAGATGGAGAAAAATTTCAAGAAGGTTGTAAGTAATAACGCATGGTACGCACCTATTGATTCTCATTTTCATTCTAGACACTTTCATTTTCAACCATGGTAGAAGTGTGTGGAGGTGACTCAAACAAATTTCCAAACAAAGTTTCAGAATTATTTCTAACTAAACGACGAGAATTATGATTACGATGCTATATGAACATATAATCGTAAAGAAAACAAAAACACAATATTTATAAAGAGAAAATATTTACAAACCTAAATACTTACCTTGCCTTCCCCAACAACGGTGCCAAAAACTTGCTATAACTTTAAGGTTGCAAACCCAAGTGCAGGTTATGTCAAATAATAAATTTTTCAGAAGTTCGAGGTCGATCCACAGGGAAGTTGTTTGAAGTTTTTGGGGTTTATATTTCTTAAAAGATGGGTTGAATATGGTTTAGATTATAAAGAAAAAATTATGCTATAACTAAGAAATCAAAGTAATAAAAGTACTAAGGAATAGAGATTCGATTTTGAGTTTTGGATAAAGAAATAATTATTTATTCTTTTTATATCTTTTAAATGCCACTATTGAAATTCATACATAATGAAGGTTCCAATACGAAGATGTTTTCAAGTAGCACATGCACTAAAGTATTCATGATATTGTCGTACTGTTTGCAAATTATCTCTTAATATCAATACTTGTTTATGGGATCAAGTATTTATGCACATACTTCTCTGCAAAAAGTTAAGATTTCATATTTGTAGTCAGTGTAGTAGAACTGTACAATAAGCTAAATAAACTAAAGTATTTGTTGCGTTATTGGTGATACATAAATCAAGATTCGCCACTAAACAAGAAGGGTTTTAACACCAATACTTATCTATGGGAATAAATATTTATGCACACTTTTATTTACAACAAATCAAGTTTTCACGTTAGCCGTCGGTGGAGTAGAACCATACAATAAGCTAAATGAGCCCAAGTATTTGTTGTGCTATTAGTGATACATAAATCAAGAATTACCCCAAAACAAGGAACGCTTTAACTCCAACACTTATTTATGGGATTAAGTTTTTATACACACCGATATCTACAACAAATCAAGGTTTCACATTAGCAGTCGGTGGAGTAGAATCATATAATAAGCTAAATGAACCTAAGTATTTGTTGTGTCATTGGTGATACATAAATCAAGAATCACCACAAAATATGGAGGGTTTCAGTCAAAAATTAAAATAATATTACAACATACTAGACCATTATGCACCTTTATAACCATTCATCTTCCTCCATCAAGAGGTTCACCTTTTCTCCTCGGCTAAATGAGATTTAGAAAGACATAATGAAAATAGAAAAGATTTAAAATAGTAAACTAGAAAATATATTTTTATTACTACTAGAAAACTTACATTACTATTAAAAAAATTAGCCTAAAGAAAGACAACAATAAAACTTTTTTTCGCCTCTAAGGGTTTTTGTGTGTCATCCAAGAGCCTCTATTTATAGTAATAGAGTGTATAAATTGGCATCTCCAAATTCACTCCAAGTTAACTTCAAATATGATCTAAATTCATTTGTCCTTTTCAAATTCAAATTTTCTCACACATTTTCCTCTATGAAATCTGCTGATTTTGGAAAAGTAATCAACATGAAAGCTGTGTATTTATCTATTAGCTTCATTTTTCAACTTTAATCACCTGATTCAAACTACTAGATAGAAAGTTATTCTTGATTTAAAGAAACATGTTAGTATAGATAGACCATTTACAATACACACACTTTGATGAATTTTATGCTATAAGCAAGGTTAAATTGGGCTAAGTTTCCAACAACAAAGTTGTATAAAGTAAGATTTAGGTCCATAAGGCTTTTGAACATTGAGATATGACTAATATACAAAAACTGTACAAGTATGAAAACATGCTTAATTTGAATTTAATGTAAGTCCAACAATCACTTGCAAAGTTCAAGTGATTTCTTGCATATATTTTGATCTACACATGATGGACTTAGGCAAAAATGACTCTTGCTTCTTTGATCCATTGAAATATTATCTCCCAACTTGCTCACGAAACGTGTTGTCTTCTTTGGAAATTATAATATTAACAAGAATATAAGTGTAAAGGACTTGACACAAAAATATGTCAGAATATGCACTTATCAATAGCATACCATATATTACGATTCTAATGGCGAATGTATAAAGTATGTGAGTTATCTTTTCTCTCTCTTTAGGAGTCTTTGGGGACATAGATTTTGAGAAAGAAACGCTATGACTCATTGGCAAGAATCCTCTTTGATATTCCTCCATGTTAAACCTCTTTAGCATTTTGTCTATGTACGTGGATTGAGATAGTCCAATTGTTGTAGATTTTTATGAATACAAGTGCACATTATCGTTAACAAGGAATAAAGTGATGAGTGAATATCGTTCCCACGAGAACTATTGAATTACTAAGTACCAAAATTTTGTCAACTCTAATTTTATTTGAACAAATGAAAGTAGGTGGAGATTAATGCAAATAAACTTAAATTACTATTAGAATAATGCGCAAAAATCAAATAAAGATGAATTTCAATGACTTAAATACATAAGGTTATGATTTCATCATAATTAGTCCGAATTGAATAATTTATCTCATCATTCTTAATTTATTTTCCAAGTGATAGTCGAGAATCCCTATTTTATTCACTAGCCTCTCCCGAGGTCTAACGAAAATATCATCAAATGCGAACTCACTATATTCCTATGTGAATTACAATAATCAACAATTCATTAGGTTCAATAGATCTCAAACAAGACTACACAAACCCTGCAAGTATATTTTTATCTCTCATGCAATTTATCATTTTTTACATATAGAACTAGACACATATATCACCTCTCAGGTCAATATGATTAGCAGGTCATTTAATTAGTGGCCAAGTAATTGAAAGCAATAAGAACCATGTAGAAAGCTCAACTTGAAAAATAAATCAAGAATTGAATTGAAAAAAATATTCAAACATCCTAATTAGATTACATTACAACCTTAGAAAAAAAAATTAGTTTATGGTGAAAATGAATAACAACTTAACAATATTCATACACATAATCAAAGAAAAAAAGAAAAAGAAAAATCTAACTTAGAAAAGCATGAACTTTTTCTTTCCTTGTAGATGTCTTTCTTCAAGTTTGGAAGAATTATCTCATCTTCCCTAAAATTTCTTCTCCTTGTCCTCTTCTTGTCTCTCTCCCCAAAAAACTGATTTGGAGGCTCTTGGAATCCCTCAAAATAGATGGGAGATGCCTATTTTACACTTAAAATTCCAACTAGTAGTACCTATGCACTGATTGGCAGCGCCTAAGAGCTGTATTCCAATGAGGGCAGCAACGCCTAGGTAATGTAGCTACTAACCCGATAATTTTTATTTTTTTTAAAATGTAAGATGAATGAATATTTTTGCACATTCAAATGACATTCTTTCTTCATCCTCACATCTGCAAAATAATATTAAAAATGATGATAAAATTCACAAAAATTTAAAAAATTAATCAAAAAGTTAAGCAAATTGTACTAAATTAATGAGTATAAAACTCACTCATCAAATACCCCAAACTTAACATTTTGCTAGTGCTCGAGCGAAAAAAAAAAGAAATAAAACAAGTAAAATAACAAGTGATAATCAAACCTACTAACCAAATAGGCCTCAAAAATCGTTGTGAGTTTATACCTAAAGAAAATCTCAAAATATCATCAAAATGCACAATTTCATTTCAAGTGTCAAATTCACTCATCTTTAAATCCCTTGAGTGTGTGTGTGTTTAGCCTTTTACACTTAACTTTTCACCACTCGGATTGATTTATACAAACTCACAACAAAATTATTAATCTCTTATTTATGTATTTTAAAACACCATAGGCTTGTTTTTCATATTACTCTCCACTAATGTAGACTAGCACAACATCAAGGATTATTAGGACTTTAAAAAGCTTGTAACGTGTGACTAGGGTATGGTAGAATAAAAGACAATATAGTGGCTCAAATTACTCATAGCACACAACTATTTTAGAATCTTGTTGATGAACACCATCACATCTTCGTCTCACACCTTAACAAACCTTTCATCTCTTGATTCGTCATACCACTTTATTTATTAAACTCCATTTTTTTCACTTATATATATATATATATATTTGAAATGCTACACCCTCAAACTTATTTATTTTTATGAACAATGGGTGTTGCACTCTTTTCTCATATTTCTTTACAATTTTTTTTAATTTTGTACAAATCACCAGCTCTCTTTTGCCAATTTGTTTTCTCAAACCATTTTCAATGCTCAAAATGATGTTACTAAAATAGCCATGAGCTGAGTGTGGGGTAATATATAAGATACATAGTTTATTTTAATTCTTTGGCTGAAGTTGATTTGTAGGGTGACAAAGAAAATGGCTCAACAAGTTTAACGGGGGATACTAGGGATTATACATCATAAACAGGATGGCTTGAAAGACTCAAACAATCGAAAAATGGCCTAAGTTATTTTTCTAATGTTATGTAGCCTAGGATTTCACCTCAAGTGACAATCAAACAAGTTCTAGAATTATATGATATCGCAAAAAAAAGTATTGAGTTCACATAAACTTTTTCTAAGCAAGCAGAAAAACCAAATGTTCAAGGCTATGTGCTTAATATGACAAAGGATTACAAGAAAGGTAAAAAATGTCACAAGAGTCAAACACATACATAAAAACAACATTCATCAATTTCCAAAAGCTATAAAAAAACAAGATCAAATTCTCATCATTGGCTTTAGGTGTTCGATCGTAATCATCATTTCTAACCTCATTATTATTATTATTATTATTATTATTATTATTATTATTATTATTTTATAGAGATAAACAACCTAACCTAGACTTAACACCTTAACCTAACCCAGACTCAACACTTGAAGTACCTACGAAAAATAACATAAAATAGAAAATAACCAGAGATAAACAAAACCTAGACTCAACACCTAAAATACCCATGACAAATAACATGAAACAAAAAATAACCAAGCACCCCGAAACTTGAACTGAACATTGTCCTCAATATGAAGATATAGGACACAGAAAGTGAGAAGGACTTCTCTAAAGGGGGTGTTCAATCATCTGCTTCCTCATCAGCAAGGTCGGGTATGGGTGGTGGAGAGGAAAATCTAGTGGAGGTGGTGGAGTAGGAAAATAAACATTGGCTCCCAACTGAATGAATGCTTACTCAATGGCAGAGACGACTCCTACCTGATAAGTGTGAAATGCGGCATGGTGGGAAGCAAACTGGTGAAAGTAAGTCCGTAAGCCTTGAAAATTCATGTTAAGGTACAAAAATCTTGCTCCAAGGTGGTGAGGCGTTCAGCAATAGATAGCTGACGAGAGGGGCACATTGTTATGAAGAACCAGCAGTATCATGAGCGTGTAAGGTCATATAACTCTCTGCAATAAGGTTGCTAATGATAGCCTTGGGAGGAAACAGCTCTTCATCCGGGCTCCAAGTAACGCTAGCAATTTGGTAAAGGGCAGTGGTGAGAAAAGGATGCCCAAGGCCACCGGTGGTGGTAAACCTGATAGAATGCATGATGGACTAATGGATAATACGCCCTATATCTATTGATTTGCCTGTAAATATGGCAAAGAGTATATGACCTTCTCTTTTGTAAGATCACTTAGATGAGTTGTGGGTAGGAGCTTTGTTCTAATGAAATTGCTCCAAACTTTATATGTTTCATATAAATACGAGGAACTGAAAGTGATCACCGCCTCACCTTTTACCTTCCACTGTGCTCCTAGATAGACAAGTGTAGAAATAATCTCATCAAAATTATCCTGATTGCTCTTATAAGTGGAATAGCCATCATCATCAATATCCGAGAGACCATAAAACTGATTTATGGTCGAGTGGTCAAAGTGGACCCATTTTCCTCGCACAAAGACTTGAAAGCCCTCACGCATGGTTGCATTGGCATAGAATTCTCGAACTAAAGGGACCACAACATCAATAGGCTGTTGAGTGAATTCTTGCCAACCTCTATTTTCAATGATTTGTGGGTTGGAGCTAAAATGGTATTGACGCCTCTTTCCGGAGTTAACTTGCATTTGATGGTGTGATTGAGATAATGTTGATGAGTAGTAATATTCAAGAACTTGTGCTTATCAAACTGGGGGGAGATGGAAGTAGAAGTAGAAGTAGAAGTGGTTTGCTTTCTTTTCTTGGGAGCCATATGGAAATTTAACTCCCTAATGTCAAAAATAGCCACAACTAATAATTTACACCAAACAAGTCTCGGAGAACAAGCTTTAAATGAGGCAAAAAAAATTAACCATTTCAATTTGGTCTTTATCAAACAACTAGTGTGCAGGAATAAAGACTCCTCTTGTGAATGCTAATCTTAGAGCACCAATACCCCAAATTTAACAACCAACAACCAACAATCAACAACAAATTAACCAATCGTCACATAATACTCATCAAATGTAAATACTATAATCCATGGAAGTTTCTTCCTTGCTTAAATTGAGTTGGGAAGTCTTTCAAAAATACCTACCTACAAAACAAAAGAGAAAGAAAAGTGAAGTAAGTATTGAGTAGGAATAACTGTGAAGCTAATGGGGAGCAAAATAATGGGGGATGGGGTGATCAAAAGAGAAAATTGGTAAATGAGGTGAGAAAAGAAAAGAAAAGAAACAGAATGGGCGGTTCATTTATTTTTATTTCTGGTTGCCCATTTTAATGTATTTTTGTTTAAAAATGGGTGTTGGGCTTATTGGCCGATGTGGCATTTTCTAGCGCCTAGCCAAACTTTCAGTAAGGATCATGAGGGCGGTTCAGCAAGGGTGATGGTAGACTTTTGCAAATCCCATCCACCTTCAATGACTGCCTTCAGCCTTTGGCCACTGATTTTAAACTTTTGATCCTCACTTTGAATTTCAACAGCACCATGTGGGAAATTTTTGACCACTTTGAACGATCTAGACCATTTTGATTGTAGCTTACCTGAGAACAAATGAAAATGAGAGTTAAACAATAGAATTTTCTGACCAGGAATAAATTCTCGTTGTAGAATATGCTTATCATGACACTTCTTGGTGCGCTCATTATACAACTTGGCATTTTCATAAGCCCCTTAGCGGAACTCACCTAACTCATTCAGTTGCAACAATCGATGTTCACCCGCTACTTGAAGGTTGAAACTCAGTTTCTTGGTAGCACAATATGCTTGATGCTCCAACTCAACTAGTAAGTGACAAGCTTTTTCATACACCAAACGATACAGCATCATGCCAATGGGGGTTTTATATATAGTTCGGTAAGCTCAAATAGCATCATCCAACTTTCGAGACTAATCTTTCCGAGAAGAATTCATAGTCTTTTCCAAGATCCACTTAAACTCTCTATTTGAAATCTTAACTTGGCCATTAGTTTGGAGATGATAAGCAATAGTGACTCTATGTGTAGCCCCGTACTTAACTAAAAGAGCGTCAAGATACTTGTTACAAAAGTGCTTACCTTCATCAATTATAATTGCCCTTGGTGTGCCAAAACGAGTGAAAATTTATTTTCTCATGAAGTTCATCACTGCTTTGGAATCATTTGTTGGCAAGGCAACAACTTCAATGCACTTGGAAACATAATCTTTCACCACAAGGATGTAGAGATTATTGAATAACGGTAGAAATGGACCCATAAAGTTAATGCCCTAAACATCAAACAACTCTACCTCTAGAATGTTGTTCAATGGCATCTCATATCTCCTAGATATGTTTCCTGTTCACTGACATCAATCGTAAGAGGCCACGAAAGCTTGAGCATCTTTAAACAATGTCAGCCAATAGAGACCCAATTCAAGCACTTTAACAGCTATACTATTCCCACCAAAGTGCCCACCATACAAAGACGAGTGACAACGATGAAGAACACTTTATATCTCTTCATTGGGGACACACTTCCTTATATCTGATCTGGATAAAGTTTAAACAAGAAAGGATCTTCCCAAAAATAATGTTTAACATTAGAAAGAAACTTTTTCTTTTGTTGATGAGTTAAGTTAAGGAGAAAGACATTACTTGCTAAAAAGTTTACCAAATTAGCATACCAAGAAAGCTTACCAACAACCAACAAAAAGTTGCTCATTCAAAAAGGTTTCATTAATAGGGGGCTTAGGCTTGACATCTTGTTCATGTTGCTCCAACCTAGAGAGGTGATTCACAATGACGTTTTCAATTTCTTTCTTATCTTGAATCACTCTTAGAGCAGTAAGACCCATCGAATCAGCCTTGGTTTTTCATCTTTCTTCTCGATCAAATATTTGATATAAAATGATCAATGTACATAATTACCTTTGTGTCAATCAAGAATGGTCGAAACTTGTTAAATGTGAAAACCATAGCTAAGAATTCCTTCTCAATAGTTGTGTAGTTCATCTGCACATTAGTTAGTGTCCAACTAGCATAATAGATAATATGAAAAATTCTATCTTTCCATTGTCCTAACACTACTATAATGGCAAAGTCACTAGCATCACACATTAGCTCAAAAGGTAAACTCCAATCAGGGGCAACAATAATAGGAGTAGAAATCAAAGCAAATTTTATATATTGAAAAGCACCAAGACACTCATCATCAAAATTAAAAGGTACCTCTTTCATAAGAAGATTGCTCAAAGGCTTTGTTATATTTGAAAAATCTTTGATGAAGTGTCTATAGAACCCTACATGGCCTAGAAAACTTCGCACTCTCTTTACTGAAGTAGGTGGAGGTAACCTTTTAATGGTTTCAATCTTGGCCTGATATATTTCAATGCCATTTGAAAAATTTTTATAGCCAAGGACAATCCCCTCTTGCACCATAAAGTGACACTTCTCCCAATTTAAAACTAAGTTAGATTCTTCATACCTTTTCAACATAAAGTGTCAAATTCTACAAACAAATATCAAATGAGTCACCAAAAACTAAAAAATCATCCATAAAAAAATCAATAAAATATTCTACCATATCAAAGAAGATTGCTATCATACACTGCTGAAATGTGACCGGTACACTACACAACCCAAAGGGCATGTAAAGGTGATTTTTTCTTGGTCCTTAGGTACAATAGAAATCTGATTATAACTTCAATAACCATCTAGGAAGTAGTAATAAGCATAACCAGCTAATCTATTCAGCATTTGATCAATAAAAGGCATAGGGAAGTAGTCTTTCCTAGTGGCCTTATTTAACTTTCTATAATTCATACACACATTCCAATCAGTTACAGTCCTAGTGGAAATCAATTAATTATTCTCATTTTCGACTACCATTATCCCACCTTTCTTAGGTACTACTTGCACAGGACTTTCCCACACACTATCAAAAATAAGATAGATAACACCTACTTCGAGTAGTTTTAAAACTTCAACTCTTATCACCTCTTTCATATTTGGATTCAAACAATGTTGATGCTCTACAGATAGCTTGTAGCTTTCTTTCATCAAATTTTTGTGCATGCATATGGAGAAACTAATGCCTTTGATATCAGTAATAGACCATTCTAATGCCATTATATGGTCTCTCAATACCCTCAATAGCTTTTCTTCATATTCATCATTTAATGCAGCAGAAATAATAATAGAAAAAGTAGAGAAATCACCGAAAAAAGAATACCTCAGGTGGTTTAGCAATTGTTTGAGTTCTAAAATGGGAGGTTTCTTGATTGATGGTGCTGGTTGGGCAAGAGCCTTCCCAAGATCTTCAAATGGCCTCTTGATGAACATCGATGGTGCTATATCAAGTATCTTTAAACACTTTGAGATTTTTGTATCATCATTTACAATCGTTCATCCGAAACAAACCTCAAGAGGATCCACGAGATAGCTTGATTGAAAGAATTTCTTTACATATTCTTCGGTGGCATCCACTCTCAAACAACAATCTTTCTCATTTGGATATTTCATTACCTTGAAAACATTGAAAGTTACTTGCTCCTCTTGCACCCTCAAGATTAATAGGTCCTTCTGCACATTGATGATGGCCCTTCCTGTTGCCAAGAAAAGTCAACCAAGAATGATGGGGATCTCTTTACCTTCCTCCATATATAGAACAATGAAGTCTATTGGGAAGATAAACTTATCCACCTTTACTAACACATTTTTTATTACTCTCCTCAGATACTTAATGGACCTATCACCTAATTACAGCGAGACTGTAGTCAGCTTTGCTTCTCCAAGCCCAAGCTTCCTATAAACAGAAATAGGCATCAAGTTAATACTTGCACCAGGTTCATATAAAGCTTTATAAAAAAATGAATTGCCAATTATGCAAGGAATCATACTACTCCCTGGATCTTTTAGCTTAGTTAGAAGCTTCTTTGCAAGATAACATTGCACTCTTCAGTAAGTGTCACTATCTCGTATTCCTCTAGCTTTTATTTGTTAGAAATGATCTCTTTCATGAATTTTACAGAGCTGGGCATTTACTCTAGGGCATCTGCAAAATGAATATTAATGTGCAACTTTTTAAAGATATTCTAAAACTTAGAAAATTGCTTATCTAGTTTTTACTTACGGAAGCATTGAGGAAATGGTATAGGAGGCACATATGGGGGAGGGTTGTCTTAAAATAGCTTTGATTTAGGCTTCTCTACTTCTTTGCTCGATGTGGCATCAGACTCCTCTACCACACTCTCATTTGCTAGTTCCTTTGGAGTAGTGACTTTTTTTTCGAGCTCTGGCAACTCTTTACCACTACCAAGAGTAATAGCCTGCACATTCTCTTAAGATTAGTCTCAGTGTTACTTAGCAATGAGCCTTGAGGTCTTGCACTCAACATATTAGCAATCTGACTCATTTGAACCTCCAGGTTTTGAATAGAGGCTGATTGATTCTGAATAGCAGACTCTTATTTTTGCAATGTTGCCTCTGTTCTTACCATGATTTTTCGATAACATTTTCTAGAGAAACTTTAGGTGCCTGTGGAGACTGATTTAGAGGTTGAAAATTTGATGGTGGTGGTCGCACTGCATTTTGTCCATTCCTCCATGAAAAGTTTGGATGGTTGCGCCATCCTAGATTGTAAGTGTTAGAGTATAGATTATTTTGCCGAGTAGCATTCCTTACAAATCGTGCCTGCTCTGGCTGAGATGGAGTGACTAGGTTCCCAACTTGACACTCTATACTATGGTGAGGACCATTGCAAAAATTGCATACCTCAACTGATATGGGAACCGAATTAGCAGTAAAAGAGCTAAATTGTTATGATAATATAGCAACTTGAGCAGTAAGTGCTTCAACTTCATGAACTCCAAATACTTTCTTTGGTGCAATTCTCTTTAAAGGCCATTGATAAGCATTCGAAGCCATGGTCTCAAGAAGATCATAGGTTTCCTCACGTGTCTTGCCCATAAAAGCTCCACCAACGGTGACATCCACTAGGGTTTAGGTTGTACCGCTCAATCCATTATAAAATATCTGAAGTTGCAACCCTTCTCGAAGACCATGATGAGGGCACCATCTCAAGAAATCCTTATACCTTTTCCATGCCTCATGCAATAATTCTATGTCATATTGGGTGAAGATAGAGATGTTATTCCTCATCTTTGTCATCTTAGCTGGGGGAAAGTATTTAAGTAGGAAAAGTTTGAGCTAAGTCAGCCTATGTGGTGATTGCACCTGGTGGTAATGAGTTCAACCAAATCTTTATCTTGTCCTTTAATGAGAAGAGAAATAGCCTCAATCTAATGGCATTATCAGTAACACCATTATGTTTAAATATATCATAGATTTCAAGAAAACTAGCTATGTGTGTATTCAGATCCTCGTTGGCTAACGCACAGAATTGATTAGCCTTAACCATTTAGATAATAATGGGCTTGATCTCGAAATTATTAACCTGAATGGTAGGGCGTCTGATTCTAGTAAGGTTCTCATTTACCAACGACAAGGCATAATCCCAAAGCGCCCTATTGTTGACCCTTGGTGCCGTTGTGGCACATTGTTGTTATCATCAGCTACCCTATCGTCTTATATAATGTCTTGAGGTGATATAGAGTCTCCTCTCTTTTCCTTTCAATTTTGTTTGCAAGTCTTTTCAATTTTTGAATCAAAAGGGATCAAGACTCCGCTTCCAAATTTTCTCAAACACCTAAAAACACCTAGAAAAGTCAAGAGCGGTAATGAAAATAAAAATCAAATAAAAGTTCAAATTAAAATTAGAATTACTGGATACCGATATTAATAAAGCAAAACAGTCCCCTGCAATGGCGCCAAAAATTTGTTGTGGATTTTTTTGAACACAAGTGTACATTATCGTTAATAAGTAATAAAGTAATGAGTGAGTATCATTCCCACGATGACTATTGAATTACTAAGTATCAAAATTTTATCAACTCTAATTTTATTTGAACAAACGAAAGTGGGTTGTGATTAATACAAATAAACTTAAATTACTATTAGAATAATGCACACAAATTAAATAAAGATGAATTTCAATTACTTAAAGACCTAGAGTTATGATTTCACCATAATTAGTTCGAAGTGAATAATTTATCTCATCAATCTCAATTTTATTCCAAGTGATAGTCGAGAATCCCTATATTATTTACTAGTCTCTCCTGAAGTCTAACGAAAATATCATCAAATGCTAACTCACTATATTCCTATGTGAATTACAAAAATCAATAATTCATTAGGTTCTATGGATCTCAAACAAGACTACACAAACCATGCAAGTATATTCCTATCTCACATTTAATTTATGGTTTTCTTCATATAGAACTAGACACATATATCACCTCCCGAGTCAATATGATTAGCAAATCATTCAATTAGTGGCCAAGTAATTGAAAGCATTAAGAACCATGTAGAAAACTCAACTTGAAAAATAAATCAAGAATTGGATTGATAAAAATATTCAAAACATCTTAATTAGATTACATTACAATCCTAGAAAAAGAATTTAGTTCATGGTGAAAATGAATAACAACTTAACAATATTCATACATATAATCAAAGCGAAAGAGGAAAATAAAAATCAAACTTAGAAAATGATGAGCTTTTTCTTTCCTTGTAGATATCTTTCTTAAAGCTTGGAAGAATTCTTTCCTCTTCCCCAAAATTCCTAAAACTCATGGATATAGTTTCCCATGTTCAGCTCTCTTAACGTCATACTGAAATATATTGTTTTTTCCTACCGTGATAGTTTTGTACACTTCTTGATATTAATGGTTTTTGGCACCCTTAAGTATAATAAATCACTCCAAATTTTCACCATACTTAGATAACAAATATAAAGAGACAACCAGGTCAAATTACTGCCAAAACTAATTTATTTATTGCTGTAAAACTAGCCCCATACACATAGGACAGAATATGAAATTCAAAGAAGACAGTTTTGAGCATCTCTTTAATTATCACACTATATTTCAATTTGTAACCTCTCTAAACTTACATACATCACCTAGACTCATATATAAACACATATATGTGAAATACACAGGTTTTAATCAAGTTATTATACATATATAAAACTTTAATATAAAAAATCAGCAAGTATACAGTTTCTATCCCTAGTGATTTTTATTGTGATTTTGCAACTAAAAATCCTTCTTTTGTGGATTATAAGACCACAAATAACATCCTAATATTATTATAAACAATAATAGAAACTTTAAAAATCACAAACCCTAAAATAATTCAATAACTTAAATAAAAAACATGAGTTAAACTTACCTATGCACAATTTTAAGTTCCTACTTGCTCCTCCCTACTTCATTTTGCTTCCTTCACCTTTTTTCTTTTTACTTGGAATTACTTGAGAGCAAATTATAAAATTACATAAGAAGGTTTGGGATGTGAAATAGCTTAGAAAATGGTTTATAGTCATGGTTCAATGATAGAAATGAAGAAAGGTTGAGGTAGAAGATTGAGGTGGCAAAGCTTGAGGTGTCAAGTGGTGATTCAAATCTGATGTTATTGACACCTTATACAGCCTTAATCTAGTATTTTTCATTACTTATTTATCTATCTACAACCTACTTTAATTTCCATATGATCGGATAATACATTATGCCCTAATTTCTTAACCGTTCATTCGATCTCCAAACCGATCGACATTCGATTCTTAAATGATTGTCTAGTTTTTATTTTCTAAAATCACATGCACATATGAACCTTGTATTATGACACTTAAATCACACTATATCATATCCGATATCCCAAGTATGTTAATCTATGGATGTATACCTTTAAAACACCTCGATCTAATTGAATCAAATCATATAAGCTTACTAGTAACACCTTTAACACTTCTAAAATTATAATATATAACCTATGAATATCCACTATATTGACCAATCTATTCTTTATCTATCTTATTTAAATATAGAATTACTTAATTAGGTTATAGAATCTCAACCACTAACATCATGTGATAGTATTGGAAGTCTAACGATTAAGAATGTTATATAAGATGCCATCTAGATGTTAATGCAAATTAGCATATAAATAGCATATCATGCATGAGTCATATTGGCCAAGTGAGTAGTGTGAGGCTTGGATATTACAAATATGTCCTGGCATTTCGCATCGAAAGCATGTCCTGGTATCTGTAGAGTAGCCTCTAGTATATCTATTGTCATATTTCTGACACACAGCTTCTGGCATCGTTCAATAATATGAAATGGACCAATATATCTGGGACTGAGCTTTCCTTTCTTTCCAAACTGCATAATCCTCTTCATTGGAGATACCTTCATAAATACTTGATCTCCTACTGCAAATTCTAACATTATTCTTCTTTGATCAACATAACTTTTCTGTCGGCTCTGGGCAGTCTGCATTCGTTGATGAATTTGTGTCACAACTTCTGTCATTTCTCGAATCATATTTGGGCCTAAAAGCTTCTTTTCACCAACCTTATCCTAATGAATTGGAGATCTACATTTTCTACCATATAATGCTTCATAGGGAGCCATTCCAATAGTGGACTCATAGCTATTATTATAAGAGAATTCCACTAAAGGTAAAAATTTGCTCCATTGACCATGAAAATCTAATACACAAGCTCTAAGTATATCTTCCAATGTTTTTATTGTTCGCTCTGATTGTCCATCAGTCTAAGGATGATATGCAATGCTGAAAGATAATTGCGTTCTCAATGCCTTGTGTAAACTCTTCCAGAATATAGAAAAAAACTTTGAATCTCTATCGAAAATAATAGAGAGTGTTACCCCATGAAGTCTAACCACTTCCTGTATATATATCTGTGCATAACGGTCCATGGAATAAATGGAACATATTCAAAGAAAGTGAGCAGATTTAGTTAGCTTGTAAATGATAACCCAAATAGCATTGTGACCTTTAACTATTTTAGGTAATCCAGACATGAAATGTATTGTAATTCTTTCTCATTTCCATTATGGAATAAATAAAGGTTGTAAGGTTCATGCTGGTCTTTGATGTTATGTCTTTATTTGTTGACATATCAAACATTGTTCTACAAATTAAGCAATATCTATTTTCATACCTGGCCACCAGTAATGCGTTATCAAATCTCTATACATTTTAGTAGCTCATGGATGCACTGAATATGGTGTTGAATATGCCTCTGCAAAAATATGTTCCCGAATGTTGTCTACATTAGGCACATATAACCTTTTTCGAAACCGCAAGATACCATTCTCTAACATCTAAAAATCAGAAAACTTTTTTGAACCATATCTTTCATCATTTTAGTAACATATTCATCAACTTGTTGTCCCTGTTGAATTCTATCAATCAAAGTCGGTTGGAGTGTCAAAGCTGTAAATTTGGCCTCCACTGATCCCTGTTGTACAATCTCTACATCTATTTTTTGTAGTTCATTAACTGTAGTTTCTGAGTCGAAGCTAAAGCTGCGGTTTTATGTTGATTTCCTACTCAATGCATCAGCCACAACATTAGCCTTACCAGGATGATAGTTGATAACACAGTCATAATCTTTCACTAACTCCAACCATCTTCGTTATCGCATACTTAACTCTTTTTGAGTGAAGAAATATTTTAAGCTCTTATGATTAGTATATATTTCACATCATTCACCATACAAATAATGTCTCCATATCTTAAGTGTAAACACCACTCCAGCAAGCTCTAAATCATGTGTGGGATAATTCTTTTCGTACTCTTTAAGCTGTCTGGATATGTATGCAACTACTTTACCATTTTGCATCAATACACATCCCAAACCATTTTTCAAAGCATCACTATAAACCACAAAGCCTCCAGTACCTGATGGAATAGAAAGAATATGAGCTAAAGTTAATCTCTTCTTCAATTCCTGAAAACTTTTCTCACAAGCATATGTCCATCTAAATGTCACACATTTTCTGGTTAATTGTGTCAAATGAGAAGCTATCTTGGAGAATCCCTTCACAAATCTATGGTAATATCCAGCTAAACCCAGAAAACTTCGTACTTTTGAAGGATTAGTAGGTTGTGACCAGCTATTAATAGCTTATACTTTACTTGGATCTACAGATATTCCTGCTCCTGATATTACATGTCCCAAAAATACCACTCGATCAATCCAAAATTCATATTTCTTAAATTTAGCATATAGTTATTTCTCTTTCAAAACCTCTAAAACCATTCTTAGATGTTCACCATGCTCTTCTTTTGTGCTAGAGTAAATCATGATATCATCAATAAACACAATAACAAATCTATCAAGAAATTTTTTAAATACCCGGTTCATCAAATCCATAAAAGTTGCTGGAGCATTTGTCAACCCAAATGGCATCACCAAAAATTCATAATGTCCATATCTCGTGCTAAATGTTGTCTTGGTGACATCATTCTCTTTTATTTTTAGTTGAAGGTACCCAGATCGCAGATCAATTTTTGAAAATATAGATGCACCTTGGAGCTGATCAAATAAATCTTCTATTCTAGGCAGAGGATACTTATTATTTATTGTAACTTTATTTAAATCTTTATAGTCTATACACAGTCGCATTATACCATCCTTCTTAAGCACAAATAGAACTGGTGCACCCCATGGTGAAAGCTGGGTCTAATAAAACCTTTATCTAATAATTTCTATATCTGTATCTTCAATTCTTTCAACTCAGCTGGTGCCATTCAGTATGGAGCTTTAGATATTGGATGTGTTCCTGAATAGTTTAATGACAAACTCTATCTCACGGTCTGGTGGGAAGATCATCAGGAAATACTTTTGGATATTCTCGAACAATTGGCACTTCACTAAGGATCGGGTGGTGTTGTTCTTTAATGCTCATAACACTCGCCAAATATGCTTCACAACCACTATCTAATAATCTTTGTGCTTTCAATGCTGATATAATTGGGAATTTGAAGCTTTTTACAATTCCAATAAAGGTAAACGGTTCCTCACCAGGAGGTTGAAAAGTAATTGTCTTTCTTTGACAATCTATTGTAGCACGATACTTTGACAACTAATCCATACCTAAAACTATATCATAGTCATTCATGGCCAATACAATTAAATCAGCATAGAGTTCTCTATTTTCAATAGGAATAGCACAATCTCTTAAAACATGGTTAGTTTGTTTTGAATCTCCATAAGGAATTATCACATTGTAACTGACCTCAATAATATTAGGTACTCTACCCAGCCTCCTCACATACTCAGTGCATATAAATGAGTGTGTAGCTCCAGAATCAAACAATACAAATGCTGGAGTACCAAAGATAGAGAATTTACCTGTTACCGCTTATGGGCTCATCTCAGCATATGACTTAGTGATGGTAAAGACTCTAGCTAGCACTTTTCTTTGTGTTGTTGGATTTGGATTATCTAGACATACTCTAGCAATATGTCCAACCTTCCCACACACAAAGCAGGTTCTAGTCTCCATCGGGTAGACTCCACTATGCTGACCACCACATTTAGGATAAGCAGGTTGTGACATTAGTGCTTTGCCTTGATCAATCTTTGTACGCTTACTCTGATCCCACTGTTGTTGCCCTTGTCTAGGTTGAAATTTAGATTTTTGATTATGCATTTGAAATGGTCTCTTCTTTTCATTTCCAACCCATCGTTGCCCATGTCCTTTCTTAAATTGGCGTTGAATCTCCTGAGCATGGGAAATTCTAAGTTCAGCTTGTTCTGCCACTAAAGCTCTCTCAGCAATTTGTGAGTATGTCACTCCTTGGATTCCTGCCATATTCACATCTCTATATAGTTCTGGTCTCAAGCTTTCAAGAAATCTTTCAACTTTTAATGCATCAGTGTTGACCATATATGTGGCAAATCTATATAGCTGTTCAAACTTACGAATGCATTCTCCAACTGTCATAGTTCACTGTCATAGCTGTATAAATTCGTTCATCTTCATTGCACGAACTAGAGCTGTGAAATATTTATTTTGAAATAAATCTTTGAATCTATCCCAAGTCATGACAGTGGTGTCTTTGATACTCCTCTTTGTATCCCACCAATGTCCAACACTGCCACGAATCATAAAGGATGCACACATCACTTTCTCTTCTTCTGAAACTCTACTATACTGAAACATATTTTCAAGAGTTCTCAACCAATCTTCTGCAGGTGTAGGCTCTAATGCATCCTCAAACACCGGTGGGTTTAGTTTTCTGAATCTTTCTCTAATTATCTCCACTTGTTCTACTCGGGGTTGTAGTTGAACCAATTTAGCCCTTGGTTGCCCACCCATATCCCTCTGCTGGATAAGTTGCTGAATTTATTCTGATTTTCATTCAACAAGCTCTGTAAATCAATTAATGATAATATCACGATCATTATTCGGAATAGGTGTCTGCTCTCTTGGATTTCTGGCTTCACTACTACTTTCACCCCTTATTTTCACCATGACTGCAATACCATTTTTTTATAACAAATGGTCAATATAATTCATGAAATATATAATGCATTATAACATAAAAAAAACTTATTGGCATGGCTGTACTCCACAAGTTTTAAGATTATGTACATGGACAGTCTACAGAATCAAGACCTAGGCTCTGATACCACTCTTGTCACAACCTCCCAACAATATGTATACATATATATATAGACAACCTGTGCAACATAATTTGTGCATGTATGCGTGTGTATAACCATTTTTTTTCTAGTTAGTTTAACAAAACATTGATAAAAGTAAAGTACCTTCATATCTTGTAATACTGATATACATAGGTAGTTATTAAAACATTAACCAAGTCTATCAAAATCATTACAAACTCAAACTCTCTATCACAAAGGATTTTTGAAGGTGATATACAAGATAAAGTCACTAATATAATATAATAAATGGTAAAATCAACAACGTAGCCCACAAAATAGCCCAACAGGTCATCATCCAAGTACATTGATCTTTGAAAGCATGTAGGAGCTCCACTGCTAGCACAGTACACCAGAGGTCTCAAGTCTCACCTGCTCACCTACAATGAATAAACTATATGAGCTAATGCTCAATAAGTAAAAATCATGCATGGCAAGAGTATGATATAAAATCTCATGTAACTCATCTCTAAGATATGATGTTATAAATGTGTCAAAATTGAGTACTCATAAATCAAAGAGTTTTTATTAAATATCACTTCATTTTATTAGACCCTTGGCCCACCTACTATGTACCGGAAAGAGCTCTGCATAATATCAATAATCAATGGCCATAAACAAATTGACTCAGCCCAGGGCTCATCTTCTGGGATCACCCGAGATCTACCACATGTCTTCCCCTGTGATCCTCCAGAAGTCTTCCTATTGGTGGAGTTAATAAGGGCACAGTCAAGTCATCCACCCTCTCGTGACCACTAAAGGCACACCCCCTGTTAACCCCTATGGTCCTCTAAGAAGTAACACTCGTGGCGCCCCAAAATATCACATAAGCATGCCTCGCATGGTTCAGTGCACTAATAGTGGCCAACCAAAATATTTTCTTTCTGAAAATAATATCTGCATGCAAAACCTCAACTGTGAGCACGTGTGTCACAACCTCTCAAAAATATGTATACATATATATATAAACAACCTGTGCAACATAATTTGTTCATGTATGTGTGTATAACTTTTTTTAGCTAGTTAGTTTGACAACACTGATAAAGTAAAGTACTTTAACATCTTGTAACACTGTATATAGATAGATAGTTATTTGAACGATAAAAAGGTCTATCAAAATCATCACAAAACTCAAACTCATTTATAATAGAGTTTTGAAAGTGATATACAGGATAAGATCACTAATATAATATAATAGACAGTAAAATCAAAAGCACAGCCAACAAAATAGCCCCAACAGGTCGTCATCCATGTACATCGATCTTCAAAAGCCTGTAGGAGCTCCACAGCCAGCCAAGTAAACTAGAGGTCTCAAGTTTCATCCATCTCCTGGGATCACCAGAGGTCCACCCCCTGTCTTTCCCTATGTTCCTCCAGAAGTCTTCCCACCAGCGGAGTCAATAAGGGCACAATCAAGTGGTCCACCCTCTCATGACCACCAAAGGCACACCCCCTGTCAACCCCCTATGATCCTCCAAGAAGTAACACTCACGGTGCCCCAAAAAATCACATAAGCATGCCTCGCATGCCTCGGTGTACTAGTAGCGGCCAACCAAAACATTTTCTTTTTGAAAATAATGTCAGGCATGCAAAACCTCAACTGTGAGAATATGTTATGGATGCACATGGAAATGTTGATGAATAACATGTTCAATGACACAACGGATCCCATATCCCATCATCCAAGCAATGTATGCACTATAAGATATTTATAATACTCATAATTCACTCATCAAGACACAAGGATCACATTTAATATAGATAAGGCAAGAAATACTTTGTCCAAGCATTGTAGTTGCAAATGCATTTTCACTTACCTTTAATCGATTGTATCTTACTTCTTAGTTTCTTAGGTGTTCCTCCCCAACCTTAGGTATGAATAATCTGTAAAAATATAAGATATCAATCACTAAACTCAATCAACAAGTTCATTATGCTTAATCCTAATCAAGGACCTAGAATTTTAATTTAACTATGTAACAATCAAACTTTACTACTTAGGGACTAAAACTTAATATAGTCTCCTAAGTACCTTGATTTCTCATATTAAATGTATGATAAAATCACCAAATTGATGTTTTATAACTCTTATGATAGTTCTCTAAACGCTAAACAACAATTTTACCATAGATATGTTGAAACATGCCAAGTAGTAAAATGGAACATATTTCCATGTTCTATTTTCCTTGTTGTCACATTAAGTTTCATAACCAAATAGCATCATTAGGCGTATTTATTCACTCTAAAATTTTTACCACACTTAGATAACATATAAAAACATATAACCATGCCATATAATTTCCAAAAATCATGGATATAGCTCCCCTAATTCAATCTCCTTCACAGCATACCAAAACAAATTTTGCTACTTTGGCAGTTTGAGTGTTCCTCCAATATCATGCTCTATTTCAATTTCTAACCTATCAAAATTCATTCCAATACTCTTAAATTATATATGGACATGTAAATGGTAATACTTATAGGTTTTCTTCAACATACCATACACGTTTGAAGCTTAAAACACAAGAAAATAGTAAGGTGACATTTTCTGCAACAAGTATTTCCTATTATGTGTTTGTCATCAAAAATAATTTCTTAGTGCACCAAAGTCTAACTAAAAACTTCCTAACACTTTTATAACAGATTGAAATCTTAATAAACTATAAACTGTAATGCCCAATTCTCAATTCTCTCCTACATAGCCAATAATAAGCATTTTGCATGAATATGCATCTAATCAATGTGCATTATTGAATTATGGCTTACAAATAGCATGATTGCACAAACATGAATAATTGTTATTATATGCTTCAGTTATGATTTAACATGCATTAGTACATGAAATATGAGATCAAACTTTCATTTCTTGATTTAACATATTCCTTAAGTGCACTTTTTGCAGTGAAAAGCTCGGTATCTCGGTTAAGGAAGATTGATGTGTTGAATGGCCATGAAATGAATTATTTGTATTTCTCCATACTAGTTATATGCTAAAGTGATTAATTGCCTAAATATTTACTTGAAATATGTTACATTGGCTAAGAACTAAAAGTATGCACAATGGTGCAATTTGATTTGTTGGTTGACCAGGTTGCATTAAACACTTCTAAACTGCATTGCACTTGATTATAACACCAAAGCATCAATTTTTGTTATCTCCTTAGCCCATGAACGTGGCTTTTGGCCTGAGAAGACACCAAGCATGATGCAACCAATCATCACCCTCCACTTACCTCTCTTTGAAAGGTCAAAGAAATCATTTTCATCCATATTTCTTGTGGAAGCACCTCAAAAACGACCAGCCCTTATTCTCCTAAGTTTCTCCCAAATTTCTACACTCTCATACTCACAAAAGTTGAATTCAATCCATAGGAATCCATAGAACACAAGCTAGAACAAGTTTTCATCCTTTTAAGCTTGAAAACCGTTGATTTTGAAGCTTAAAATCCAACTTAATCAAGGTATATTCTATTTCAATGTTTCTTATGATGAATTTCTAGTATCTTGGATGGTTACATGTTTTAGTATGCTTTTGTATGATTGAAAACTTAAGTAAGTCACACTTGAAGCCAAAACCAAACTAGTTAAGCTAATTTTTAGCAAAATTGATAGTCTTGTGAAATTATTTAATTTACTTGTTTCTATTGATTTTGTAATGCTTATATTGTGTTTGGAAATTTCTTTGAATGATTGAAAACAATAGCAATTAGTTTGCTTAATTGAAGGTTAGAATCAATTTAAGTTAGAATCAAGTTTACGTCATTTTAATTCGGATTGTGTTCATATTTTAGGGGCTGCCCTAATAATTATGTTTGAATTATTAGTTATTTAATGGCTGCCCTAATGTTTAATGTCTTGAATTAGTAGTAAAATATGGAGTATGCATTGTTTTTAAGGTTATGTAATTGATATGTAATTCTTTACAAAAGATTGAAAAGTGTATATAAACTTTAACTAGAATAGACTAAATGATTTATAAAAATGATATTAAATGGTACATGATTTGATTATGTTAGGCCTTTACCACATCTTATATTCGAAACAGATTGGCCTTTTCACCTAGCACAAAGTGGACTCGAGGTAAGTTGAAGCTTTCATTTGGTATATCACAAAAATCATATAATGTTTGTTCATGTTTTAATGTGATTGTTGTTGTTTGTCAAATGATGTAATGTTTGATGCATTTATGGTTTATGAAGCATGACACTATTAAGAATATAAAGAGGTTTTTGAAAAGGAAGTATGGTACTTGATTGATGGTCGGTTAGACAAGGGACGCGGCAGGGATCGGCGGACCCAACAAATGGTGGTAAATACTTGAGGTTGAAAAATCGGTATAGGAAAGCCACAATAAATGAGATAGAATACGGCTAATACCTGAGGTTGAAAGACCAAGTATGGAAACCCCGTATTAGTTCTCTTATTAGCCAATCATTATGAATAGGTTTCGAAAACTATGGTCTATCGCTATTAGTTAGGTACCACACTTCAAGGGCCCTAAAGAATGATTTATGAATGAAAGTTATTAAATAGAATATTGCATTTAATGATTTATGAGATGTGCATATATATTATTTGTTATTGCATCAGTTTCATCTTACTGAGCCTTTAGCTCATTAGATTCATGTGATGCAGGTGGAAATGTATAGGTTTAGAGGTTGACTGAGTGAGTCTCTAGAGCGGCCAGACAGAAATTTGTTCATATTCCATGCTTCGACCTGTTTTGTAGTTTATTTTGAAAACTCTGTTTTATTTTTAAATAAGCCGCTCTATTACGGTTTTGTAAACATATGTACTCAGTTTTGATATATGTATATGGTGTGTTTAAAATGATTCAAGTTCTTTCTCTTATAGCTAAAAATGGGAACTTTTATTAAAAATCATAACTCTAGTAAAGATGAAAAATTAACATTTCTTGACTTAACTGTATCAGCTTGTTTAGGCTCTACAGTTAGGTTAAGGGGTGTTACAGTTTGTGATATCAGAGCGGAGGTTTAGTCATTCCTATAGACAATAGAAGGCATATGAACACATCCTGGCTGGGAAATTTGGTCAACTACTTGTTTATTTGCTTTTATGTTTATTTGCTTTTATGTTTATTTGATTATATTTCATTCCATGCTATTGTCATGATTATGCATTTATTATTGGCTAATGAATGGAATGAGACTGGGAAATGCATATCAGGTCATGGCACCAAAAAGGAAGACAATGGATGATCATGAGGGTAATCATAGTATGGTGGACAATTTGACTGATCTCATTCAACAACAAACTAGAATGCATGGTGAACAGATACAACAATTGCTAGATATGCAACAAAGAACCCAAGAACAGAATCAGCGCCTTCCTCCACCACAAGCTCGACAGGATCCTTCACAGGCTATATATGAGAAGTTTATAAAGATGGAACCAATTAATTTTAAAGGTGGGTCTGATCCATGGTTGCAGAGGAATGGGTGAAATCTTTGGACACTATCTTTGACTACATGCGAATTGATGATGTTGAGAAGGTACTCTGTGTAATTTCCTTGTTGAATAAAGGTTGTGTTGGGTATTTGGCAAGTGTTTTGGACACCTCAGTTGAAGCATAATTAAAGCCAGAAAATGTAGATGTGGTTCAAGAATTTGTTGAGGTATTTCCAAATGATTTACCGAGACTACCACCGAATCGAGAGATCGAATTTGTGATTGATGTTATGCGAGGAACTACTTCTATTTCTAAAGCACCATACCGAATGGCACCAATAGAATTGAAAGAGTTAAAAGTTCAATTGCAAGAATTGCTTAATAAGGGTTTTATTCGCCCTAGTTATTCTCCTTGGGGAGCACCTGTGTTGTTCCTGAAAAAGAAGGACGGTACATTGTGGTTGTGCATTGATTATAGAGAGTTGAATAAGATAACAGTCAAAAATAAGTATCCACTCCCAAGAATAGATGATTTGTTTGATCAATTGCAGGGAGCATCTGTATTTTCTAAGATTAATTTGCGTTCTGGGTATCATCAATTGAAGATCAAGGAAGAAGACATACCAAAGACTGCATTCCGAACAAGGTATGGACATTATGAATTTCTAGTGATGCCTTTCGGTTTAACTAATGCCCCTGCAGCTTTTATGGATCTAATGAATAGGGTGTTCAAGCAATATCTCGATAAATTTGTGATTGTGTTTATTGATGACATCCTAATTTATTCACGTGATAAAGAAGAGCACAAGGAACATTTGAAGATTGTGCTGCAAGTTCTTAAAGAAAAACAGTTGTATGCTAAATTCAAGAAGTGTGAGTTTTGGCTTGAACAAGTGGTATTCCTAGGTCATGTAGTATCAAAGGATGGTATTTCTGTTGATCCGAGCAAGGTAGAAGCTGTCATTAAGTGGCCAATACCAACAAATGTATCAGAAGTAAGGAGTTTCTTGGGATTAGCAGGGTACTATCGACGATTTGTTCAGGGGTTTTCAAAGATAGCAACTCCAATGACAATGTTGACAAGAAAGAATGTGAAGTTCTTGTGGACCAATGCTTGTGAAAGAAGTTTTGAAGAACTGAAACAAAAATTGACTACAGCTCCTGTTCTTACCATTCCAACTGGAATTGGTGGATTCGTGGTGTATAGCGACGCTTCAAAAAATGGTTTGGGTGCTGTTTTGATGCAAAATGGGAAGGTTATTGCCTATGCTTCAAGGCAGTTGAAGGAATATGAAAAGAATTATCCAACCTATGATTTGGAACTTGTTGCTGTGGTTTTTGCCTTGAAAATTTGGAGACATTATTTGTATGGTGAGAAGTGTGAGATATACACAGATCATAAGAGTTTGAAGTACTTCTTTACCCAAAAAGAGTTGAATATGAGACAAAGAAGATGGTTAGAACTTGTGAAGGATTATGATTGTGTGATCAACTATTATCCTGGTAAAGCGAATGTGGTTGTAGATGCATTGAGCAGAAAATCCACGTCTTCTCTTTTTGTTATACAAAAGTCAATATTACTGGATTTGCAGAGATTAGAGCTTGAAATTGTATCTAAAGGGAAAAAGTGTTTGTTGTCAGCCTTAGTGTTGAGACCTGTACTTCAAGATAGAATTAGAGAAGGTCAAAAGGTGGACACGCATTTGTGTAGATTGAAAAGAATGATTGAGGTTGGAAAGAGGCCAGACTTCTCTATTACTGATGATGGGATTATTCGATATAAAGGGAGACTGTGTGTGCCATTTGACGAGGCCATAAAAGAAGATATTTTAGAAGAAGCTCATACTACTCTTTACTCACTACACCCAGGTAGCACAAAAATGTATAAGGACTTACAACAACATTATTGGTGGCCTAAAATGAAGAGAGATATAGCAAAATTTGTGGCTGAATGTCTAACTTGTCAACAAGTTAAGATTGAACATCAAAGACCATCAGGGTTGTTGAAGCTTTTGTTGATTCCAGAGTGGAAATGGGAGCACATTACAATGGACTTTGTGCTTGGATTACCTAGAATACAAAAGAGGTATAATTCCATATGGGTGATTGTTGATAGATTAACTAAATCAGCCTATTTTCTTCCAGTGAAATCCACATACAATATGGACCAGTATGCTCAACAATATATTAAATAGATAGTCAGGTTACATGGGGTGCGACAGAGATCCTAAGTTTACATCTACATTTTGGAAGAGCTTACACAGTGTCATGGGAACAAAACTTGCATTCAGTATAGCATTTCATCCACAAAGTGACGGGCAATCAAAAAGGGTTATTCAGATATTAGAGGATATGTTAAGAGCTTGTGTGCTAAATTTTCAAGGGAGTTGGGATGCAAAGCTTCCATTAGTGGAGTTTACTTATAATAATAGCTACCAATCAACAATTGGAATGGCGCCTTATGAAGCATTGTATGGAAAGAAATATAGATCACCAGTTCACTGGGATGAAGTTGGAGAACGAAGCCTACTTGGTCCAGAAATAGTTCAACATACCGCTAAGGTAGTGGAGAAGATACGAGAGAGAATGAAGATTGCGCAGAGTAGACAGAAAAGTTATGCAGATAAACGGAGAAAAGATCTAGAGTTTGCCATTGGGGATCATGTGTTCTTAAAAGTAGCTCCCATGAAAGGTGTTATGAGATTTGGAAAGAAAGGAAAACTCAGTCCAAGGTATGTCGGCCCATTCGAGATTCTCGAAAGAGTTGGTGATAAAGCTTATAGAGTGGCCTTACCTCCATCATTATATACTGTTCACAATGTTTTCCATGTGTCTATGTTGAGAAAGTACATTTCAAACCCTTCTCATGTGTTGAGTTATGAACCGTTGGAATTGACTCATGATTTAGCCTATGAAGAGAAACCAGTGCAAATTCTAGATCAGAAGGAAAAAGAGTTGAGAACGAAAAAGATTCGACTTGTTAAAGTATTATGCAGGAATCATTCTGTAGAAGAGGCCACATGGGAAAGAGAAGAAGAAATGCAGAGCAAGTATTCGGAATTATTTGGTACGTCAAATTTCGAGGACGAAATTTTTATAAGGAATGAAGGATTGTAATGCCCAATTCTCAATTCTCTCCTACATAGCCAATAATAAGCATTTTGCATGAATATGCATCTAATCAATGTGCATTATTGAATTATGGCTTACAAATAGCATGATTGCACAAACATGAATAATTGTTATTATATGCTTCAGTTATGATTTAACATGCATTAGTACATGAAATATGAGATCAAACTTTCATTTCTTGATTTAACATATTCCTTAAGTGCCCTTTTTGCAGTGAAAAACTCGGTATCTCAGTTAAGGAAGATTGATGTGTTGAATGGCCATAAAATGAATTAGTTGTATTGCTCCGTACTAGTTATATATGCTAAAGTGATTAATTGCCTAAATATTTACTTGAAATATGTTATATTGGCTAAGAAATAAAAGTATGCACAATGGTGCAATTTGATTAGTTGGTTGACTAGGTTGCATAACACCATTCTAAACCGCATTGCACTTGATTATAACACCAAAGCATCAATTTTTGTCATCTCCTTAGCCCATGAACGTGGATTTTGGCCTGAGAAGACACCAAGCATGATGCAACCAATCATCACCCTCCACTTACCTCTCTTTGAAAGGTCAAAGAAATCATTTTCATCCATATTTCTTGTGGAAGCACCTCAAAAATGACCAGCCCTTATTATCCTAAGTTTCTCCCAAATTTCTACACTCTCATACTCACAAAAGTTGAATTCAATCCATAGGAATCCATAGAACACAAGCCAGAACAAGTTTCCATCCTTTTAAACTTGAAAACCGTTGATTTTGAAGCTTAAAATCCAACTTAATCAAGGTATATTCTTTTTCAATGTTTCTTATGATGAATTTGTAGTATCTTGGATGGTTACATGTTTTAGTATGCTTTTGTATGATTGAAAACTTAAGTAAGTTACACTTGAAGCCAAAACCAAACTAGGTAAGCTAATTTTTAGCAAAATTGATAGTCCTGTGAAATTGTTTAATTTACTTGTTTCTATTGATTTTGTAATGCTTATATTGTGTTTGGAAATTTCTTTGAATTATTGAAAACAATAACAATTAGTTTGCTTAATTGAAGGTTAGAATCAATTTAAGTTAGAATCAACTTTATGTCATTTTAATTCGGATTGTGTTCATGTTTTAGGGGCTGCCCTAATAATTATATTTGAATTATTAGTTATTTAATGGCTGCCCTAATGTTTAATGTCTTTAATTAGTAGTAAAATATGGAGTATGCATTATTTTTAAGGTTATGTAATTGATATGTAATTCTTTACAAAAGATTGAAAAGTGTATATAAACTTTAACTAGAATAGACTAAATGATTTATAAAAAGGATATTAAATGGTACATGATTTGATTATGTTAGGCCTTTAACACATCCTATATTCCAAATAGATTGGCCTTTTCACCTAGCACAAAGTGGACTCGAGGTAAGTTGAAGCTTTCATTTGGTATATCACAAAAATCATATAATGTTTGTTCATGTTTTAATGTGATTGTTGTTGTTTGTCAAATGATGTAATGTTTGATGCATTTATGGTTTATGAAGCATGACACTATTAAGAATATAAAGAGGTTTTTGAAAAGGAAGTATGGTACTTGATTGATGGTCCGTTAGACAAGGGACGCGGGAGGGATCGGCGGACCCCATGAATGGTGGCAAATACTTGAGGTTGAAAAACCGGTATAGAAAAGCCATAATAAATGAGATAGAATACGGCTAATACCTGAGATTGAAAGACCAAGTATGGAAACCCCGTATTAGTTCTCTTATTAGCCAATCATTATGAACAGGTTTCGAAAACTATGGTCTATCGCTATTAGTTAGGTACCACACTTCAAGGGCCCTAAAGAATGATTTATGAATGAAAATTATTAAATAGAATATTGCATTTAATGATTTATGAGATGTACATATATGTTATTTGTTATTGCATCAGTTTCATCTTACTGAGCCTTCAGCTCATTAGATTCATGTGATGCAGGTGGAAATGTACAGGTTTAGAGGTTGACTGAGTAAGTCTCTAGAGCGGCCAGACAGAGATTTGTTCATATGCCATGCTTCGACCTATTTTGTAGTTTATTTTGAAAACTCTATTTTCTTTTTAAATAAGCCGCTCTATTACGGTTTTCTAAACAGATGTACTCAGTTTTGATATATGTATCTGGTGTGTTTAAAATGATTCAAGTTCTTTCTCTTATAGCTAAAAATGGGAACTTTTATAAAAAATCATAACTCTAGTAAAGATGAAAAAATAAACATTTCTTGACTTAACTGTATCAACTTGTTTAGGCTCTGCAGTTAGGTTAAGGGGTGTTATATAAACCCATTCAGAATAATTTTAAACCAAAGGCAAAACCGTAGATAAGTGTTACCTATGCATATTTTGAGGTTAAACTTGACGGTAATCACTTCTCCTTTGCTTTTCTTGCTTTTATTTCAACTTGGAATCAATTTGGACCACTTGGAGACCATAAGGTATGTGTTTGGAAGCTGAAAATGGATGAAATGAGGGTTAGGTTGTGGCTTAAGGGTGAATGGTTTGAGGTGTTAGCTTAAGCTTAATAAGAAAGCATGAGGTGGCAAAGCTTGAGGTGTCAAATGCTGGTTTAAATCTGATATTATACACAACTTATACATCTCTAATATGGTGTTTCTCAGAATTTATTTCTTTATTTAAAACCTATTTTAATTTCCGTACGATTGAATAATAAATTCGACCCAAATTTCTTAATTGTTCATTCGATCTCTAATTGGATTGACATCCGATTGTTAAATAGATTGTCTAGTTTTCATTTCTAAAATTATATGCACATGTGTACCTTGAAATATGACACTTAAATCAAATTATATCATCTTTAATATCCCAAGTATTATTAGTTTATGAATACACCTTTAAAACACCTTAATCTAGTTGAATCGAAACATATTAGCTTACTAGTAATACCTTTAATTATTTCTAAAATTATAATATATAACCTATGAATATCTAATAGATTGACCAATCTATAATTTCTCTTATCTAAATATTGAATTTCTTAATTAGGTTATAAGATCTCAACAACTAATATCATGTGATAGCATTAGAGGTCTAACGATTAAGAATTCTATATAAGATGCCATGTAAATGTTAATGTAAATTAGCATATAAGTAGCGTGTAATACATGAATCACATTGGTCAAGTGAGTAGTGTAAGGATTGGGTATTACAACGTGTTATGCATGCACCTGTAAATGCTGATGAATAGCATGTTCAATGACACAACGGATCCCATGTCCCATCATCCAAGAAACGTATGCACTATAAGATATTTACAATACTCATAATACACTCATCAAGATACAAGAATCATATTTAATATACATAAGATAAGAAATACTATGTCCATGCATTGTAGTTGCAAATGTATTTTCACTTACCTTTAATCGATCATATCTTACTTCTTAGTTTCTTAGGTGTTACTCCCCAACCTTAGGTGTGAATAATCTATAAAAATATAAGATATCAATCAATATCCTCAATCAACAAGTTCATTATGATTAATCCTATACAAGGACTTAGAATTTTAGGAATTTACAATATTAGTTGTCGAGATCTTATGACCTAATTAAGAAATTCAATATTTAGATAAGAGAAAGAATAGATTGGTTAATCTATTGGATATTCATAGGTTATATATTATAATTTTAGAAATAATTAAAGGTATTACTAGTAAGCTAATATGTTTCGATTCAACTAGATTAAGGTGTTTTAAAGGTATACATTTATAAACTATTAATACTTGGGATATTAAATATGATATAATTTGATTTAAGTGTCATATTTCAAGGTCCATATGTGCATATAATTTTAGAAATGAAAACTAGACAATCTATTTAAGAATCGGATGTCAATCCAATTAAAGATCGAATGAACAGTTAAGAAATTTGGGTAGAATTTATTATCCAGTAGTACAGAAATTAAAATAGGTTTTAAATAAAGAAATAAATTCTGAGAAACACCATATTAGAGATGTATAAGTTGTGTATAATATCAGATTTGAACCACTATTTGACACCTCAAGCTTTGCCACCTCATGCTTTCTTATTAAGATTAAGCTAACATCTCAAGCTAACACCTTAAACCCTTCACCCTTAAGCCACAACCAGACCCTCATTTCATCCATTTTTAGCTTCCAAACACATACCTTATGGTCTCCAAGTGCTCCAAATTGATTCCAAGGTGAAATAAAAGCAAGAAAAGCAAAGGAGAAGTGATTACCGTCAAGTTTAACCTCAAAATATGCATATGTAACACTTATCTACGGTTTTGCCTTTGGTTTTAAAATTATTCTGAATGGGTTTATAGTTTATTAAGATTTCAATCTCTTATAAAAGTGTTAGCAAGTTTTTAGTTAGACTTTGGTGCACAAATAAATGGTTTTTGATGACAAACACTTAATAGGAAATACTTGTTGCAGAAAATATCACCTTACTATTTTCTTGTGTTTTAGGCATCAAACGTGTATGGTATGTTGAATAAAACCTATAATTATTACCATTTACATGTCCATATATAATTTAAGAGTATTGGAATGAATTTTGATGGGTTAGAAATTGAAATAGAGCATGATATTAAAGAAACACTCAAACTGCCAAAGTAGCAAAATTTGGTTTGGTGTGGTATGAAGGAGACTGAATTAGGGAAGCTCAATCTATGAGTTTTGGCAATTCTATGGTATGGTTATATGTTTTTATATGTTAGCTAAGGGTTGTAAAAAATTTTGACTGAATAAATATGCCTAAGGATGCTAAAATAGCTATGAAACTTAATGTGACAACAAGGAAAATAGAACATGAAAATATGTTCCATTTTACTACTTGGCATGTTTCAACATAGCTATGGTAAAATTGTTGTTTGGCATTTAGAGAACTGTCATAAGAGTTATAAAACATCAATGTGGTGATTTTATCATACATTTAAGATGAGAAATCAAGGTACTTAGGAGATTGTATTAGGTTTTAGTCCCTAAGTAGTAAAGTTTGATTGTTACATAGTTAAATTGAAATTCTAGGTCCTTGTATAGGATTAATCATAATGAACTTGTTGATTGAGGATAGTGATTGATATCTTATATTTGTACAGATTATTCACACCTAAGGTTGGAGAGTAACACCTAAGAAACTAAGAAGTAAGATATGATCGATTAAAGGTAAGTGAAAATACATTTGCAACTACAATGCATGGACATAGTATTTCTTGTCTTATGTAAATTAAATGTGATCCTTGTGTCTTGATGAGTGTATTATGAGTATTGTAAATATCTTATAGTGCATACGTTTCTTGGATGATGGGACATGTGATCCGTTGTGTCATTGAACATGTTATTCATCAACATTTACACGTGCATGCATAACACGTTGTAATACCCAATCCTCACACTACTTACTTGACCAATGTGATTCATGTATTACATGCTAATTATATGCCTATTTTTATTAATATTTACATGGCATCTCATATAGCATTCTTAATCGTTAGACGTCTAATGCTATCACATGATATTAGTTATTGAGATCTTATAACCTAATTAATAAATTCAATATTTAGATAAGAGAAATAATAGATTGGTCAATCTATTGGATATTCATAGGTTATATATTATAATTTTAGAAATAATTAAAGGTATTACTAGTAAGCTAATATGTTTCGATTCAACTAGATTAAGGTGTTTTCAAGGTATACATTTATAAACTATTAATACTTGGGATATTAAACATGATATAATTTGATTTAAGTGTCATATTTCAAGGTCCATATGTGCATATAATTTTAGAAATAAAAACTAGACAATCTATTTAAGAATCGGATGTCAATCCAATTAAAGATCGAATGAACAATTAAGAAATTTGGGTAGAATTTATTATCCAGTCGTACAGAAATTAAAATAGGTTTTAAATAAAGAAATAAATTCTGAGAAACACCATATTAGAGATGTATAAGTTGTGTATAATATCAGATTTAAACCACTATTTGACACCTCAAGCTTTGCCACCTCATGCTTTCTTATTAAGATTAAGCTAACATCTCAAGCTAACACCTCAAACCCTTCACCCTTAAGCCACAACCAGACCCTCATTTCATCCATTTTCAGCTTCCAAACACATACCTTATGGTCTCCAAGTGCTCCAAATTGATTCCAAGGTGAAATAAAAGCAAGAAAAGCAAAGGAGAAGTGATTACCGTCAAGTTTAACCTCAAAATATGTATAGGTAACACTTATCTACGGTTTTACCTTTGGTTTTAAAATTATTCTGAATGGGTTTATAGTTTATTAAGATTTCAATCTCTTATAAAAGTGTTAGCAAGTTTTTAGTTAGACTTTGGTGCACAAAGAAATGGTTTTTGATGACAAACACTTAATAGGAAATACTTGTTGCAGAAAATATCACCTTACTATTTTCTTGTGTTTTAGGCATCAAACGTGTATGGTATGTTGAATAAAACCTATAATTATTACCATTTACATGTCCATATATAATTTAAGAGTATTGGAATGAATTTTGATGGGTTAGAAATTGAAATAGAGCATGATATTAAAGAAACACTCAAACTGCCAAAGTAGCAAAATTTAGTTTGGTGTGGTATGAAGGAGACTGAATTAGGGAAGCTCAATCCATGAGTTTTGGCAATTCTATGGTATGGTTATATGTTTTTATATGTTATCTAAGGGTTGTAAAAAATTTTGACTGAATAAATATGCCTAAGGATGCTAAAATAGCTATGAAACTTAATGTGACAGCAAGGAAAATGGAACATGGAAATATGTTCCATTTTACTACTTGGCATGTTTCAACATATCTATGGTAAAATTGTTGTTCGGCATTTAGAGAATTGTCATAAGAGTTATAAAACATCAATATGGTGATTTTATCATACATTTAAGATTCGCTTTCCCAAGTGGCCTTTTCTACTAAATGGTTTCTCCATAACACTTTAACCAATGGAATCTGTTTATTTCTTAGTTGCTTCACTTCTCGTAACAAAATCCATACAGGCTTTTCTTCGTAGCTCAAATCTGCCTTTAATTCTACTAGTTCATTCTTCAGAATGTGAGAGGGATTAGCAATATATTTCCTCAGCATAGACACATGAAATACATTGTGTATTTGGGACATAGATGTTGGCACCTAAGAATTGTAAATTAAGTTTCATAGCTATTTTAGCATCCTTATACATATTTATTCACTCTAAAAATTTTACAACACTTAGCTAACATATAAAAATATATCACCATACCATATAATTGCCAAAATGCATGGATTATCTCCCTTAGTTCAGTCTCCTTCATAGCACACCAAAACAGATTTTGCTACTTTGGCAGTTTGAGTATTTCTCTACTATCATGCTCTATTTCAATTTCTAACTAATCAAGATTCATCCCAATACTCTTAACTGATTTATGGACGTGTAAATGGTAATAATTATAGGTTTTATTCAACATACCATACACTTTTAAATCCTAAAATACAATAAAATAGTAAGGTAACAGTTTGAACCACAAGTATTTTCTATTAAGTGTTTGTCATCAAAAACCCTTTCTTTATGCACCAAATTCTAACTAAAAACTTTCTAACACTTTTATAAGAGATATTTAAATCTTAATAAACAATGAACCCATTCCAAATAATCTTAATAAAGGTGTTACCTGTAACACCCCCACCACTAAATATATATATATATATATAAAGTGCTATAGTTGACAAAAAATATATACATATATATATACACATGTACACATATGTACTATCTTATCAAAATTATTGTTACATCAATATTGATATAACAATAATTTTGATAAGATAGTACATATGTGTACATGTGTATATGTATATGTATATATTTTTTGTCAACTATAGCACTTTGAGAAACAGTAAAACTATTTTCTCACATATAACCCTGTGTATAGAAAATCACCGTTTATATAAAAAACACAACACCCATCACAGTCACGCTATTATCAAACTTATTTATTATAAAATTTCAAGAGTTATATAGGACACGATATTTTATAATACGATAGACTCAAAAATCAAAATAATAGTCAATACTTTCGGAAGAAGTAAGGACATTTTGCATCTTGTAACCCTTTATATATAGATAACAATTTGCACAATAATAATGATTGTAAAAATTAGAATACGCCACAACACGACCCAGCAGGTCATCATCCATGTGTAGTGATCCTCAGAAGCCTCTAAGAGCTCCAAAAACCAGCCTAGTAAGCCTCAAAGTCTCATGTATCACCATGCTTACCCATAATGCATGAACTACATAAGCTAACACTTAGTAAGTAAAAATCATGCATGCTGAAGAGATAATCTAACATATATGCAATGCATCACTATGAAATCATGCCAGGAATGCAAGCTCCTGAACCAAAATAGTTCATTCAAAATCATTTTTCATCACTGGGCCCTTGGCCTACCTACTATGCACCGGATAGAGATCTAAACAATATCAATAATCACATGGTCATAAATAAATTGACTCAGTTTAGGGGCCATCTCCCAGGATCACCAAAAGGTCCACCCTCTGTCTTCTCCTGTGATCTTCTAGAAGTCTTTTCACCGACAGAGTCAATAAGGGCACAGTCAAGTGGTCCACCCTCTCGTGACCACCAGAGTCACACCCCCTATCAACCCCTATGATCCTCCGAGAAGTAACACTTGCGGTGCCCTAAAATATCACATAAGTACACCTCGTATACCTCGGTACACTAGTAGTGGCCAACCAAAATATTTTATTTTTGTAAATCATGTCTCAAATCATATCGTGTATCCAAGAACCTCAACTATAATCATATGTCGTGCATGCAAATGTAAATGGTCATGAATGGTATGTTCAATATGAAATGCAAGTCAGTCTTGCTCTCAACATGTTTCAAGAATCATAAAACTTTTAAAGATTGAAAATTAAAAATTAAAAAATTTTAATTTTTAATGAGCGATTTTTAAGTTGGGCTTGGATTTCATCAAGCACATTAATTAATCTAATTAATTAATTAGCCCAAGTTCAATTAATTAATCCAATCAATTAATTAATTCACTCTAATTTGGACTCACAATCTTATTAGGTCCAATTAAATAATCATATTACTTAATTGGATAATTAACTCAACTAATTTGAATTAATTTAATTCTTAATTAATTAATCCAAGTAATTAATTAATTATATCCAACTATTTGGATTAATTTTAGGCTAAAGGTTATTTATTCTAAATTATGTGTGACCCTTTAGATTCACTACTAAACTAGTAGTGAGCTTGCATGGAATTTAACTCTTTAAATCCAAAAACCTCACTGTCCATGAAAATACCTAACAAGTAATCATGGCAAACTAGTCTTAAGTAAAATAACAAGTGATTCTTTTTTAACTACGAATACCATGCACATAAGATTCTTCCATCAACTAATCTCCCTATTGAGTCTAGGGTATGGATAAAAGTTAAAATCCTAATCGACTCAATAACTATGATTCAATTTCAAGTTCTAATAACTTTTGATGAATCATTAAAAACCCTTTTATAACATTCGTCATACCTTAGCCAAGGATTTCAGAGTCATGAACTTTGAAAATATAAGAAATTCACTTAATCTACCAGACAAGTTGTTGGCCAGTCATTAACCTCCATACATATAGATGCAACACCCAAAGTAATCTCTTTGTGATTTTCAAGCAATCAGAGAATGCAACAAAGTAAGACATGACATGTACAAAATTACTATAGTACCTCAAGTCAAAAGAGTAGTTGCGCACTATCATAAATAGATATTCTTATTTCGATAAATAAATTTTCCAACTAAGAATTTCTGGCAGGTCAGTTTAGTGTACTTGTTATCTAACAAGCACCAGCATACATGCACTTGCATCACTGCACTAATGCCTATGGAATGAGATATCCTCGTCTTACTAGCATGCATCGTATGTGTAAATTTTATTGGTTATTTGATGTCCCATCTCAAAAGGCCCTTGAATCAGACTTATTTAATACCAAAGTAATAGAGGCATGTTCCATGAATACCATTATATGTGCGACCATGTTTCGTAGTTAAATTTGGTTTAAGGACTTTATCTAATGCACATAAAGAAAATGCATGACATAAGATAAAGAAAATACCTTTTTATTAATATAATTCCCAATAAGATCGTCTTATAAAAGAAAAGAGTACAATACATCAATTTAATTTCGGCACTAGGCATCCAACTCTAACAAAAAACACACTTCTTGGCAACGGCACCAAAAATGTGGTGACCCCAAAATAAGTGGTACAAAACTGCAAGTGCACGGTGTCAACAAATAATAAAGAGTGAGTTGAGTATTGTATCCCTAGAGAGTACGTGTGTGAGTGTAACACCCCCATTACTACACAACTATATATATAATATAATTTGACATGATAGAACTTGTGTGCATGTATGGAATAATATATATACCTGCAAATGACCCATAACAAACACAATATTTACATACCCATGTACAGAAAAGTTTTAAAAGTAACACACAGTACAAATCTCAAAACCTAATACAATAGAGTCCAAAATCAAAGAAGTTAACAACTATCCCAACAAGTCGTCATCCATGTACACTAATCCTCAGAACCTGTACGACTCTAGCCGCTCGCTCAGTAAGTCCATGGCTTCAAATATCATCAAACTCACCTATAACGTATGAACTACGTGAGCTAATGCTCAGTAAATGAAAATCATGCATGCTGAAGGGATAATCCAACATAAATACAATGCATTTCTATGAGATCATGACAAGAATGCAAACTTATGCATAAAAATAGTTCATTCAAAATTATTTTCCATCACTAGGCCTTGGCCCACCTACTATATACCAGATAGAGCTCTCAACATGATCAATAATCATATAGCCATAAACAGATCAATACAGTATGGGGCTATCTCCTGGGATCACCAGAGGTCCATCCCCTGTCTTCCCCTATGACCCTCCAGAAGTATTTCCACCAGCAGTATCGATAAGGGCACAATCAAGCAGTCCACCCTCTTATGACCACCAAAGGCACACCCCCTGTCTACCTCTATGATCCTCCGAGAAGTAATACTCGCGGTACCCCTAATATCATATAAATAAGCCATACATGGACCTCGGTACACTAGTAGTGGCCAACCAAAATATTTTCATTGTGAAAATAATGTCATGTATGCCGAAAACCTCAACTGCGAGAACGTGTTATGTATGGACATGTAAATGCTGATAAATGGCATGTCCAATGACACAACGGATTCTATGTCCCATCATCCAAGCAACATATGAACTATAAGGTATGTATAATACCCACAATACACACATCAAGACACAATGATCACATTTAATATGAATTATGCACAAAATACTATGTCCATACATTGTAGTTGCTAATGAATTTTCACTTACCTTTTACCTTTGATATCCTACTGAAGATTAACAAGTTTCTCCTCCCTAGCCTTAGATATATGACTGCCTGTAAAAATATAACGTATTAATTTTTATTCTTAATCAATGGGTTTTTATATCAAATCTCATAAGGGGTCTTAAATCTTAAATTTAAATAAATAACTATCAAACCTTAAAATTTATATTCACACCAATTAGAACCTTTTAAATACTTTAATTTCTCATCTCGAATTCATTTTAATATTATATATAACTTATCCTTATCATATATATATGTATACACTACATGTGTATACCTATATGTATATATATATATATTATATTACACACCATATACTTATTTACATATGTATGTATATATATTATACTACACACCATATACTTATATATATATATACATATATATTTCATGCATACATAATATTGTTTATTTATTTTTATATATATTTATTTATAAGCCCCCAAATTTATTTTATATTAAAAAATTTACACCCTTTTAATGAATATGGTAATGTCCTTTCTTTCTTTTATTATTATTATTACCATTACTATTACTATTTTCTCTCCCTAATTAATTTATTTGCATAGTTTATCCTACACCGATAAAAACAACGATGCCATCTTTCAATTACGTGTATCATAATTCTATTTGATAATTAAGACCTAAATTCTCATATCTAAGTACCAACTCAACCAATTAGGTTAAAGAATTTAGAAACCAATATCGGTGATAACTTCAAAAGTTTAATTATTAAAAATATCATATAAAATATAGTGTATTATGAAATATCAATTAAAAATGCAAATGACACATACGCAGCACAAAATACATGAACTATATTGGGCAGGTGAGTAGCGTGAGGCTCAGCTATATTTGACCTAATGATATTGTGGTGATTGAATTAAAATGCAACAACCACTAAATTGACAAATTAACTAAAACCCGATGAGACTAATAGATTGAATTCAATGCTAATGAGAGACAAGGTATTGGTTAGCTATCCTATGTTGTTGTGAACCTAGCTTAATTGTGATTAGGAATGATATAGGCTGTGTGAATGTGGGTCTTCCTAATGTAATTGATGCTCTCTCTCAAGTCGGACCAAATTTACACCTAGTAAGCCACTGGTGCCATCTCTAGCTACGGGCCATCCTACTAAGAGTGCATTGAGCTTTGTGAATACTACTAGCTTTTGATTTTCACACTTATGACTACCACATGTACTTAAGCCTATATCTCTACAGGGGTCAGTTCGTAGCATATGCTACCTGATCCATTATTACAATCTCACCTCTTAGTCTTAATTACAACAATTAAAATCAACCTAAAATTGGTCAAGCTAAAGAAGCATTAAGAACATTACATATGCTCATCACAATAAAAGCAACATTCTAATCACAATATAAACATCAACTCATAACTCCATATAAATAGTTTTTCAAGCCTTGACAAAAGTAGTTTAGCTCATATTGAAATTATACAAGCACAAGAGTTTCCCAACATCATGATTCTTACAAATTTCTCAAAACTAAACAAAACGAAAGAAGAAATTAAAGTAGAAGATTACAACCACTAAGTGATTCTTCATTTCTTCTTCAAAATCTTCAATGCCCAATGAAGCTCCTCTTCTTCTTGTCTTCAAATCCCAAGATCCTTAGTGAATTGGTGATGGATGTGTGTGTTCTAGGTGTGATGTGTGAAGAAATATGGAGAAATCTATGTTTTGGGTAGAGAGGAAATGTGTGTAAGAATTTAGGTGTAGAGTGTGTGTAAGTGATGAACTATGTGTTGAATATTATAAGATGAATTATGTGTGTGTGTATAATGTATATATGAGGAACATCATATGAATAATGATGTGTGGGTGTATCTAATGTGTATATATCACAAAAGATGTCAAAATTTGCCTTTGATCACCATTTATCGCCAGAAGAGGGTTGGGAATCTTTTTTTGTTGAACTGTTGGTGCTACGGCGCTTGGAACTGGTACTACAATACAAGTTCTCACCCTAGGATGGCGCTATGGCACCCTTTACCGTACTATGGTGCCATCGCCTTTGTTTGCTTTAGCGCTGTGAGCGTGAGTTACTGTACTATTCAACCTCTTTAAACTGACTTTTCACAACTTTTTAGGACAAACTAGCCTTTGCTGTCTTATAAGATTGTAGCTCTATGTGTTAGCTTTCTCCATCATCTTGAATCAGCTCAATATCACTTTTATAAAGAAAGTTATGTCAGAAATATAAAGACTGCCGCATAGTTTTTGCTGATTCTTTAACTAGTTTTCTATCTTTCATTCTATTTCTTTAGTTCATGAACCTATACATAATTATCATAAAATAAGGCACAACTGTATTGATTATAAGATAAAAACATGTGCGATTGTGCTCATGGAGTTGTCGGAAATATCACAATTTATGAGCCTATCAACTACCCCCAAAACTTACATTTTACTCATCCTCGAGCAAAATTCAAAATCAAATAATCATAGGTGTTAGAGTAGGGTGTCCAATGCCCTAATTGGATTGGGTGTATTATACTCTTTTTCTTTTGTAAAGACAATCTTATTGGAAATCATATTAATAGGCATTCTCTTTATCTTATGTCTTGTATCTTTTATTTCTACACATTAGTTATGGGGCATGGTTGCGCATTGATGGCGATCATAGAACATGCCTCTAAGGCTTTGGTTTTAAATATGTTTTAAGTCGAGAGCTTTTTTAGATAGGACATCAAATAGCTTAGTAAGACTCGCACATATGATGCATGCTCATGAGATAAGAATGTCACATTCTATTAGCATTAGCATAGAGACATAAGTGCATGTATGTGGGTGCTTGTTAGGGAACAAGTACACCGAACATGGCCCGCAAGAAATTTTTAATTGAAGGCTTTGTCTATTGAAATAAGAATTTATGTGTTGCGATAGTACATGACTAGTTCTTAGACTTGAGGCATGATGGTAGCCTTGTGTGCTTCCTGCAGCACTTTGATATATTTTCTGATTGCTTGCCAATCACAAATGGGGTATGTTGGGTGTTGTACTGGTGTGCATAGAGGCTTGTCAGTAGCCAACATAGAATTTGACACTTGTTTTTTTAAGCAAGAGAATCTCGTGTGTTTTCATAGTTCATGATTCAAAAATCTTGGCCAAGGTAGGATGAATCGTGATTCATCAGGAATCATTGGAACTTGAAATGGAATTACAGTTATTGAATCATTTAGGATTTTGACTTATAATCCATGCCTTAGATTCAATCGAGAGATTAATTGTTGAAAGGACCTTACGTGTATGGTACTCACAACTAAAATAGGTTTGCTCGTTATTTCATCAAAGTCTAGTTTGCCATGATTACTTGCTAGGTGTTTTCATGGACAGTGAGGTTCTTGGAATTAAGGAGTTAATTCGAGGTGAATTAATTAATTGGATTAATTAATTAGAATAATTATTATTCATAAGTTGCAAATATTGTAAACCTACTACTAGCTTAGTAGTGAACCTAAGCAGGTCACACATCTTTATGGAAAGTAACATTTCTAATTTTGGGACTTATCCAATGGTTGGAAATTAATTAATTAATTAATATTGATTAATTAATTCATTATAGGTTCTATTTAATTTAATGCTAAAATTAAAATTATTCAATTAAATAATTAGATTATTTAATTGGACCTAATTTGATTAGGAAGTCCAATTGGAGTAAATTAAATTAATCAATTGGATTGATTAAATTGGGATTAAATCAATTGGATTGATTTGTGAATTTTTTAATCCAAGCACAAAAATTAATATGGGTCACTTAAGAAACCTACTAAAATATGAAGAAAATAAATTAAATAAATATATTTATTTAATTAACATATTTATATATAGATAAATAAAGTGATCGATTTTATGGGATAAAATTGGCCATTAAGATTTAATTTATATATAAATATAATTTTAGTATATATATATTTGATATATATCTATCTTGGTATTATTTGAAGAGTTCAAATTAATATCAACAATGTATGTGGACAATTTTTTATGATTAATGTACTCTCAAGATTAGAAATAGAAGAGCTGTTGGAAGATTAGAAATCCTTCCAAGATCATTTTTGAACTAGTTTAAAATTGAAAAACTTTCCAAGAGTTGAAAAGGGATTAAAATTTTTAGCCCTATATATATGAGGGATGAAAATTACATAATTAATTCAGAAAATTTGAGCAAAAATTATTTTGTTTAAAGTCTTCTATTTTACTCTCCAAGAAAAAAAAGAAAGAAAAATAAAATCAGTTTCTTAGTTATTCTCTTCATATTATTGTTTCAAATGATTAATAATGAATCATTTTGATTGGTGTTGCTCTTCCGTATTGTAGACCTGATAGAGGGGAGACACTTGGATCCCTGCGAGTTCTGATTGTTCAGGATAAACAATTGATTGCTTCATTCACTACAACAACCGAAGTGCACGGAAAGTATAATCCAAATTTTATATTTATTTATATACTCACTTGAATAAGCGCGATCGTTAAAATCGCTTTCGAATCAAAGGGGTTAAATTTATGTTTGATAAAATTTTAATTTTCTACTGCGTATACCTCTACGATTATAGTAAGCCCAACAATAGGTTCATACTTTGATCATGAATTATTAAGCTTGATCAACCAATTCAAATGCCTCATCAATCTTTATTGCACATAAATCCAAACATTAGTCACCAAGCTATTCAAACAATACTATAAAACTTTTAGTTCATCAATCTGGTTAAGAATTCAAAATGTGTGTGTGAAGTGACAACCTCAAGTTTCATGCATGCATTTTAGGTATGAGTTTCGCAACCAATGACTCTCATGATCTAAGCAAAGAGGTTCTAGGTGTTCCATAAGCTTGCTTTTTGTACAACTTCTCCACCAATGTAGATACTAGCTAACTTAGATAAAAAAAAAGACTTCAATAAGCTTGCAATGTAATGCATAGGTATTGGCTTACAAAGAAAGGGTAAGGATAAACAATGTAAGAGAGTATAAAGCATTTCACATAAAAACTCACTCTCCTCCTTTCTTTTCTCTTTCCCAATTCTCTTTCTTTTTTCTTTCGAGATTCATGCTCTTTTTCTCTTTCCTTTTTCAACAACTTTTTTTTACTTCTTTTCTTTTTCGTAATATTTTTCTTTTCCTTTTTTTTCATTTTCGTCTTCTTTTTTTTTTCATGAAGCCCAAGGCTTCATTTCTTGTTCTTTTACTTTCACAACCCCCAAACTTGTTTCTTTTCATCAACATAAGTTGTGATGGATTTCTTGCATTTTTCTTGTCATACCTTTAAATCCATTCATTGATGTCATCAACATGTCTCCATATGACCCCTTGATAAAACTATTCACAAAATGTTACACCTTAAGCTCTCTTGGGGATAATCATTGGTTTTTCGGGCTGTAAAGGGTAGATGTAGTGAGTTTCAAAGAATGAAGTCAAACAGTGGTTATTCATACACTTTACACATGTTGTTCATTGAAAAAGGCTCAAAGGGGTAAGAAGTGAATAAAAATGCGATCACGGTAGGCTTGAAAGGCATAAACGAGTTAAAGATGACCTAAATTATTTCTAATTTTGCTAGTTATCTAGGATTTCACCTCAATGAGTAATCAAACAAGTTATAGAACACCACAAAATGAGTAATATAAATTATTGAAAGTAAAATCCAATACCAAGTAGCACACAATTCACTAGAATTTGACACAACGTGCTCAATAAAACTTCATCATTCTTGATAAAGATCAAATACACACAAAAATCACCATGTCAAAAGACTAACAATCTTTGTTTCTTCTAGACTCCATACAATATCGATTATGTATCATCATAGGCAATCGATAATTAAGTTATTCATTCAATCACAAAACATAATCTTACTCAAGTTTTTCAACAACAACATGCTTGCTCTCGGACTTTCATCACACACAATATGTAATTTCCAAAAAAATTAGCTTAATTTTCACACAAAATATAAATCCAACCCCCTAACTTTAAAATTAGCATTGTCCTCAATGTTTAAAGAAATAAAGTATATAAGAGGGGGGAAAATAGGAAACTCCCCTTTCAATAGATGATGTCCTTGGAGTCCAAGGAAGATCCACACATATCACCAATGAGACATCCATCTACACAATAAAGGGAAGCACAAAAGCACATGGGCTAAAGTAACGAAAGTGAGAACACAAACATAGACAAAGTAATGCAATAGCTAAACATACATAAATCTAGAAAGGGAACATACTTCGAAAACTAACTAAAAATTTTTCAAAAGCTAAGAAAACAAAGGCTTGGGTTTTCTCCCAAGAAGCACTTGATTTATAGTCATTAGCCCAACTTTATTACCTCTCTTTAGGAAAGACAAGATATAATTTAGATATCTTACCTTGTTACCTCCTCCCAAGTAGTGCTTGGATCGTCACTAATCACCCCGTATTAAGGGGTTTGAATTTCTCCTCATAGGCCTCTCCTTGCATGGTTATTCATAATCTTGGTCTTGGCTTGTCTAAAAATTTTAACTTCACTTGAAAACACTTCTTAAAGTGTAATTTGGCATCAAAGTGTGCAAGGGCAGCCACCAAGTTTTCATTCTCCAACTTTCCTTCTTGAAATTTTCAATGGTGCTTCTAATTCTTTCCTCAACCTATTTTCCTGCACTCGCTTAACAACAAAGAGATCAAAAACATCTAATTGATTGCACTTAGACTTTTCCACCCAACAATTTAATCCTTAAATCCATTCTCATTAACATATATTTTACCTTTTCCATTTTCTTTTAAGTTCCCAATACATGCGTCAACTTTCTCCTCACAATTAGTTTATTGAAGAATATCATTGGCCAATGGGTCAAGAACATCAACTTTTCCACAATAGTTAGTTCTACCAAACAATTGAAGGCTTTTAAAGCATGAAAGGTCACTTGATCATTCTCTATTCTAAGTATCAAATTCCCTAGTTGTATATCAATTAAAGATCTACTCATCGCTAGGAAAGGTTTACTTAGAATAAGGGACACATTAATATCTTCCTTCATGTCTAACATAATGAAATCATCTAGGAAAATAAACTTATCTACCTTTACTAGCACATCATGTAATACCCAAGCCCCACACTACTGACTTGGCCAATATGATTCATGCATTACATCCTACTTATATGTTAATTTGCATTAACATTTACATGGCATCTTATATAGTATTCTTAATCTTTAGACCTCTAATGCTATCATATGATGTTAGTGGTTGAGAACTTATAATCTAATTAAGTAATTACATTTAGATAAGAAAAAGAATAATTGGTCAATATATTAGATATTCATAGGTTATATGTTATAATTTTGGAAGTATTAAAGGTGTTACTAGTAAGCTTAAATGACTCGATTCAATTACATCAAGTTGTTTTAAAAATATACATCCATAAACTAAACATATTTGAGATATTCGACATGATATAATGTGATTTTTGTGTCACATTACAAGGTCCATATGTGTATATGACTTTAGAAATGCAAACAAGACAATCATTTAAGAATCGAATGTCAATCAATTTAGAGTCGAATGAACGATTAAGAAATTAGGGTAGAATTTATTATCCGATCATACAAAAATTAAAATAGGTTGTAAATGGATAAATAGATATTGAGCAACACTATATTAGAGTTGTATAAGGTGTGTATAATATCATATATGAACCACCACTTAGCACCTCAAGCTTTGCCACCTCAAGCTTTCTTAATTTCTAAGCATTGAACAATGACCAAAAACCATTTTTAAGCTATTTCACCTTCCAAACCTCGATAATGAATTTTAGAAGTTGCTCTCAAGTGATTCCATATAAAGAAAAAATGAAGAAAGCAAAGGAAAGTAAGGGAGGAGCAAGTAGAATTTTAAAATTGTGCATAGGTGATCTTAACTCATGTTATTTATGGTCTTATAATTCACAAAAGAAGGATTTTTAGTTGCAAAATCACAATAGAAATCACTAGGGATAGAAAATTGTATACTTATTAATTTTTTAGTCTTTAAAGATTTATATATGTATAATAACTTGATTAAAACCTATATATTTCACCATATATGTGTTTATATATAAGTTTAGGTGATGTATGTAAGTTTGGAGAGGTTAGAAATTGAAATATGGTTTGATATTTTTAGAGACACTCAAAACTATCATGATAGAACTTGCAGTTTTTGTGCCATGATAAGGGGGATGGTTTTCTGAGGTAAATCAATGAGTTTTGGCAATTCTAATATGGTTACATTGCTCTACATGTTAGCTAAGTATGGTAAAAATTTGGAAGTGATTGATATGCTTAAGGATGTCAAAATTATCATGCAATTAAATTGGATAGCAAGAGACTATGAAAATGTGAATTTGTCCCCATTGATAACTTAGCATGTTTCAACCTTAACGTGCTGCTATTGAGTTTTAACAATTAGGTACATGCTATTAGAGTTATAATACTTCAATTACATGATATTTATATATATCTAAGATGAGAAATTAAAGTATTTAAGGGACTATATTGGATTCTCGTTTGTAAAAGCTTGATTGTTACCTAGATAGCTTGGTGTTTTAATTTCTTAGTATGAGATTTTGTTCTTTTAACTTGCCAAATTAGGAATGGTACTTGATGTTGGGTAATATTACAAGCTATTTTTCATCTAAGGTTGGAGAGAAATACTAAACAAATATAGACTAAGCTACCAACCAAGTGAAAGGTAAGTAAAGATCTATTTGCAACTACAATGCATAAACATAGTACGTCTTGAAGTATTTATACCTTATGTGTTGATGATATTTAAATTAATTGGATGACAAGTATAGTATGTACCTTAAGAGGCTTATGATTCTTGAAACATATTGAGAGCAAGATGACTTGCATTTTATATTGAATACACTATTCATGAGCATTTGCATGTGCATGCATGGCATACAGGTATAGTTGAGGTTCTTACATACACGAAATGATTTGAGAAATGATTTTCATATATAAAGATGTTTATTGGCCACTATAAATACATCGAGGCATGTGAGGCGTGCTTATGTGATATTTTAGGTACCACAAGTGGAATACTTCTCGGAGGATCACAAGGGAAGATAGGAGGTGGACCTTTAGTGATCACGAAAGAATAGTCCACTTGATTGTGCCTTTGTTAAGATTGATCCCGTGGGTGAGATATGTAATACCCGAGCCTCACACTACTCACCTGGCCAATATAGTTCATGCATTTTATGCCACGTATGTGTCATTGCATTTTAATTGATATTTCATAATACATTATATTTTATACGGCATTTTAATAATTAAACTTTTGAAGTTGTCACGGATATTAGTTTTTTAGATTCTTTAACCTAATTGGTTGAGTTGGTACTAAAATTAGAATTTAGGTATCAACTACCAGATAATATTATGATACACGTAAGTGAAAGGTGGCATCGTTGTATTTATCGGTGTAGGATAAACTATGCAAATAAATTAATTAGGAAAAAAAAATAATGATAGTAATAGTAATAATAATAATAAAAGAAAATAAGGACATTATCATATTAATTAAGAGGGTGTAATTTTTAATATAAAATAAATTTAAGGGCTTATAAATAATATATATAAAAAAAATAAATAATATTTTGTATTGATTATAAATATATATATATAAATATAAATATAATATATATATATAAGTATATGGTGTGTAATATAATATATATATATGTATGATTACACGTGTAGTGTACACATTTATACATGATTAGGATAAGCATATGTAGTGTATATTATGTTACATGTATATATGATAAGGATAAGCATATATATAATATATTGTATTAGATTACTTTAATACTAATATTAAGGTTAAGTATATATATAATATATTAGATTAGATTTCTTGAATGCTAATATTAAGGATAAGTACATATAATATATTACGTTGCATTTATTTCCTAAATAACACCACACACACACGTCCGCGCAGGGCAGCAAAGAAAGGAAAAAAACAAAACGAGAAAGAAATAGCAAGAACAAATTTCAACCGTAAAAATTTGAAGAAATTTTGGTAAGTCCTTTCTTATTTTTGTACGGATAAAAATATATGTTTATGTCGTTTATTTCTAATTTGAAAGAAAGTTTTGATTTAAATTAACTAGTTATTTTCTTGTAAGACAATAACTAATATACACCTTTAATTTGAAATTAGTTACGAATATTCGATTTTATTATCTTGTATTGATTGAATGACGGAGTTAATTAAATTGAAGGATTTATTACAGGATTATAACATATCAATTAAATAATATTAGAATAAATTTAAAATGAGAAATTAAAGTATTTAAAAGGTTCTGATTGGGGTGAAATATAAAAAAATTTAAGGTTTGATTGTTACTTAATTAAATTTAAGATTTAAGATCCTTTATGAAATTTGATATAGAAACTTATTGATTAAGAATGAAAATTAATACGTCATACTTTTACAGGCCGCCTTATATCTAAGGTTAGGGAGGAGAATCTTGTTAATCTTCAATAAGATATCAAAGGTGGAAGGTAAGTGAAAATCCATTTACAACTACAATGCATGGGCATAGTATTTCTTGACTTATTTATATTAAATGTGATCATTGTGTTTTGATGAGTATTATAAATATCTTATAGTGCATGCGTTGTTTGGTTGACAGGACAGGTGATTCACTGTGTCATTGAACATGCCATTCATCAATATTTACAAGTGCATGCATAATACGTGCTCATAGTTGGGGTTTTGCATGCATAACATTATTTTTAGAAAGAAAATATTTTGGTTGGCTACTACTAGTATACCGAGGCCCATGTGTGGCTTATTTATATGATGTTTGGGGCATCACGAGTATTACTTTTCGGAGTATCATAGAGGTTGACAGGGGTGTACCTCTGGTGGTCACGAGAGGGTGGACTACTTGACTGTGCCCTTATTGACGCCGCCGGTGGGAATACTTCTGGAGGGTCACAGGGGAAGACAGGGGGTGGACCTTTGGTGATCCCAGGAGATGGCCCCCGGACTGTGTCGATCTGTTTATGGCCATGTGATTATTGATATTGTCGAGAGCTCTATCCGGTACATAGTAGGTAGGCCAAAGGCCCAGTGATGGAAAATAATTTTTAAATAAAATGATTTTTATGCATAAGTTCGCATTCTTGTCATAATCTCATAGAAATGTATTGCATTTATGTTGGATTATCCCCTTCAGCATGCATGATTTTCATTTACTGAGTATTAGCTCACGTAGTTCATGCATTGTAGGTGAGTTTGATGATACTTGAAGCCATGGATTTACTGAGCGAGCGACTGGAGCTCCTACAGGTTCTGAGGATCAGTGTACATGGATGACGACCTGTCGGGCTGGTTGTTAACTTATTTGATTTTGGAGTTTATTATATTAGGTTTTGGGATTTGTACTGTGTGTTACTTTTAAACTTTTCTGTACATGGGTATGTAAATGTTATGGTTGTTATGGGTCCTCTGCATGTATATTATATATATATATTAGTTTGTGAGTGAGAAAAATAATTTATTATTTATTATGCAGTTACAGGAAAAAATAAAATAAAATTTTACAGGTACACAGGATTTATCATGTCAAAATTATTGTATCTATAAGTATATATGTATGTGTAGTATTGGGGGTTGTTACAGGATACTTCTCGAGTGATCAAGGGAAGACAGCGGGTGTACCTTTAGGGGTCATGGGAGAATGGTCCACTCGTTATATCAATTTGTTATTGGCCATTTGATTATTGATATTATGCAGAACTCTTTTCGATGCATAGTAGGTGGGCCAAGGGCCCTATAAAATAACGTAATTTTGAATAAAAACTCTTTGACTTATGATTACTCAAATATGACATAGTTCTAACATCATAACTTAGAAATGAGTTGCATGAGATTTTATATCATACTCTTAGCATGCATGATTTTTACTTATTGAACATTAGCTCATGTAGTTCATGCATCATACATGAGCATGGTGAGACTTGAGACCTTAGGTTACTGGGCTAGCAGTGGAGCTCCTATAGGCTTTCAAAATTAATGTACATGGATGACAACTTGTTGGGCTGTTTTGTGGGCTGTGCTTTTGGTTTTATAGTTTATTGTATTATATTAGTGACTTTATCCTATATATTACTTTCAAAACTCCATTGTAAATAAGTCTAAGTTTGTGATGATTTTGATAGACCTTGTTATTGTTCAACTAACTATCTTTGTATATACAGTGTTACAGGATATAAAAGTACTTTACTTTTATCAGTGTTTTATCAAACTAACTATTTGAGAAAAAAAAGTTATACACATGCATACATGCACAAACTATGTTGCACATGTTGTTTCTATATATGTACACATATTTTTGGGAGGTTGTGACATATCCTCAACCATACCTCGTGGATACTTGATAAACTGGTTGGCTAGTTGAAGTGACACCGTCGTTAGCTTTGGCTCTCCTAATCCAAGCTTCATATAAACCGACAAAGCCATAAGATTAATGCTTGCTCCCAAATCACATAAAGTATTAGGAAAAGTAATTGAACCAATAGTGCAAGGAATAGAAAAACTCCTGAGGTCTTTAAGTTTAGGATGAAGCTTGTTTTGCACAATCACCAAGCACCCCTCGGTCGAATTCACCATCTCATGCTCCTCTAATTTTCTTTTGTCTGATAAATATTTTTTTCAAAAAATTAGCATAACTAGGCATTTGAAGTAAAGCATCGGCAAATGGTACGTTAATATGAAACATTGTAAAAACTTCAAGAATTTTAGAGAATTGCACATCTATCTTTTACTTTTTCAAAGCCATAGGAAAATGGGGAGGAACACTTATCACCTCATTGAGGATGAGCGGTTTGGATGAAGTGCTAGGATTTGATGTTGGCTTTTCTTCCTTTTCTTGTTGAGTTTCCACTTCTTACACTTTGGTATCTACTTCCTTCCCACTTCTCAACATGATTGCATTTACTTGTGCTTTGGAGTTTTTCTCCATATCACTTAGCAATGTCCCTTGAACACGCCCCAAGACCATGCTTACAAGTTGACCTACTTGAGTTTCTAAATTCTGTAAAGTTACCTCATTGGTTTGGAATCTCACTTTGGTATTAGCAATAAACTTGGCCACAAGCTCTTCCAAATTTGATTTTTTCTCTTGCGGTGGATAACTGGGTGGTGGAGGCCTAGCTATGTTTTGATTGGCTGAAGATGTTCTTTGGCTACCTTGACCTCCCCATGAAAAACTTGGATGATTCCTCCATCCGGTATTGTATGTTTGGGAATAAGGATTGTTTTCTTGCTAATTGAAATTCCAAACATAATTAGCTTGCTCGGATGAGGATGAAAATAGGTTCCAATAGGTTCCCCACTTAATACTCGATGCTTTAGTTTCCACCTCCACATAACTCACATGTGATGGTTTACACCTTCATTATCTAAGCACTCATGTTATCAATTTTTTGTTCAATGCTTCGATTTGAGCTGAAAAGGTAGAGTATGTGTCGAGGGTGTGCACTCCTGTTGTCTTCTTTTCGAAACTTCTATCCGTTTTCCATTGTAACTATTGGACACTATTTTCTCTAACAACTCGTATGCCTCATCTGAAGTTTTCTTCATGATTGTGTCTCTCGCCGCTGCATTTATCATAGCTCAATTGGTGGGTGACAAACCATTGTATAATGTTTGCACTTGAAACCATGTAGGTAAACCATGATGTGAGCACCTCCTCAACAAATCCTTGAACCTCTCCTTACCTTCATACAAGGACTGCAACTTAAATTGCACAAATGTAGTAATGTTGTTCCTCATTTTTGTTGTTTTGGAAGGTGGGAAATATATTACCAAAAATTCTTGTGCCATGGCTTCCTAAGTAGTAATTGATCCGGTGGGCAATGAATTAAGCCACCTCTTAGCTTTATCCCTCAAAGAAAATGGAAACAATCTTAGCCTAATAACATCATCGGTCACTCCATTGTGCTTAAAAGTGTAACAAATCTCCAAGAAGTTTGCAATATAGACATTGGGGTCATTACTAGGCAAACCATCATATTACACCAAAGTTTGAATCATTTGAATGATCGTTGGCTTAATCTCAAAAAGTATTTGCTTATATTGCCAGCCTCCTAATACTCGAATTGGTCCCGTTAACCAAAGGCTTAGCATAATCCAACAATGATCTATTCTCCACGTCTTGCTCGTTTTCGGTCATTCTTTCCTCATTTTCTTCCTTTATCAACAAATGAAGAGTTCTTTTAATTTTTGGGTCATATGGCTCAAGATCCCATGTAGATGACCGAGTAAATAACACCTATAATAAAAAATAAAAACTCTCAAAGTAGCTTGTTCAAAGAAAATGTAACAAAAAAAAAACAAAAGCAAAAGCAATGAAATAAAAGTAAAGTAATAAAATAGTCAAACTACAAACTAGACAATCAACTTTGATATCACACAAAACATATTCCCCGGCAATGGCGCCAAAAATATGATGACCCCAAAAATAAGTGGTACAAAACCACAAGTGTACGTTGTCAATACGTAATAAAGAGTGAGTAGAGTATCGTATCCCTAAAGAGTTTATATGTGAGTACCAAATATAGATTACCTGTGCCATATTTAACCTAATGATGTTGTGGTGGTTGAATTAAAATACAACAACCACTAAATTAATAAAATTATCTAAAACCCAAGGAGACTAGGGGATTGAATTCAATACTAAGGAGAGTCGACATTGATTAGCTATCCTATATTATTGTGAACCTGGCTTAATTATTATTAGGAATGATGTGGGTTGTGTGATGGTGGGTCTTCCTAATGTAATTGGTGCTCTCTCTCGAGTCGGACCAAATCTACCCCTAGTAGGCCACCGGTGCTATTTCTAGCTATGAGCCATCCTACTAAGAATGCATTAAGCTTTGTGAATTCTACTAGCTTTTGATTTTTACACCTATGACTACCGCACGTACCTATAGGGGTCGGTCTGTGGTATATACTACCCGATCCATTATTACAATCTCATCTCTCGATCTTAATTGCAATAATTAAAATCAACTTGAAATTAGCCAAGTCTCAAGAAGCATTAAGAACATAGCATATTCTCATCACAATAAAAGCAACATTCCAATCAAAATATAAACATCAACTCATAACTCCATAGAAATAGCTTTTCAAGCCTTGACAAAAGTAGTTTAGATCATATTGAAATTATACAAGCACCAAGAGTTTCCCAACATCATGATTCTTACAAATTTCTCAATACTAAACAAAACAAAAGAAGAAATTAAAGTAGAAGATTACAACCACTAAGTGATTCTTCACTTCTTCTTCAAAATCTTCCATGCCTAATGAAGCTCCTCCTCTTCTTGTCATGAAATACCAAGCTCCTTGGTGAATGGATGATGGGTGTATGTGTTCTAGGTGTGTTGTGTGAAGAAATATGGAGAAATGTTTGTTTTAGGTGGAGAGGAAATGTGTGTGAGAATTTAAGTGTAGAGTGTGTGGGTGATGAATTTTGTGTGAATTATGTGTGTATATAATGTATCTATCAAGAGAAATCATATGGATAATGATCTGTATATATCACAAAAGATGCCAAAATTTGCCTTTAATCGCAACTTGTCTCAAGAAAAGGGTTGGGAATCTTTTTCTATTGAACATTTGGAGCAGCGGCGCCTAGAACTGGCGCTGCAGCGCGAGTTCTCACTCAAGGATGGCACTGTAGCACCCTACACAGTGCTGCGGCATCATCATCGCTATTTTCTTTGGCACTGCAGCACCATCGCCTCTATTTGCTTTGGCACCACGGTGCCCTATTTGGCGCTGCGATGTGAGTCACTACACTATTTAGCCTTTTTTAAAATACTTTTATGAACTAGCCTTTGGTATCTGCATAATATTTGTATCTCTATCTACTATCTTTCTAGATCTTCTTGAATCAGCTCAATATCACTTTTATAGAGAAATTTATGCTAGAAATACGAAGAGTGCTGCATTTGGAAGTTTCTGCTAATTCTTTAACTAATTTTCCATCTTTCACTCCATTTCTTTAATTCACAATTATCACAAAATAAAGCATAATTATATCAATTATAAGGTAAAAACATGTGCGATTGTACTCATGGAGGTGTTGAAAATATCACTATTTATGAGCCTATCACTGCCTGTCCATTTCAGACCATTAAGTCATGCATATGATGGGACCTAAGACCCATGGGACCATGTTTGCAGGTTTGAAAATTCAGCTCTTTTTTACCACTATTTTGATAGGTGAAGTGTAGTGTGTTGTTAATACATTGACCAAATTAGCTTAGTAGTGGTTTAATCAACTCTCGCCTAATTCTATCTATTTATTATAGGAGTATAATTCAGCATTTTTGCACCTATTCACTAGCTCCAGGAGATATCAGAAGATGACTCTGATGTTGTTCAGTCTCAAGCAAAATGAGAATAAAGGGTTGAGAAATAACATATAGAGATTCTCTTCGGTAGCTCAGGAGGTTCCTTCAACCACGTAGGATGTGCTTTCTAACACGTTGGCTCAGGGCCTCCATGAAGGCGAGTTCTTTCGATCACTAGCGAAAAAGCCTGCTTGGAATTTTGATGATTTGCTTGCAAGGGCTAAAAAGTACATTAACATGAGGGAAGCCCAAACAATGAAGAAGGATGAAAGGAGAGAGAAAAGGAAAGATAATAACGATAAAGAGAATGAAGAATCTAGCCCCGCCAAAAAGCTAGAGGCAGAATGAAAAAGAGGCCTCCAGCTCAGATATGAAAAAGACAGCCCTTTAACCATACAATAATCACAGGTCCTCATAGCAGTTGATGGGCATCCATAGCTACAGTAGCCTAGGACTTACTTAGAGGTCCCTCGAAAGGCCAAGATGGATAAGTTTTGCAGGTCTCACGATGATTATGGTCATACCATAAATTATTGTAATCATCTTAAGGATGAGATGGAGAGATTGAGCCTAGTGGGATACTTAAAGGATCATGAATAATCTCTGAGGCAAAAGAACAAGGCCAAAATAGACCTTCCCTGAGAAGAGAAGAAGTGGAAGTGGAGAAAGAAGCTGAGAATAGAGAGAACCTAGCTCAGCCTCAAAGGAGAGCTATGATACAGATGATTATTGGAGGACTTGCTGATAGGAATTCCTGTTTGTTAAAATCCGATTGAGTGTACGGTGTCAAGTTTTAGTATAGTAGGATGAAAAGGATTGTCGTATCCATAGAGATTGCTATTAAATAAATACTAAGTACTGTAATTAGAATAATACTAATTTTATTTAGATAACCTGAATAAGAGTTGTAATTAATAAAACTAAAAAATCCAACAAATTAAGCTAAAAAAGTTCACTAGGATAATTTATCAAATATTTAATAAGCAAGTAATTCTATAGGTATGATTCACCTAATTTTCATTTATATTCACCATCCAATTTATCAATTTCAAGCCAATAATTTATAAGTCAAGAATCCCTAAAGTAATCAACCCTCTCTCTCGAGTATCGAGTGATTATGAATTCTAATTTAAATTTTAATGTCTCTTTAAAAATCCCAAAACTAAAATTCTATCAAAGCTCAATGAATTCTTCGATAAGACTTCGATAGGTTCATAAGCCTCTCGACTCTATGAATTCCTAGGTTGTGTTATTCTATGGTCATGTATAAAATTCCCTCTCTCGAGTGTCGAATTTCAAACACTAAAAATTCATATTGTAGGCAGGGAGCCCATCTTCAGGTACTGCGAGTTTCATGAACACGTGTTGAGGATTCATTGACACACTTCAGCATACAAAAAATAACAGCATCATTTTGGCATTGTTTATGGGAAGAATCCTATCGTGGCATTGAGAAAAAATGTAATCTCAAATGGATCCCAGCCTGGTGAACGTAATCTCAGGAAAGCCAGCTTGCCGACGCTCGTCCAGAGCTAGGAAAGCTTTTTTGCATGCATCTCGTAGAGTGAACTTTCAACATCTCCCCCAGCCAGGCAGAGTATATAACCTATGAAGATAACAAGAGGAGATCGCGTTCGATAATCATGATCTGGACTCTATAGGGGAGGCATACGATGAGGCCCCAGTCATCTCTGTTGCTTTGACAAACTCCTAGGTCAAGAAGGTCCTAATTGACATAGGGAGTTCTGCAGACATCATTTCCCTCCGCTCATTTCTCCACTTAGGAATGGATAACTCCTATTTGACCCCAACCAATGCTGCTCTTCAAGGTTTTGAACATAAAGAGATGAAAGTATTAAGGGAGGTCACACTCTCCCTCTCCCTAGGATCATATCCCCATTGTGTAACTAAGATGGTGAAGTTTTTGGTGGTTCAAGACCTATTGCGGTACAACATAATATTAGGCAGACCTAGTCTCAATTTGTTTGGAGCTGTCTTCTCCACTTTCTGCCTGAAGGTGAAGTTTCCCACTCCAGTGGGGATTGGCGAGGCACTCGAAGAAACAAGGATAGCCAAAGAATGCTACTTCACTACCAGAAGGAGCATGTTGAATCATTCAACTCGAACATTGCACGAAAGCTGGACACTAGACTTGACATGGCTTTAACTCCTATGCTAGACCCTAAAGGCATTTCTTCAGATGAGGAATAAGCAAGTAACAAAAGAAAGAGGGAAGAGTCAAGATTGAAAGTAGTTGAGGAGTTAAAGGAGATTATGCTGACTTCAGGAGATGAGATGAACATAGTTTGCATTGGAGCTCACCAGGACACAACTGCTGAACAAGAACTGATAACTTTCCTACAAGAAAACATACAAGTGTTCGCCTGGGAAATGGCAACTTGCAGGGAATACATCTCAAATTAGTTGTTCACTACCTCAATATAGATCCCAACACTAGGCCAGTCAAGTAGAGAAGGAGAATATTTGGACCTCAAAGAAATAGGACCATAAATGAAGAGGTAGATAAATTGCTTGGAGCTTGCTACATTCAGAGTGGCTAGCCAATGTGGTGCTGGTACCCAAGTCTGGAGGAAAGTGGAGATTATGCATTGACTTCATAGCAAGAATGTCCAAAAGGTCCATTCCCCTTTCTAAGGATCGATTTACTGGTAGACACCACCTCTAGATATGAGTTGTTGAGTTTTCTAGATTGCTTTCTAGGGGTATAATCAAATTCAACTAGCCTGTGAGGACCATGAAAAAATAAGCTTCGTAATAGAGCTAGGAATCTTCTGCTATAAAGTTATGCCTTTTATGGTGAAGAATGTTGGGGTTGCATATCAAACACTAGTTAATCAACTATTCAAACATCAAATAGGCAAGAACATGGAGGTATACATCAACGACATGTTAGTAAAGAGTGTGAAAGGATGCCATCATACGTCAGACTTGAAAGGGTGCTTCGAGTTCCTTAAAGCTTGTGGAATAAAGCTGAACCTCACCAAATGCACCTTCAGAGTGTATGGAGGAAAATTATTGGGGTACATCATATCTGAACGAGGTATTGAAGCCAACCTAGAGAAGATAGACATATCTTGAACATGCCCTAGCCAACAACAACTAAGGAAGGAAGTACAGAAATTGGTCAGACGCTTAGCAATATTAAATTGCTTCATGGCAAGGTTAGCAGACGAAGGCCTTCCATTCTTCAAACTACTTTGAACCAAAGGACAATTCAAATTGCCTCTCGATTTCCAGCAAGCATTTGAGGAATTCAAGAAATATTTAACTTCATTACCCTTGCAAACCAAGCCTAAAGACTGAGAGACACTATTCCTGTAGTTGGAAGTCTCTAAAGATATTGTCAGTGCGGTCTTTTACTATATTAGTCGTACTTTGCAAGGTGTTGAGCTACACTACTCACAAGTTGAGAAGTTGGTACTGGCATTTAGTCTCCGATGCACAAAAGTTGAGACCATATTTCCAGTCACATCCAGTAGTGGTGTTAACTAATCACCCATTAAAGCAAGTCCTATTAAATCTGGTTATCTCTTGGAGAATGCTGAAATAGGTAGTGGAGTGAAGTGAGTACAAAATAGAGTTTCGAGTAAGGCCAGCCATCAAAGCACAAGTTCATGCACATTTCCTCATAGAAATGAAAGTGAACATACCCTACTCTCTTCCTACTTGGAACCTTTATGTGGATGGCTCAGCTACCGATTCCAAAAGTGGAGCATGAGTCATATTAGAAAGCTCAGAGAGGGATCAGTTAGAATGCGCTATCCAGTTTGAATTCTCAGCTTCTACCAATGAAATGGAGTATGAAGCATTGCTTGCCAAAGAAAAGATAGCTTTAGCTGCGGGAGCATAAAGGCTCATAGCACATAGTGACTCCAAATTAATAGTGAGCTAGCAGATGAAACTTATGAAGCACGAGGGTGAAAAGATGGAAAAGTCTATTTCTTTAGTTAAAGACTTATAATGCAAAATTGAGAAATTTGTGATAAAGCAGATCCTACAAAATGAGAATGCAAAGGCAGATTAACTAGGCAAGCTAGCTAGTTCCATGGTGGCTATTACCAATAGAAAGATCACCTTGTTGGTTTCTAGCCAGCTAGAGATCGATGGTCTAGGAGTATAGGCCATTGGTATAGAAGATGAACCACCATCGTGGAATGATGAAACTATATGATACCTTAGCACGGGGTCATTGCCTGGTGTACGTCGTAAGGTATGGAGATTAAAGGCTTGAGCAGCTCACTTCATTATGATTGATGGGGAATTATATAAATACAGCTTTGCGCAATCATACCTCAAAAATCTATCTCTGATGAAAGTCGATTATGTTCTCAGAAAAATCTATCTCCGATGAAAGTTGCGACAATCACATTAGAGGGAGAGCTCTTACAGCAAAGACCCTGAGGCAGGGATACTTTTGGCCCACTTTGCTGGAAGACACAAAAGCGTTGGTGCAACACTGTAAAGTCTGCCAGTAGCATGCCAACACACCTCATCTCCTAGTAGAGTTCCAGTAGCCACTAGAAAGAACTTGTCATTTTCTCAAATTTTGGTCCATTAGAGATATTATTGGTCCATTTTCTCTCATTCTCAGGCAAAGAAAGTTCCTTATAGTGGCAGTAGACTACTTCACCAAATAGGTGGAAGCCGAGCCCCTTTCCAAAATCTCTGAGAAGAAAGTCATGAAGTTTCTATGAAAAAACATTATTTATAGATTTAGCATACCTCAGGCATTGATCTCAGAAAATAGAACACAGTTCCAGAGAGCAAAAATTTAAAAATGGTGTAAGGAGTTGTCAATTAAACAATTCTTTACATCTGTTAGTAATCCTTGCACCAAATGGCCAAGCTGAGGTAACAACCGCACTATCCTCCAACACTTGAAAACTCATCTGGGAGTAGCAAAAGAAGCTTGGGTAGATAAAATCCTCTTCATTCAGTAGGTGTACCGCACCACACCTTATGCAGCTACTGGGAATTGTTTGTGAAAATTATGTAAATCACAAGTGAACGGTGTTAAGTTTTAATACAACGATGAGTTGAGTATCGTATCCACAGGGATTGTAATAAAAAATTGCATTAAGTACCATAGTTCAAATAGTCCTAATTTTATCTAGAAGATCGAATGATGATTGAAAAACAAAGTAAAGTAAGATAAAAATGCATAGACAAGAATGGAGTTTTTAGAAACAATACAACAAGCACCTTATGAACAAGATATTCTAGAGGAATGACTCACCTAATTATCACCTATGTTCTTTCTTACAAAATATATCAATTCAAGTCAACAACACATGTAAGTTAAGAATTCCTAAGCTCATCAATTCCCCCTCTCGAGTGCCGAATTGACTATGAGTTCTAACATGAATTTCGATATCTCTATAAAAATTCAAGAATAAAACTCTACAAAAGTTCAATGAATTCTTCTTCAAAACTTCAAAGGTTTCATAAGCTTCTCAACTCTATGATTCCTAGGTTGTGTTATCCCTGTGATCATGTATAAAATTCCCTCTCTCGAGTGCCGAATCTCATACGTCAAACAATCTCAACTAGTGATCAATTAATTAAGATGAAATACTAAACAAGGTAATACAAACAAGATGAATAACTTGAACTAATATTATTTGGAATTCAAAATATAGGATCAAATAAGGTTACATCATCCTCTAGAAATAAATGTTTAGTTCACCATGGATGAATACAACTTCAAGAAATAAATAAGAAAGAACATGGAAATTGTTCACCAATTTGTGAAGTGGAAGGAATGGTTGAAGCTCTCTTTGTCTCCAAGAATAACTCCTTGTCTTCAATTACAGAAAATGGAATGGGACTTGTCTCCAAGAACCCAATGACCTTCTTTGGTTCTAAGAACCAATCCTCCTCCCCTTGGTTGATGTTGATCTTGCCCTTTTAAGCTTCTCCCCAATGATTCTCTCTCCAAGAGTCTTCCAAAAGAAATCCTGAAATCCTTCCACTTTTCTTAGCTTTTCTTCAAAAGAAACCTAAAAATCCTCCCACTTTTCTTGGCTTTTCAAAAGGAACCTAAAATTATTCCCCTTTTCTTGGCTTTTTCTCCTTCTTCTCTCCACCAATGTAGTGTATCCACTAGAGCATCACATGGGTAATGATGTATAGGTGTATCTAATGTGTACATCTCATAAAAATGCTAAAATTCGTGATCCATTGCCACTTGTCGCCATAATAATGCATCAGCGTCTTTTTTGTTAGCAGAATAGTGCCTAGGTGCCCTGTTTTGGTCCTTAGGTGCCTTCCATTTTGTTTTACGGCCTCAGATGGTGCCTAGGCGCCCTTGCTGCTGTTTTTCCCTACTCCACTTCAGTACTCTTACACTATTCATCCCCTTGCAACTCGTTTTTGACCTCTTTAAAAGATTAATTAGCTTTTAATATATTCTAATGAATTGTATATCTATGTCTATTCATTTCATAGGAACTTGAATCAACTAAATATGACATTTGTGGACTAAGTTATTCCTAAAATACTAAGATGTGTTATCCTAGAAAATTTCAGCCCAGTGCTGACTTTTAAACTCAGTTTTTCTTATTAAAATTGATTGAATTGGATTTTATGGTAAACATAGAAGTTATAGATATATCTCTTGAATTTCCAATGGATTAATAATAAATGTGATATGAAATTGGGCCGATAGTTATGATTGAAATACAAAAACTGCCATCAGTAGCACCACAACTCGAATTCTTCAACATTTCAACCAAGTTTTTGATTTCTTTCCATTATCTTCTCTTATTGTCATTACCTACAAGATTTAAGACTACATGCATAAAAATTAACAAAAACACTTGAAAACAAACTAAATGATAATCAAAAGATATATGAATTATTGGTATAAAACCAACTTATCAAATACCCCCAAACTTTACCTTTTACTCGTCCTCGAGGAAAACTCAAAATCAAACAATCATAAGCTCATATTTTGGTCATGAATTACTAATCTTGATCAACCAATTCAAATGCCTCATCAATTTTTATTGCACATGAATCCAAAGGTTAGTCACAAAGCTAGTCAAATGACACTACAAAACTTGTGCTTCATTAATCTAGTCATGAATTTAAAACGTGTGTGTGTGAAGTGTCAAGCTCAAGTTTCATACATGTATTTTAAGTATGAATTTTACAACCAATGATTCTCATGATCTAAGCAAAGGAGTTCTAGGTGTTCCATAGGCTTGTTTTTCATACAAATTCTCCACTAATATAGATACTTGCAAACTTGGATCAAAAGGACTTCAATAAGCTTGTAACGTACGGCCTAGGTATTGGCTTACAAAGACAGGTAAGGACAAACAACGTAAGAGAGCATAGTGCATTGCACATAGAATCTCACTCTCCTCCTTTCTTTTCTCTTTCCTAATTTTTTTTCTTCATGAATCTCAAAGCTTCATTTCTTGTTCTTTTGCTTTCATAACCCCCAAACTTGTTTCTTTTCATGAGTTGTGATGTATTTCTTGCACATTTTTCATGCTCATACCCCTAAATACATTCGTTCATGCCCTCAACATGTCTCCATATGATCCCTTGATAAGATTGTGCACAAAATATCATACTTTAAGCTCTCTTAGGGACAATCATTGGTTTTTCGGGCTATAAATGGTCGGTATAGTGAGCTTTCAAGAAATAAAGTCGAATGGTGGTTATTCATATGCCTTGCACATACCATTCCTTGAAAAGCAGCTCAAAGGGGTAACTAGTGAATAAAAGTGTGATCATGGTAGGCTTGAAAGGCAAAAACGAGTCAAAGATGGCCTAAATCATTTCCAAGTTTGTAGTTATCTAGAATTTCACCTCAAAGAGTAATCAAGCAAGTTCTAGAACACCACAAAATGATCAATACAACTCATTGGAAGCAAAATTCAACACCAAGTAGCATGTAATTCATAAGATTTCGACACAATGTGCTCAATGAAAAATCATCATTCATGACAAGAATCAATTACACACAAGAATCGCCATATCATAAGACTAGTAATTTTTCTTTCCTCTAAACTTTATACAATATCAATTAGATATCATCATAGGCAATCGGTAATTAAGTTATTCATCCAATCACAAAATATGAACTTAACTAAGTTTGTCAACAAAGCATGCTTGCTCTTGGACTTTCATCACACAATATGGGTAATTCAAATCGAAAAATTTGGTTCAATTGTTCATATAAAGCTCAAACACACAAAATACAAATCCCACCCCCAACTTTATAATTAACATTATCCTCAATGTTTAAAGAATTGAAGCACATAAGAGGTGGAAATAAGAAACTTCCCTTTCCAATAGATGATGGACTTGGAGTTCATGGGAGATCCACACATATCACCAAGTCGACATCCACCTACATAAGAGAAGAAAGCATCAAAACTTATGGGCAAAAGCAACAAAAGTGAGAACACAAACATAAACAAAGAAATACCATAGCTAAACATACCTAAATCTAAAAAGAGAACATATTTCAAAAACTAACTAAGCAATTATTAAAAAGCAAAGAAAAAAAAAGACTTGGGTTGCCTCCCAAGAAGCGCTTGGTTTATAGTCTTTAGCTAGACTATCTTCTTTACTCATCCCGGATCTAAAAATAAGTGTTTATCATGCCACATCTTTGTGTGCTCTAATAGTATAGGTGATCCTTCCGGATAGGCAAGACGAGGATGATCCGGAGTAGCATCAAGAGCCTTTTGGACATCAACAAGTGTATCTCCTATTAATGTGAATAGTCTTCCAAACATGGAGAAGATGTACCTATCTTTTTCCATATTAAAAATGAAAAAATCTGTAGAGCACAAGAATTGGTCACCATTCCCAAGCATATCTTGAGTCACCCTAGTAGGCCTTGTTTTATCTAGTACATGCTTTCTGAAATTAAACAATGAAACTGAATTAGTGCTTGCATCTAGATCACATAATGCTATTTCACAAGTAGAGTTTCCAATTGAAAAAGGGATAACGAAACTCCCTGAATTGGTTAGCACTTGAGGTGGCTTCTCTTGCAAGATGACATTGCATTTTTCAATAGTTTCACATTCCTCAGTTTGATGTTGTTGGATGGCTTTACAATGCTCCCTTGGATTGATTTCCATCTCTCTTGGAAAGTTTTTTTTATATTTTTGAGCATTTATTTCAGTAGCAAGCTGTCCAATTTGATTTTCTATTGAATTCATTTGAGCTCCTAAACTTAAAGCTAGCTGTCCCAATTGAGTCTCAATGTTGTCTATCTTTGCTTCATTATTATTCAATCGGGCTCTTGTTTCACCAATGAAAGTGCATAGCAACTCCTCCAATGATGTCTTTTTCTCACCTTTGGTTTCCATAAATGAAGTGCTAGTGGATGCCATGGAATCCATTCATTGAGAAGATCTATTAGAAGTCCAAGCTGCAAATTGATTAGAAAGAAAAGAAATTTGTGCAGCTAATTATGTAAACGGATCTACCTCAAGAACACCGACAATCTTTTCAAAGGAAGACCTCTCAGAAGGCCAATGATAGCTATTAGTAGCCATTTTTTCAAGACTCCTAGCCTTATACATACAAATACATATAACCCAATGCAAGGTAAGACCACATCAAAAATACGAGAAGAAAATAAAAGCAATCTAAACTAAAATCAAGACTAAGTCATCATTAACTTGGATCCAGGACAAGTGGATAGCCTAAGTTTTATAAGAGGCCCAAGTGGCCCAAAGATACAAAACATCTGCCTGATAAGATAACTAGACCCATGAGGCTTACATGATATCAAAGGCCCATGTCCCAAAATAAATAGGTATAAATAGCCCATATCTTCACATTTACAAAGTACGCAATTTTATTTCACGCTTTGAGTTTTCTCTTAGGTATTTACTGACTTAGGCATCGGAGGGGCTTACTTGGGACAACCCCAAGGCCCTCCTAATTGTCTGTTCATGCTAGGAACCCTCTTTAGAAACTGTGAGTTTGTGGACACATGTCGATGATTCATTGACATACTTCAACATACAAAAATAATAGCATCAAGTTGAGAATTCATCCCAATGGATTGGAAATGAGAAATCTCCAATGGGATGAAAACCATACAAGCCCTAAATTTTAGAAGGTTATCCGCGAAGAATATGTAGAGAAGAAAATGTGTTTCATTTTATTTTGTTAATGATTGATGTGATGTATTTTCGAAGAAAAAAGTATTTTTATTTCAGTACTGTAAGTATTATGTCAAGAAAGATTTTGTTAATGGTGTTACATCAAAATTTTATATTATTGTTATATGTTGTTATTATATCAATTAATGTCATGATTTGAAGATCTAAACCTATATAGTTTTATTGATATAATGATTGGATATGTATAAAGATGTATGTAAAATATGTAATAATTGAAATATAAATGTGTTTATAGTCATGATTGTAGCTCTTGCAAAATATTGAGCAAGGAATATGCCTTTTAAGGGAATAAAATCCCCAAAAGCTTTCACAATATTTAGTTCATTTATGGAGAATGAATACAGTCCAAAAAATGACTCCACAAGATATAGGTTTACATAACATAGCCAAAATGACTTCCAACATAGAGGATATAGATTGGTGTATATTGATATTTTATCTCCTTTTCCAACATCACCAATACATGCTAAGTATATAAAATGACATTATCAATATACACTTTATTTGTATTGATGATATTGAAATAAAGGATGAAACACCATTTTAAAAAGAGGACATGTTGATTATAATCAACACTGCTCTCAAACTTGAAGATGATATTATTTTCAGAGTATTTAAAAAGCTAGCTACTATAATGGGAGTCAAGATTATTTAAATTCCATATTAATACTGTATAATACAAATATAGGATCCAAGTCCCATTTTTTACAATTAGGATCATCCCACAAGATTGATATTATGATCAAGTACATTGAAAACATTTTGCTTATTTCTTTCCATTCATTCTTTTCTATCTTTCTTTTTCATTTTTTCTTTTCTTTTTTCTTTTATCTTTTTCTTGGTAAGACCATGGGATATACTTCTTTACATTAGCTCTCATGGGCCCAGTGTTGGGCACAGCAAAAGCAATTAAAAATTCAAGATTTAATTTATTAGGAATATTCGGCAAATCATACCAATAGGATAACGGCAAAAATATAAATGATATCAATATAATATAAAATTGCATAGAAATTTTTATGTGGCTCGGCAAATCCGCCTACATCCACGACAGTTCCCATTCTTCCACTAATAGAGAATTTTTCAGTACAAGAAAAATACACCTTTGAGTTTTATGCTCAAACTCAAGAAAAGAAAACATTTGTACAACCACTTTAATAGTTACCAAAGAACATTCTCGCAACCCTTTGTATTGCCCCAAGAGAAAAAACCCCAAGTGTTTTCTCATACTAATCATAATTTAACTATCACAAATAGCTCTCTCTAGGTGCCTACACTTGCTCTTTATTTTTCTCTATGTCTTGATTGTTTCAAACACTCCCTTCATTTTTTCAAGCCCTTACCCTTTATGCCCTTTTATAGGTAGAAGAAGGAAGGCAAAGAACTAAACATGCGCCGAAAGGTTCTCCTCTTTTCTGTCATTTTTGACAAAGGTAATGAGGCGCTGAATTCGGCACCTTTCAACCTTCTTTTTCTTCCTTCATTTTCTTTTGTTTGTCTTCTTCCTTATTTTTTCAATTTGTGTTGTGCCCACCTATTTTGTGCTCAGGGCATAAATCAAAATGGGAGAAAATTTGGTGGTAGATCTGTGAATAGTAGGTCAGGTCCAAAGGTCAGGAGAAAGGGCAAGGTCTGCTTCGAATGTTAGAGGAGGGTCACTTCAAGAGAAATTATCTTCACAGAAGGAAGGATAGAGATGGTGAAAGTGGCAACAGTAATTTGGCAATAGCAGAGATATACGATGGAGATAAATGAATTTTAGATTCAGGATGTGTAATGCATGTGTGCTCCAAAAAGGATTATTTTGATTTATTTTAATTAATGATAGTAAGTACTTTATCATTGAGTGATGATTCAACTTGTAGAATCATAGGATTTGGAGTAGTGAAAATGAAAATGGTTGATGGAGTGAATCGTACTTTAGGTGACGTGGCCTATGTCCTAAAGATACGAAGGAATCTAATTTTCTTGAGCTAGTTGGATTTCAAGGACTGTGAGTATTCAGCTGGAGGTGGAATTCTGAAAGTCACACATAGTAGAAGGGTCCTAATGATAGGAGAGAAATATGAAAATTTATATCGTCTGGTGACCTCAAAGAATGTCTGGAAGTGGAGCGCGCTAGTAGGCTTCCAAGGAACAGAGGGGTGTGAGGGAAATCCTATTGGGCGAGAGGAAGGATCGAGGTCGTCCCTCTCGACAGTCAACTAGCGATGTTGACTGGGCTGCAAGTGTGTATTGGCTGACTTGAATCAGGTTGAGTTAGGACCTTACTGATTTGGTATGTGCAGTGGGTTGATTGAAGGCCAATGGTATTTTGGTATTCTACTTTGTGGACAAAAGTGTTTGTGGTGAAGGTGGAGATTTGTTGGGACCAAAATAGATTCTTGTTCCACCTCCTGGTTTGCCTTCTTTTATTTTTCATGGGACAACAATGATAATTTCACATACTCCAGGTCCAATGTATCTTTCTCGTACAACAAAGTCGTCACTAGACCATCATATGAATTCGGGAGTGAGGTAAGAAGTAAAAGAGTTTTATCTTCTTACTCAATCTTTACACCAACTTTTCGTAATTAATCCACTAGTCCGTTAAACTGGTTTATGTGATTTATAAGACTTTCACCCTCCTGCATCTTCAGCCTATAGAATTGCTGCTTTAGAAACAACTTTGTGGATAATTTTTTTCTGAAATACAAGTTCTCCAATTTTGCCCATAGTTTTAGTGTTGAATTTTCACAATCATAATCCACAATATTATTGATAATGTTGTCTGCAATAACTCTTCCCAGGTGCATACACTTGTTCTTTATTTTTCTCTCTATTTTAGGTTGTTTCAAATACTCCCTTGGTGTTTTTCAAGCCTTCACCACTTATGCCCTTTTATAGGCAGAAGAAGGAAGGCAAAGGGTCAAACATGCGCCGAAAGGTAATCCTCTTTTTGCCATTTTTGACAAATGTAACGAGGCGTCTTTCAAACTTCTTTTTTTTTCCTTTCTTTTCTTTTGTTTATTTTCTTCCTCATTTTTTTGATTTATGTGGGACCCGCATATTTTGTAGTGGATCCCAACACTTAAAAGAATTTTTCGAACACCCACCTAAAAGAATTTGGGGCAAAATTTGTAAAACGTGGACTACTCTGCGCGGGTTGATTGTAGCATTCCATTAAGTTGGGGCACTCTTTTCAATAGAAAATGAAATATGCATTAGCCTTTGAGACGTTTTAAAATGCATTGGCCAATCGATAATTTTCAGTATCTCGAAAATAAATGTGGTTAAGTATCACGTAGAATATGATAATAAAGTCAGTGTAAGAGACAAAATCGCATAACTATTACTTAGGCAATATTATTTGACATAATTAATAAACATACTAATATATGACTCTAGATATTGGCGAAGCAAGCTTTGATTCCACCAAGGCGAGCTATAATCGTCCGACAATTAAGCACTACATTATCTTTAATTGTATGAATTGCCCCAGGTTGAATGCTCAAATAGTGTAGCAGATGATTTTTACATAAATAGACAAACTAAATAGTTATCCTAGGGGTGTAAATAATTAATAGGAGTCGAATAACCCGTTGCCGAAATTTAATTTTGAATTTATATATATATATATATATATATATATTTAAATTTAGTTTAATCATTAATAGAGTCGAGTTTCAACTACATTTAGTTTTAGTCGAGACAAACACAAGTCCAATTTAAATAACTTGATATTTTTAAACATACTTTATTATTTTTTTTAAATATGTAATTGAATTAGCTTAAGTAGTGTTTTAAATCTTATTGAACAAACTAATAGTTATCCTAGGGATGTAATCAATTAAGTCGAGCCCAACAAGACATTGCTGAAACTTAATTTTTAATTTATATATATTTAAACTTAATTTAGTTATTAATATAATTGAGTTTGAACGAAATTTAGTCGAGTCGAACACAGATTCAACTCAAGTAAGTTAATATTTTTATACATACTTATATCACTTTTTAACTACATAATCAAACTGGCTCAAGCAGAGTTTTAAAACTTATTGAATCGAGAAAAAAAAAGTATTAAAGCAAGATTTGTATCCTTAACGAACGAAGCTAAATAGATTTTTTACCATTCAATTTCGAATCAATTATTGAGTAGCTTAATTATTTAAGTAAATCCCAGATAATATTTTCGCTTGATACACGAGTAAAACATTTGCTGTAGGCAAAAAAAAGTGGCAAAATATTTGAAGGTTTCAGCAGGAACAGAAAGAGCAGGAATCTAATTAGAAAAAAAGGGACTTAGTTATCTGTCTTAATCAAGTCTAAAACAAGGAGGTTTTTAATATTCCATAACAAACCAAAACATTTGCTTAGTTATTTCCTCAATCCAATTTTTCTATTCAGATATTTGCTGTGATTAATGGAATATCAAATGAAAGCCTCAGCCTTTAAAATATCATTACATCTGCCTAGCATTCAACTACAACTTGTGCCCAACACACACACACATACACACACAGTATCAAAGAAAAGAAATTCCTCCCCTTGACATTGAATATACACTTTTTCAAAACCTCCTCCAAGATTCACCACACCCACTTTCTTTTCTTTAGAAGTTCCAATCTTATTATTGTGTTTGAGAATGGTAAGCAAGTTTTTTGCTCCTAATTGCATAAGTTGTTATTATGATTAATTGTATGGTCACACACCTACCTTTATATTCTCTTGATTCTTGATGATATAATGTTTATTTATTGATTTTTTTTATTTTTGTTTTTATTTGGAGTCAGATGATTTCTTTGATATGTTGACTAAATTTCTTGATTTGAAATATATGTTTAATGCAAGTTAAATACACATCATAACCACATACTGATAATCCCTCTCTAATTTTAGATGAGTATATGTAAATTAGCTTAGGTACAGAAATTCTTTTCTAGGCTTTATGTTCCATTAGATTTGGGAAGATTGTTTTTTTTTGCTTTTTTTGTTTTCTTGATTCTCTAATTGATGTAAAATTTTCAAATAATTTATTATAAAGAAAAACAACAAAAATTAATGCAGATAATGTCAAAGGGTGGGGATCAGAAGGTGGTGGTGATCCAAACATGCATAGACGTAAGTTGGAGTGGGATGAAATGGCTGGTGAATGCGTTGTCTCTCAATCCTGGAGATGAGCTCGTACTACTTGGACTTCTCCACCTCATTAATCCTCCTACTTTGTCTTTGCGTGCAGCTGCAAAAATTTGTAACCACTCTCATCTATATTTTTCTTTCCCCAATATATATATATATATATATATATATATATATATATATGTTTAATTAATCATAGATTTAAATTGAATAGTACTACTCTACTCCTTTTCCAAAATAATTATTTTATATGCCGCAATAAGAAATCAAACTCTTAATATTTTATTTTGATAATTTTGAAATTACTACCAAACTTTCATATACTAATTTAATTATATATTTCAAGAATTAACTAGATTATTCATTATTGCAAAAATTAATTAGATTATTCATCATTGCATTAAGAAAAATAATTAAATTGATTAAGGAGCTATTTTGTTTTCTTCTTTTATTGGATGGAGTGAGTGTATATTTTACAAGAATACAATGGATGGAGCATTTAATAAATGAATATGTCTCAAACCACATGGTTTTATAGTAATCAACAACATACTCATATCCGATAACCTAAGATTTCCGAAACAAAACATCCGAAAATTTTGTACAAAATTAGGTTCAATGTTCCTAACATATATGTGTTATGTATCTATATAGTCATAACTTGGATGTATGTGAGACTCACACGCAACTATACGTACAAAGATGCATTTGCATGGAATTTAAAGATATATATGTGTACACACACACACACACACACACACACACACACACATATATATATATATATATATATATATATATATATATATATGTTTAATTAATCATAGATTTAAATTGAATAGTACTACTCTACTCCTTTTCCAAAATAATTATTTTATATGCCGCAATAAGAAATCAAACTCTTAATATTTTATTTTGATAATTTTGAAATTACTACCAAACTTTCATATACTAATTTAATTATATATTTCAAGAATTAACTAGATTATTCATTATTGCAAAAATTAATTAGATTATTCATCATTGCATTAAGAAAAATAATTAAATTGATTAAGGAGCTATTTTGTTTTCTTCTTTTATTGGATGGAGTGAGTGTATATTTTACAAGAATACAATGGATGGAGCATTTAATAAATGAATATGTCTCAAACCACATGGTTTTATAGTAATCAACAACATACTCATATCCGATAACCTAAGATTTCCGAAACAAAACATCCGAAAATTTTGTACAAAATTAGGTTCAATGTTCCTAACATATATGTGTTATGTATCTATATAGTCATAACTTGGATGTATGTGAGACTCACACGCAACTATACGTACAAAGATGCATTTGCATGGAATTTAAAGATATATATGTGTACACACACACACACACACACACACACACACACACATATATATATATATATATATATATATATATATATTGATTATGAAATTTAAAATCATATTTATGTCTTTGTTTTTCTATATTTTATTTTTCAGTGGGATACAAGGGTGAAGATGATCCAAATAAGGTATTTGGATCAACTAGAAAAATTATAGAGGAAGAGCTCAGAAGAAAGAAGGAAGAATATCGGAAAAATGCTGGGATAATGCAGCTGCAGAAATTGTACGAAATTGAGAACAAGGTTAGTATATAAGTAAATCCCGAATTTTGACTGTTTCCAATTCAATATTTTTTGGTAGATTTGATCAAATTACGTTCTTTTCTTTGTTTAATTCATGGAAATTATGGAAAAGAAAAGAATAAAAGAACTCTTTGTGTTTGAAATGGTACTTAAGACATGAAATCTTATACCATATCCTCTACTACTCCGTACATAAATAAATAATGTTTGGTAAAATTTTGATTAATCCAGATCGAAAATGTTGTCACAATTACAAGGTAAAAGTCAAAATTTTATTTAAAAATTCATAACAAAATTTTGATGAGACCGATATTAACCATTCAAATCATGATCAATTGTGATTTGATTAACTTGTAATTAGGTACTTAATGGTATTATGGTTGTGAATGGTGTCATATAATAATGCTATTCAAATGTTGATATGATTTGTATTTAATTAAGACTCATTATTCGACTTATTTTTCATTCTAAAACTACATAGCTCAAAGAACAAATAAATTGTAGTGCCCCAAGTCAGAGGGTCATAGAGAGGGTCCAGGTGTTACCAATGAGTGTCATATTATTATATGAGGTACTAGCAACAAAGATAAATTCTGAAAATGCCCAAAATTATACCCTTTGCAGTCTTCAGGGAGCTCATGGTCACTGCAAGAACAAAGATATTATTAGTGCCAAGATATTAATTGATAATGAAAAGGTTTTCACTAATAACATATATATAAAGGTGACAAAGAGTTTTTTTTCCTTATATTATAATAAATTTCACAAATTTAATAGTTATTAGAATTATATTTAAATTCTCACTATTATGTAACACATGTATAACGGATTCGGAGAAAATTTAGACCTATCTCGAACCCTCGACTTGAGATGAATTTTGAAATCACAAATAGTTCTCGAGATAGATTTCGAATATAAAGTTTTCAAATTCAAACCTAACTCGTTAAAATATTATATATATATATACATATATATATATATATATATATATATTTGTTATGTACTTATGTATGTGATGTCTCACATATAAAATATAATATATAATATTTTAAAACAATAATTTAAATTAATAAATAATTTTTACTTTAAATATTTAAAAGTAACGAATATGTTTGAATTTTTTTTAATTTTTTAAAAACTAAAATATGTACATATAAATTTATAAATAGTTAGTTCTTTGTTAATAAAATATATTTTTTTCATATTCAAAAAATTATGGTGATATTATTGTTATAAAAATATTTTTTTAATTTTTAAAATTATAAAGTGAGTCTAGCTTATTTAGTGGATCTAACCCATCGTATTTCAATTTCGAGGAAGGATCGAATCTAAATTCAAGTTCTAATCATAAAAATCTTATGAGTTAATTTTAAATTTTAACAAATTCACTACAAATCCTACCCACTCTCATCCTAAACAGGATCTTCTATGATAAATGCCATTGACAACTCAAAAATGTGAATTTCTAGATTAGGCATAAAGAATTGTCTAGAAAATACTTTTTACACTTTTTCCTTGTAGCATCTTTAAGGTTTAAGCGTCTTTCGAAAATACATTCATGAAGACAGTGCTTCATTTCACATATTAACGTATCGAGGGGAACAATTACAACCGGGATTTGGTGACAACAGCAAATTAATCATTTTATTTTTGATCATAATTTGAAATATCATACTATCAATCAATCAATTAAGTATCCTTGAATGAAACAGTTTCAGTTATATCTAATTATCATATTAATCTATTATTTAAGTATTTTGTCAAATTTTTTTTTCTTTTGTGTTGCACAACTATAACCCTCTAAAGAAATATAAGGGGAAAAAAACTTTTAATGCAATTCTCAATTATCATAAAGTATTTCAATTGTCCAACATAATAAAAGAGAACATATATTTTTATTCAATGTGATGGGTAGATATGTAAAATAAAATTTAATTAGTGCTAGAAGAAAACTATTGAGTGGAGAATTGGTATCTGACCAAAAAAAAAAAAAAAAAATAGAATGAGCGACATAAATATTTGCAATAAAATTGATACTTTAATAATTAATAATTTATAAAGTTTAACTATCTATTCTCTTTAATTCATTTAAAAATTTGTTTTATAATTTAAAAATCTCCTACTCTCTTGACCATAATTTTCCAAATAAAATATAGCATCTGGGAGTTGATCCTCAACAGGGATTTTCTTCCACCTAAATGATTGAGGACATCAGCGAATGCTATACAGAACCATAAGCATTCCTGACGGCCCCCAATTCGGAAGGCCTGTTCGCTGCGGCAATGGTGGACAATCTCCCAGTGAGGCAGAGGCAGAGGCGGCGGTCGACAACAGTGAAGTAGGGGAAAAACGAGTGTTCTGGAGGTTTCTTTTCCAAATTCACGGGCTCCTTTCGCCATTGTTTTTTTCTTTTATTATCAAAACGGCTAATTTGCACTTTACCAAGGAATTTAAGCGAGGAATAAGAAATTGAACTCAGTCCCATGTCTTTTCGCCTTCGGGCCAATCTTTCCCACCGAAAAGAACCCTCATGGATAACCATATCTCCAAATCTCATATGTGCGGGGTAGAAAAAGATTCAAAATGGACTATCATTAGGACTATTATGAGTTTGCGTTCATACAGACACAGTTGAAGAGAAAAAAAAAAGGCCTTAAAACTTTATGAATCATATAACCTCAAGTCTATGTTTACAATTCTCACAGACGAAGATGGTGCTGTGTGTTTTTGTTTTATTTTTTCTGTGTGTTTTTGTTTGATTGTTATCATTATTTGTTTTTGGTCTCTGCAAGAAAATGGTGCTGAATTAATTGTGTGTTGTGCTGTGAATCCTTCAGGTTAAGGTCAGTGTGGAGGTAGCAGCAGGTTCGTCTCGTAAGGTGGCGGCTGTCAGAGCCGCCAAAAGGTTGGGGGCCACATGGATTATCCTTGACAGGTTTAACATCTCAACTTGCTAGCATTATTGGAAAATCTTGATTCTTGACTAATCTCTGAAAATGTATTTAGTAATGGTTGAGGCACAGTAGTTTAAGTCAAATTCAGTGTGAGCCTCAATGAGTTTACTGCTATGTATATAATCTAAGTCTACTAATCTGCGTATGGGCAAATATCTTTTAAGGTTGATCACTTTATCCGAACTGGGTTATAGCTGGAATCTGGTCAGTGGTCAACTGATTGGAGATTATCAGTTGGGAATTAAGCCCCAAAAGATCTTCGACTCCTGCAGCATTCGCAGTTTATGCTCTGCGGTTAGGTCCAATAAGCCCTGCTGCGGGATTGTTAAGGGTCACCTATTTCCTTAATGATTAAAATGAAAATTTAAGATAAGGTTTTACAAAAAGTAATTGTAATGTTTCTTGTGAGTTCTAATAGAAGGGACTTCCAGGTTGTCTACACATGGTTCATGTACCATTGGATTTCTCAAATGCTAAAGGTGTATGTACATATTGTAGAAATAACTTAGTGTAATATATATACTTCCTGACTTTTTTTTTTAGCATCTTGGTGTAAGAAGTAAGAGTTTATGTGAAACTCTGAGATTGAACTTTGAAAGGTATTCCATTCATATTCTGTTTTATTACAGGGAGATGAAGAAAGACAAACAATACTTTATGGACAGGCTCTCATGTGGAATATCAAGTATGAAAAGTAACAACACTGTTATAGAACTTAGAGGTTCAATCAATGAACATGTATCATACGATGAAATGATACCATCGTACTCGTGGGAGGACCTATCTCCATCAAGTAAGTCACATTTTTCTCCATTTCTAAGGGTGAATTTTGTAAACAATGGTTTGGATAAGTTGCATGCACTCCTAAGTGTGGAGGTTGCAGTAACATTATGCAAGATCTCTTTTGGTCGAATTAAGCATTTATACAATCTAATAGTATGTTGGAATTCAAGTAAATACTTTATATGTATAAATATAATCAAATAAATAGGGTGAAACTACCAAGTTGCAAAATTAAAGAAGTAGATCCTGTCTAGGATGTGCCAACATATCTAGACATATTATGAGCTTGTATTACAACATTACTTAGCAAGAAGCAATAGCTATACAGATGTGGCATAGTGGGAAATAAAACCAATTTGGCTAGTATGGATTACTTCAATTACAATTACCCTGATTCATGTTGCCACAATGTTGATACCTTCACAACCACAGAGGCTATTTTCTTAAAACAGAGAATGGAGAGGATTGCTCGAGTTCTTGAGGGAAAGGGAAAAACAGCACTTGTGTTCAAGAGAGAGTTATGTCTTCTATCTTTTTAGGTAGTATGAATACTATCAAATAATGACATTATCTTTTTCTCACCTCTGATATAATGCACATGCATACAAAGGAAGAATCTTTCGGTGTATATGAGATGCACTCACTTTGGGCCATTAAATAAATGAGAGTTTCATTACTTTTTGGCTCATAAATCATAATGCATGGTGGGAGTTCCTAAAGTTATTATTTAGGAGGGTAGGTGAAACAATAATTTTGTAACTACACACACTTATGATATTGATAGTCAAATTGCACCGTGAAAGGGTGCGCGGTGTACATTACCTAGGTAATTTTAATTTTGTAATTGTGCTTTTCAATTCATTTATTATCCATAATGATGGAAAATAATACTATAATATAATAACATAAATAATAATAATAAACAAGAAATGACGTTGTTTTGTAAAAATAAAAAATAATATAATGTAATAAATAACAAATAATAATAATAAAATATAATAAAAAGTAAAATATTTCACAATTGAAAAATGAATAAAAAAGTAAAAACATGGAAATGAAAAACAAAATGAAAAATTTAAAAATTAAATAGAAAAGTAGAATATGAAATGATGTAGCTTTGGATGGTTAATATAAGAACTTAAATAATAAGTAGAAAGGACGTTGTATAGTAAAAACAACAAAATAAAAAATGATATTATATAATAAGTAGCAAATACTAATAAAATAAAAAATTCAAAAATTTAAAAAAATAATGAAACAGAGCAGCGGGCCCCGCAGCATGATGCCAAATCCAAGGCGTGGGGCCTACAGTATTTGGGAATGGAAAAAGGAAAACGGGCAAATTTATTTTTTTTATTTTTATTTTTTTTGTGGGGTGGGGGGTAAGGCAAAGAATATGAAATAACATTGTTTAGGAGTTGCCCAAAAACGACGTTGTTTCTTGGCCGACCTTTTTTTTTTTTTTTTTTTGACTTCTAATTTTGGTAGGGCCCACATCCGAAGTTCAAAACAAAAAAAGAAAATGAAAAAGAGCAAAAAAGGTATACTGAAAGGCACTATTCATATGGAATAGACATTTATTCTGTATGGTAATTGATTACCAATTACTTTATAAGTATTCATGCATAGTTTTAATAGTTCAATATGTTTTAGTTACAATATGTAGATAGCTACACTATCATCTGTCTTTTTGAAGGCATACTAATCGTACAATATGAACTTAATTCAACTTTAAAAAGAAAGTTACTTGTTTTCCACCATACGTTAAGAGTTACATGCTTTATTGCACACTTGCACTAGTCATGCAGAAAACTTGTCCAGAAGTTTTTGCTTGCCTTTCTCTTTTAATCATCATTGAGAGAAAGGGACAGAAAAAAAAATCATGCCCAAGTGGTATGAATAGCATGAATTCGTTTATTGATATTTATATTGCTGCAGAATCTCCAGGGGCTGAAGGAACAATCTCCTGTAAGGAAACAGCGTATTGTTGTTCTAATAGGCCTTTGCTGGATAGTTCCCAAAGATTAGGTTCAACTTCTAGTTTCATGGAGACAAAACGTTCCCCCTTACATGGTCTAGAGATTGAAAACACTATGAGCACCAAACAAGCAATACTGGAGGAGAAGTCTCCTGGTCGAGTTCTTAAATCTCCCAAAAATGACAAAAAGGAAGCATGCAGGACACTCAAGAGTTCAGATTTGCAACAAGTGCTGAACATTGGGGGAAGCGATGGAATAGACAAGAACCAAATGGAGGAGGAGTTTGAAAATTCTATTTGTTTTGTGTGCAAGAACAGACGACCTAAAATTGGTTTGCAGAGAGACTTTACTTATATAGAGCTTCATGAGGCTACTGAAGGGTTTTCAAGAAAGAATTTCCTGTCAGAAGGTGGATTTGGCTTTGTTTTTAAAGGAAAGCTGAAAGATGGGCTTAAAATAGCTGTTAAGCAACACAAAGCTGCCAGCCTTCAGGGAGAAAAGGAATTCAAGTCCGAAGTCCATTTACTTAGCCAAGCAAGACATCAAAATCTAGTTGTGCTATTGGGATCCTGTACTGAAGGAAGCCACAGGTTACTTGTTTATGAATATGTCTGCAATGGCTCACTGGAAGAACACTTATCGGGTAAACTGCATTTGAATTGCAGCTGCGTAGGTTTTGCATTTGCTTGTAATTTTTCTGTTTTGCTTTCTTTCTTTCTCCCTTTTTTATTGCCCCTTCTTCTTCTTCTTTTTCTTAATGAAGTGGGATGTGTTAACCTCCATTATATAACAAGTACATGTCTAGTGGAGTAAAAAGACATCTGCTCACAGAAGAGTGGGGAAGTATACTAGGGTGCTACTCATATTGTATTTTAAAAATAGTTTTTGAAATGGTAAGTGAAAAACTGAAAGCTCATTTAAAGAAACATTTCTGGAATACTGCAGATGACTGCTCGCAGCCTCTCAACTGGGAGCAAAGAATAAAAATAGCAATGGGAGCCGCCAAAGGTTTGGCATATCTGCATGCACGCAACATTGTTCATAGAGACATGAGGCCAGACAATATTCTCATCACACATGACCATGAATCACTGGTGAGATTCTATTTAATGTTTGCATCTTTGAATTTCAATCAATCCAAAGAATTGAAACCAAGCTGATCAATGTCTGGCAGTTATTCTGATTTAATATACTTTATACTTCCTGGTGGTTTCATCCAGGGAGACAGAATCTTGTGTGCCGAACATGTGGTTAGCTAGTTAATCCATATGTGAGCTAATGTCATGTGCAGGTTTATTAAGAATAGTTATTCAGAAATTACACCTTCTCAGAACAAAGTCATTTCATATTACATGTTACAAATTGACTAATCACATAATGGTACTGGGGATATGTGGCAAAACATTCAAAATGATAATTAAATACATAATATTGTCATGTGATCTTATACTATAAACTTTTAGTTGGTGTATCATGTTTCTTCTCAAAGTTTTTGTTGAAGTACCTCCGTCGAAAGAAAAGTAAATGCAATCCCTTTTAAATTCTGTGTTTGTTTTATATCAGCTGGGAGATTTTGGTCTTGCCAAAGCACAACAAGATGATACAGCTCATTCATCTGGAGTAGTTGGCACTCTTGGATATGTGGCACCCGAATATGCAGAAAGTGGGAAAATGTCTACAAAGACAGATGTCTACTCATTTGGAGTGGTTTTGTTGCAGCTTATCACTGGACTAAGAACAACAGATGAGATACCTGGGGGAAAAAGTCTTGTTGGATGGGTAAATTACATAACAGTAGATATTTTTTGTTTTCAGACAGAACATTTAGGTATAGAAACCTATTTATACAGTTGTCTATTTACTTGAGATTATACTTTTGACAGGCGAAGCCACTTCTGGAAACAAAAAACTATCCAGACCTTATTGGCAAGAGGATTCTAGACTCCCATGATGTCCACCAACTATTTTGGATGGTGCTAGTCGCAGAACAATGTCTGAAAAAAGATCCTGATAATAGGTGGGCGATGGAACAGGTATGTCAATCAATTGGAGATCTTCCTATGATATGATTACTTCATCCATGCATCAAAAATTATGTGACCCAGAATATTAGACCCCATTCTAGCTTTTAATTTTCAGTTGAAATATTTAAACTCATGGCATTCCTTTACATCTTGAGAATAGGGTTAAAACTTTCCCTCTTTCATGGAATTTGTACACTTTCACTCATTTACAACAGTTAGGCTTAGAAGTGGTCCTCCTTTGAGGCATAAAAGCAGTGAAAATATTTGAAGCGACTTTTTGAGGAAGAACAATTGAATAATGGGGAATCTACAAGAATATCACAATTTTCAGCCACATCTTCCAATCTCATGACAAATACAGTTCATTGCACCCTTACTAGAAATTAAAAGGGATTATTTTTGCACTAGCTAAAGGGCTTTTTTTGGTCTACATATTAAGAGATTAAGTCAGGGGATTGTGGAGCTTGAAGAACTTTGGTAAATCACATTTGATGTGATCAATTTCTTGGGCTATGTTTGGTTTTGTTTTGCCAAAGCAAAATCATTCCCAATTCTTTCTCCCAAAACAAAACCAACCGTACGTCACATTCTCCTTTACATTTTTCTCCTAATACATCACATTTTCCAAACTTATTCTCCAAAAACACTTCCCCAAGACAAAACCAAACATTCCCTAAAGATTTCACTGGCCTTCAAGATGTCTACAGTCATGATAAACTTGTCCGGTAATGGATAGAGCTCAATGCTCATTGTAGAAACTTTGGTTACATTTGATGTGCTGTAGCATCTAGGCTCATTATTTATACGGATGATAATGAATAATGGCTTATTGTGTAAAATAAATGAACTCATCTAAAACTCTTCCCCTATATTTGGCTCTAAGAAAATCACAGGAGTGAAAGAGATATCTCAGTAAGATGAATTAGCATTCCTTTTTTTTTTTAAAGTTCTTTTCCTTTTTACTGTTTGGTTCTGAAACTAACCTTAATTTATTTCTCCAATTCCTTTTCCTTGTTTCGGAAAAGATAGGTTTGGGTAGGTTCCCTCATTAGCACATCTGACTCCTCAACTGCCTTAATATTCCGTCCAATCTAAATGTATTGTTACCTGCCCCAAATCGAACATATTTTAGGTAGTTCTTAGCTAATACAACCAATGCTTGGCAAATTAATGAAGTATAAATTGTATTTTCCATTAGATTTCTTCAAATATGTGCACAATATTATTAGAAGTTGAATTTGAACTACTTGGAATAAATATGATCCAAAAAGAAATTAGTTATTTCCTGACTTGTTTTACCCACCAACATCACCAGCATCTAACAT
>CM033106.1:9842117-9896028 GCA_019321725.1 Paulownia fortunei
CAGCAGGTTCGTCTCGTAAGGTGGCGGCTGTCAGAGCCGCCAAAAGGTTGGGGGCCACATGGATTATCCTTGACAGGTTTAACATCTCAACTTGCTAGCATTATTGGAAAATCTTGATTCTTGACTAATCTCTGAAAATGTATTTAGTAATGGTTGAGGCACAGTAGTTTAAGTCAAATTCAGTGTGAGCCTCAATGAGTTTACTGCTATGTATATAATCTAAGTCTACTAATCTGCGTATGGGCAAATATCTTTTAAGGTTGATCACTTTATCCGAACTGGGTTATAGCTGGAATCTGGTCAGTGGTCAACTGATTGGAGATTATCAGTTGGGAATTAAGCCCCAAAAGATCTTCGACTCCTGCAGCATTCGCAGTTTATGCTCTGCGGTTAGGTCCAATAAGCCCTGCTGCGGGATTGTTAAGGGTCACCTATTTCCTTAATGATTAAAATGAAAATTTAAGATAAGGTTTTACAAAAAGTAATTGTAATGTTTCTTGTGAGTTCTAATAGAAGGGACTTCCAGGTTGTCTACACATGGTTCATGTACCATTGGATTTCTCAAATGCTAAAGGTGTATGTACATATTGTAGAAATAACTTAGTGTAATATATATACTTCCTGACTTTTTTTTTTAGCATCTTGGTGTAAGAAGTAAGAGTTTATGTGAAACTCTGAGATTGAACTTTGAAAGGTATTCCATTCATATTCTGTTTTATTACAGGGAGATGAAGAAAGACAAACAATACTTTATGGACAGGCTCTCATGTGGAATATCAAGTATGAAAAGTAACAACACTGTTATAGAACTTAGAGGTTCAATCAATGAACATGTATCATACGATGAAATGATACCATCGTACTCGTGGGAGGACCTATCTCCATCAAGTAAGTCACATTTTTCTCCATTTCTAAGGGTGAATTTTGTAAACAATGGTTTGGATAAGTTGCATGCACTCCTAAGTGTGGAGGTTGCAGTAACATTATGCAAGATCTCTTTTGGTCGAATTAAGCATTTATACAATCTAATAGTATGTTGGAATTCAAGTAAATACTTTATATGTATAAATATAATCAAATAAATAGGGTGAAACTACCAAGTTGCAAAATTAAAGAAGTAGATCCTGTCTAGGATGTGCCAACATATCTAGACATATTATGAGCTTGTATTACAACATTACTTAGCAAGAAGCAATAGCTATACAGATGTGGCATAGTGGGAAATAAAACCAATTTGGCTAGTATGGATTACTTCAATTACAATTACCCTGATTCATGTTGCCACAATGTTGATACCTTCACAACCACAGAGGCTATTTTCTTAAAACAGAGAATGGAGAGGATTGCTCGAGTTCTTGAGGGAAAGGGAAAAACAGCACTTGTGTTCAAGAGAGAGTTATGTCTTCTATCTTTTTAGGTAGTATGAATACTATCAAATAATGACATTATCTTTTTCTCACCTCTGATATAATGCACATGCATACAAAGGAAGAATCTTTCGGTGTATATGAGATGCACTCACTTTGGGCCATTAAATAAATGAGAGTTTCATTACTTTTTGGCTCATAAATCATAATGCATGGTGGGAGTTCCTAAAGTTATTATTTAGGAGGGTAGGTGAAACAATAATTTTGTAACTACACACACTTATGATATTGATAGTCAAATTGCACCGTGAAAGGGTGCGCGGTGTACATTACCTAGGTAATTTTAATTTTGTAATTGTGCTTTTCAATTCATTTATTATCCATAATGATGGAAAATAATACTATAATATAATAACATAAATAATAATAATAAACAAGAAATGACGTTGTTTTGTAAAAATAAAAAATAATATAATGTAATAAATAACAAATAATAATAATAAAATATAATAAAAAGTAAAATATTTCACAATTGAAAAATGAATAAAAAAGTAAAAACATGGAAATGAAAAACAAAATGAAAAATTTAAAAATTAAATAGAAAAGTAGAATATGAAATGATGTAGCTTTGGATGGTTAATATAAGAACTTAAATAATAAGTAGAAAGGACGTTGTATAGTAAAAACAACAAAATAAAAAATGATATTATATAATAAGTAGCAAATACTAATAAAATAAAAAATTCAAAAATTTAAAAAAATAATGAAACAGAGCAGCGGGCCCCGCAGCATGATGCCAAATCCAAGGCGTGGGGCCTACAGTATTTGGGAATGGAAAAAGGAAAACGGGCAAATTTATTTTTTTTATTTTTATTTTTTTTGTGGGGTGGGGGGTAAGGCAAAGAATATGAAATAACATTGTTTAGGAGTTGCCCAAAAACGACGTTGTTTCTTGGCCGACCTTTTTTTTTTTTTTTTTTTGACTTCTAATTTTGGTAGGGCCCACATCCGAAGTTCAAAACAAAAAAAGAAAATGAAAAAGAGCAAAAAAGGTATACTGAAAGGCACTATTCATATGGAATAGACATTTATTCTGTATGGTAATTGATTACCAATTACTTTATAAGTATTCATGCATAGTTTTAATAGTTCAATATGTTTTAGTTACAATATGTAGATAGCTACACTATCATCTGTCTTTTTGAAGGCATACTAATCGTACAATATGAACTTAATTCAACTTTAAAAAGAAAGTTACTTGTTTTCCACCATACGTTAAGAGTTACATGCTTTATTGCACACTTGCACTAGTCATGCAGAAAACTTGTCCAGAAGTTTTTGCTTGCCTTTCTCTTTTAATCATCATTGAGAGAAAGGGACAGAAAAAAAAATCATGCCCAAGTGGTATGAATAGCATGAATTCGTTTATTGATATTTATATTGCTGCAGAATCTCCAGGGGCTGAAGGAACAATCTCCTGTAAGGAAACAGCGTATTGTTGTTCTAATAGGCCTTTGCTGGATAGTTCCCAAAGATTAGGTTCAACTTCTAGTTTCATGGAGACAAAACGTTCCCCCTTACATGGTCTAGAGATTGAAAACACTATGAGCACCAAACAAGCAATACTGGAGGAGAAGTCTCCTGGTCGAGTTCTTAAATCTCCCAAAAATGACAAAAAGGAAGCATGCAGGACACTCAAGAGTTCAGATTTGCAACAAGTGCTGAACATTGGGGGAAGCGATGGAATAGACAAGAACCAAATGGAGGAGGAGTTTGAAAATTCTATTTGTTTTGTGTGCAAGAACAGACGACCTAAAATTGGTTTGCAGAGAGACTTTACTTATATAGAGCTTCATGAGGCTACTGAAGGGTTTTCAAGAAAGAATTTCCTGTCAGAAGGTGGATTTGGCTTTGTTTTTAAAGGAAAGCTGAAAGATGGGCTTAAAATAGCTGTTAAGCAACACAAAGCTGCCAGCCTTCAGGGAGAAAAGGAATTCAAGTCCGAAGTCCATTTACTTAGCCAAGCAAGACATCAAAATCTAGTTGTGCTATTGGGATCCTGTACTGAAGGAAGCCACAGGTTACTTGTTTATGAATATGTCTGCAATGGCTCACTGGAAGAACACTTATCGGGTAAACTGCATTTGAATTGCAGCTGCGTAGGTTTTGCATTTGCTTGTAATTTTTCTGTTTTGCTTTCTTTCTTTCTCCCTTTTTTATTGCCCCTTCTTCTTCTTCTTTTTCTTAATGAAGTGGGATGTGTTAACCTCCATTATATAACAAGTACATGTCTAGTGGAGTAAAAAGACATCTGCTCACAGAAGAGTGGGGAAGTATACTAGGGTGCTACTCATATTGTATTTTAAAAATAGTTTTTGAAATGGTAAGTGAAAAACTGAAAGCTCATTTAAAGAAACATTTCTGGAATACTGCAGATGACTGCTCGCAGCCTCTCAACTGGGAGCAAAGAATAAAAATAGCAATGGGAGCCGCCAAAGGTTTGGCATATCTGCATGCACGCAACATTGTTCATAGAGACATGAGGCCAGACAATATTCTCATCACACATGACCATGAATCACTGGTGAGATTCTATTTAATGTTTGCATCTTTGAATTTCAATCAATCCAAAGAATTGAAACCAAGCTGATCAATGTCTGGCAGTTATTCTGATTTAATATACTTTATACTTCCTGGTGGTTTCATCCAGGGAGACAGAATCTTGTGTGCCGAACATGTGGTTAGCTAGTTAATCCATATGTGAGCTAATGTCATGTGCAGGTTTATTAAGAATAGTTATTCAGAAATTACACCTTCTCAGAACAAAGTCATTTCATATTACATGTTACAAATTGACTAATCACATAATGGTACTGGGGATATGTGGCAAAACATTCAAAATGATAATTAAATACATAATATTGTCATGTGATCTTATACTATAAACTTTTAGTTGGTGTATCATGTTTCTTCTCAAAGTTTTTGTTGAAGTACCTCCGTCGAAAGAAAAGTAAATGCAATCCCTTTTAAATTCTGTGTTTGTTTTATATCAGCTGGGAGATTTTGGTCTTGCCAAAGCACAACAAGATGATACAGCTCATTCATCTGGAGTAGTTGGCACTCTTGGATATGTGGCACCCGAATATGCAGAAAGTGGGAAAATGTCTACAAAGACAGATGTCTACTCATTTGGAGTGGTTTTGTTGCAGCTTATCACTGGACTAAGAACAACAGATGAGATACCTGGGGGAAAAAGTCTTGTTGGATGGGTAAATTACATAACAGTAGATATTTTTTGTTTTCAGACAGAACATTTAGGTATAGAAACCTATTTATACAGTTGTCTATTTACTTGAGATTATACTTTTGACAGGCGAAGCCACTTCTGGAAACAAAAAACTATCCAGACCTTATTGGCAAGAGGATTCTAGACTCCCATGATGTCCACCAACTATTTTGGATGGTGCTAGTCGCAGAACAATGTCTGAAAAAAGATCCTGATAATAGGTGGGCGATGGAACAGGTATGTCAATCAATTGGAGATCTTCCTATGATATGATTACTTCATCCATGCATCAAAAATTATGTGACCCAGAATATTAGACCCCATTCTAGCTTTTAATTTTCAGTTGAAATATTTAAACTCATGGCATTCCTTTACATCTTGAGAATAGGGTTAAAACTTTCCCTCTTTCATGGAATTTGTACACTTTCACTCATTTACAACAGTTAGGCTTAGAAGTGGTCCTCCTTTGAGGCATAAAAGCAGTGAAAATATTTGAAGCGACTTTTTGAGGAAGAACAATTGAATAATGGGGAATCTACAAGAATATCACAATTTTCAGCCACATCTTCCAATCTCATGACAAATACAGTTCATTGCACCCTTACTAGAAATTAAAAGGGATTATTTTTGCACTAGCTAAAGGGCTTTTTTTGGTCTACATATTAAGAGATTAAGTCAGGGGATTGTGGAGCTTGAAGAACTTTGGTAAATCACATTTGATGTGATCAATTTCTTGGGCTATGTTTGGTTTTGTTTTGCCAAAGCAAAATCATTCCCAATTCTTTCTCCCAAAACAAAACCAACCATACGTCACATTCTCCTTTACATTTTTCTCCTAATACATCACATTTTCCAACATCACATCCAACTTATTCTCCAAAAACACTTCCCCAAGACACCAAAACAAAACCAAACATTCCCTAAAGATTTCACTGGCCTTCAAGATGTCTACAGTCTGATAAACTTGTCCGGTAATGGATAGAGCTCAATGCTCATTGTAGAAACTTTGGTTACATTTGATGTGCTGTAGCATCTAGGCTCATTATTTATACGGATGATAATGAATAATGGCTTATTGTGTAAAATAAATGAACTCATCTAAAACTCTTCCCCTATATTTGGCTCTAAGAAAAACACAGGAGTGAAAGAGATATCTCAGTAAGATGAATTAGCATTCCTTTTTTTTTTTTGAAGTTTTTTTCCTTTTTACTGTTTGGTTCTGAAACTAGCCTTAATTTATTTCTCCAATTCCTTTTCCTTGTTTCGGAAAAGATAGGTTTGGGTAGGTTCCCTCATTAGCACATCTGACCCCTCAACTGCCTTAATATTCCGTCCAATCTAAATGTATTGTTACATATGCCTGCCCCAAATCGAACATATTTTAGGTAGTTCTTAGCTAATACATCCAATGCTTGGCAAATTAATGAAGTATAAATTGTATTGAATTTGAACTACTTGGAATAAATATGATCCAAAAAGAAATTAGTTCTTTCCTGAGTTGTTTTACCCACTAACATCACCAGCATCTAACATATTGTTGTGACTAAATCGTAAAATTTCTCAGGAAATAACAATTTGTGCATATCATGCACTACATTTAGAGCATTATAAACATTATGTTCATCACACAATGACATGAATATCTGGACTAGTGACTGTATGCTGCAATTTTCAACTCTTTTTGGAATAGAAATAGGAAACTCTACAACCTTTGCACATGTTATGGGATTGCATTTAATTATACTTTCATTTCATCTATGCAGGTAGTACATAACTTAAATTGCATTAAAGAAGGCAACACAAACTTTATTATAGACTTTTCATCAACAGAATGGGATTCCACAAGCAGTGTACTCAACTCCTGAGTCAATTGAGTAGGTTTTCTCATCTGCCAATTCTAGAAACACTGCTTGATAGTCAGATGTGTGTAGGAAAGGCAGTGTCTCCTTGATGCAAACAATTTTTCTGGATGAGATATTTGTCTAATCTAATCTTTGGTCATCTTTTAGTTACTGTTTATAGTGCATCACTTTCAGTCGTCATTCGTTTCTCCAAGGAGATATATAAGGCTGCTCATTACAGAAAACACTTGGAAGATATGTATCTAACTATTACTTATAAAGTTTATAAGCATGATGGATTTGTATGTATATAATGTTGAAGGAAGCTTCTGAATCATCCTCAGAAGAGAGTTTGTCGAATATCTATAGAAGTTTGTATCACTAAAACACCTATAACATTGCATTTGAAGACATACAATTGGACATGATCAATTGGTATTCTGAGTTTGTGAAAATGTTTTCTGGTATATGATTTTTTTTTCCAGATATTTACTGTTTGTTGTTATGTGGAACAGATTCTCATCCATTTTTTCAAGCTTTTTGAAGATTTTTGGGTTGTAGGTGGAGCTCAAGATTGTTTTTCAAGGAACAGATTCTCATCCATTTTTCTAGCTGTTTGAAGATTTTTGGGAGTAGTTGCAGTTCAAGATTGCTCAACTCTAAGTGTAGGATTTGAACTTGAGCTCAATCAAAGCTCTTTCTCCTTGTCTTTGGAGCTCAAGTTTGGGCCTTTCAAAAGCTCTCACTTAGCTCAACCCACCCCTTTACAGCCGTACACCACAATATAAAGGCGCGAAAAGCCTTTAGGGCTGTAAATCAGCTTGAACATGTGGGTCGACTCACGCAAGGATCGTTAAAACTTGTTTGTGCCAACTGAAGGAGATAGAGAAAAAAAAAGAAAAATAAATGAGAGCAAAGAAGGTCAAAACAACTCTATAAGTTGGTATGTTTGTAAATCTCAGAGATAAATGAGCCAAATGTGAGTCTAAGCTCAGGTTTGTATATTACGTCATTAATTTATACAACATGATATGGGGGTATGTAGTCATCAATTTACATATTCAATGGTGATTACAGTATATCAAAGATTTCATTCTACTAGTCCTCCTAAACAATCTCAACAGAGATTTTCATATCAATGTAACTTGTAATGAATTTGTATGATCAAATCCAAATAGGTTTCTAATTTATGTGTTTAATATAATAGCAAGAACTAATGTAATTCTCATTGTTATCTAAATTCTTGTTGATTAGATTAAGCACTTAACTTTGGAATAATTTCATAAATAACATATGGTAGTTTTTTTTTCCTAAGTAAGAATCTCCCAATATTTTATTTTCCCAAAAGTTAGAATCCCCAATAATATTTATGATGGTTTCTGCCACTTTACAGTGAAAAGTATGAGGATTAATTTTTTTTAAATAGTTTCAAATATAAGAGAGTGAAGAAATTTATATCAATCCTTCAAAAAAATTCAATTTAAGTCATTGGCTAACTCGCTAAGGTCAACTCCCTCTGCACAAAATTTTCTAGCGGGAAAAAGCTCGTTGGAAGAAAGAAAGAGGGTTATTTATCCTCTATAGCTAGTTCCCTAAAACAAGTGCAGACTTACGAGTATGAGGTACTAAATAGTGTATTCTATTTTTCTTTATTTGCTATTCGCGCTATAAGCTAGTACACTCCAACTCTCACTAGTCAGAAGCGTCAAATTATTTATAGCGATTCTTGACAGAGGTAGAGGACCACAGGGAGTATGAACATTGAGGTTCAACATACTAATAAGAAGCGAGAATAACATGTCTAAATAGTTTGGACACATGTGTGGGGAAAATTGAATTGCAATTTGAAGAATAATTCTAAACATTTCGCAACTAAATGAGTTTACGAAAAGTGATGAATCAAACACTTCAAAATGACTCGATTGATATGATGGCACAAATTATTTGTATCTCAATTAGGATGATGCAATCTTGATTGCGGCCTACATAATGAAAATTGTGCCTCCAAGTGAATTCTCCAACCTTCAATGAGCTGTGATATGGCAGCAAGCCCAAATTAGTGGGTTTATGCCTATTAAAGTTCAAGAAGCTATGTTCTCAAAAGTGATGAACACCTTGATGGAGAAATTATAAAAATTAAGTCGCACAGTGTAGATTTCCTCATGGAGGAATTACGAGCATATAAGAAGTCAAATAAAATCTTGCGCTATACGAGTTGCAAGATTCTTGAAGTGGCGCTCAATATTCTAGTGAGGATGATCTTTTTTAAAACTCATTTAGCAATCACTGGGATAGTGGGCAATCCTATTAGTGGAGTGTCTCACTTGAAAATAAGCCTCATATTCCACAAGTAAGAAGGAGTGCACATGAGTTGTTCACCATCGTCTATATGAGATTAAGTGGGTATCCTTCATAACTACTTTTATGGATGTTGATGAGTCAACTTAGACTTTTGACTTCACTTGATGCTTTAAGGGAATAGGTGCTATGAAGGAAAAGATGAGCTTAATGACTAAGAACAAAGTCTAGAGCTAGTTGATCTTCCGTTTAAGTGCAAAGCCATTAGAAACATGTGGTTTCTAGAGGTCAAGTGCAAAATAGATGGATTGATTAACATTTGTATAGCTCAACCAAGGGCAAAATGTTTACGCCTAATTATGGAGCATAAATTTTTGAGATGTTCTCCCTAAGTGGTGAGATCGCCTCAATACGTCGAGATGTTATTAGTTATTGGCATTTTTATCTAAGTTTGTCCTGGACGATTGAAGTTGACATATATAAATGAGGAGTGGAAGATGAGATCTATGTAAATCGCCTAATGAATTCAAGAAGTAAGGTAAGAGCGCAAAGATTGCTGATCGAGAAGCTCCATTTGTAACTTGAATTATCATCCAAAAAGTGGTGTTATCGATTTCATTGAGCTATCACTCTGGTAGGCTTACGATGGTTGAATAAGATCACTGAATATATGTCAACATAAATAAGAGAATTTAATTCTCACTGTATGATGGCCAGAAAGGACATGAAGGTGTCTCCGCTTAGTAGTGGTTGTCATTTATATTTAAATGAACATAGGAAAAGTAGATGTATACTTGGTATTGTGAAACCAAATTTTTGTATGCATCTCACCAATCCTATTGACACTTCATGGTCAAAGATTATGTTCTTAGTTAGATTGAAATGCCTTGAGATGGAAGAAGAAAAGAAATGCTAGCTAGTATTATGCAAGTGTTATAGAAGATTTGATGTGCACTGGTGTGTACTCGACTAGTACTGTGCTTGATAATTAGATTATTGGTGAGTAGATATCAAAGTGATCATTGACGCAATAATGTGATGCTGTCAAGTGGATACTTAGATATCTTAATAGAGTGAGTGGTCTGAGATTTGTTGGAGGCGATTTGGTATTTTGAAAGGATGCGCATTGTGCACACATTTGTGAGGCTTTTGTTGTCTTTGTGATAATAAAGCCACTTTGATGTATGCTTTGGGCGCCAAGTATTGTTGGAGGACTAAACATACTAATATCATTCACCCCTTCACTTAAAAGAGTATTACGCAAAATTAAATTGTTCTCAGTTATATTTCTACGAGCGGTTTGATCACTTATCCCTTCCATCTGTATGGAGATATGCTCCAAAGGCATGTGAGTAGTACAAGATTATGTAGAATTTGATTTTTCTGGCTAGTGAGAACATATTGTGATTAATGAGTTATATTTGTATTCTCATTATGAGTTTGGTACTGGATTTGTGAGTTGTCACCAGGCTTTGATTGACCCTCTCACACGGGTAATCGCCTTGGCGCTATGATAGCGAGCAGGATGAGACTTAAACATCGTGTCGCATAATTAAGGTTTGTGAATGATCACCTTTACGCTTGGAGCAGTGAGGAAGGTTAATATGTATAACTAAGAGTCGCCTTAGCTTAGAGGCTAAGATGAGATCAGAGTTGATCGATTATGAAGAAGTATGTCCAAACTTCATGATAAGCTTGTTCTCATCTGAATGTGCAAACTGCAAGAAGACATTTTGGAGAGTGACTTCTGGTGCATGCAGGTCAGGTGCTTTGAGAGCGACTGGACTTAGGTTCATATGATGTTAAGAGCGTGACATGCCTAAATTGAGTGGGAGCTCATCATAGCATGTATTCATACTACATGTGCTTTGGACGACCTCTTATGGAAAAGTGATTGAATGGGTCCTGCTTCGTCCTGGTGTGAGCCATATTATTTTTGTACCCTTTGAGCTCTCGACTTTGTCATGAGGTGTAAGCTTGTGACGCTACTTTAGCATGTTTTCAATGGCCATGCATGATTCGATCTATCGGAGCATGTCTAGGAAAGCTGTAATACCCAAGCCTCACACTACTCACTTGGCCAATATGATTCATGCACTACATGCTACTTATATGCTAATTTGCATTAACATCTACATCGCATCTTTTATAGCATTCTTAATCATTACTTGATATTAGTGGTTGAGATCCTACAACCTAATTAAGTGATTCTATATTTAGATAAGATAAAGAATAGATTGATCAATATAATGGATATTCATAGGTTGTATGTTATAATTTTAGAAGTGTTAAAGGTGTCACTAGTAAGCTTATATGAGTCGATTCGATTTGATCAAGGTGTTTTAAATGTATACATCTATAGATTAACATACTTGGGATATCGGACATGATATAATGAATTTAAGTGTCATAATACAAGGTTCATATATGCATGTGATTTTATAAAATGAAAACTAGACGATCATTTAAGAATCGAATGTCGATCGGTTTGGAGATCGAATGAACGGTTAAGAAATTAGGGCATAATGTACTATCCGATCATATGGAGATTAAAGTAGGTTATACATAGATAAATAAGTAATGAGAAACACTAGATTAGGGCTGTATAAGGTGTGAAAAATATCAGATTTGAGCCACAACTTGACACCTCAACCTTGCCACCTCAAGCTTTGCCACCTCAAGCTTCCACCTCAACCTATCTTCATTTCTACCCTTGAGCCACGACCAAAAACTATTTTGAGCTATTTCACTTCCAAAACCTTCATATTGAATGTTAGAAATTGCACTCAAGTAATTCCAAGTAAAGAAAATAAGTGAAGGAAGCAAAGGGAAGTAAGGAGGAGCAAGTTGAATCAAAAATCTGTGCATAGGTGAGATTTAATTCATGTTTTAATTTAAGTTCTTGAATTGTTTGAGGGTTTATGACTTTTAAAGCTTCTATTATTGATTATAATCATGTTAGGATGTTATTTTTAGTCTTTTAGTTCACAAAAGAAGGATTTTTAGTTGCAAAATCACAATAAAAATCACTATGGACAGAAACTGTATACTTGCTGATTTTGATATTTATGCTTTATATATGTATAATAACTTGATTAAAACCTGTGTATTTCACCATATATGTGTTTATATATGAGTCTAGGTGATGTATGTAAGTTTAGAGAGGTTATAAATTGTAATATAGTGTGATAATTAAAGAGGTGCTCAAAACTGTCTTCTTTGAAATTCAGATTCTGTCCTATGTGAATGGTGCTGGTTTTACATCAATAAATCCATTGGTTTTGGTAGTAATTTGACCTGGTTGTCTCTATATATGTGTTATCTAAGTATGGTGAAAATTTGGGAGTGATTGAATGTACTTAAGGGTGCCAAAACCATTAATGTCATGAAGTGTGCAAAACTGTCACGGTGGGAAAACAATCTGTTTCAGTGTGTTGTGAAGAGAGCTGAACTTGGGAAGCTATATCCATGAGTTTTAGCAATTATATGAGATTTTTACATTTATATACATGTTATATAAGTGTGGTAAAAATTTGGGAGTGATTGGATATGCTTAGGGATGTCAAAATTATCATGCAACTAAATTGGACAACAAGAAAATATGAAAATGTGAATCTGTCCATTTGATAACTTAGCATATTTCAACCTAGACATGTTGCTATTGAGTGTTAACAATTAGGTACATGATATTAGAGTTATAATACTTCAATTATATGATGTTTACATGTATCTAAGATGAGAAATTAAGGTATTGGAGGGACTAGATTGGGTTCTAGTTTGTAAAACCTAGATAGCTTGGTGTTCAAGGTCTTAGTATGATATTTTATGCTTTCAACTTGCCAAATTGGGAATGGTGCTTGATGTTGGGTAATATTACAGGCTATTTTACATCTAAGATTGGAGGGGAACAATAAAAAATCTAGACTAAGCCACCAACCAAGTGAAAGGTAAGTAAAGATCCATTTGCAACTACAATGCATGAACATAGTATGTCTTGAAGCATTTATACCTAATGTGTTGATGATATTAAATTTGATTGAGAGTCTTATGATTCTTGAAACATATTGAGAGCAAGATGACTTGCATTTCATATTGAACATACCATTCATGAGCATTTACATGTGCATGCACGACATATGAGTATAGTGGAGGTTCTTGCATGCACGATATGATTTGAGACATGGTTTTTAGAAAGAAAATATTTTGGTTGGCCACTACTAGTGTACCGAGGCATGCGAGGTGTGCTTATATGATATTTTGGGGTGCCGAGTGTTACTTCTCGGAGGATCACAGGGGTTGACAGGGGGTGTGCCTCTGGTGGTCACGAGAGGGTGGACCACTTGACTGTGCCCTTATTGACTCCGCCAGTGGGAAGACTTCTGGAGGATCACATGGGAAGACAGGGGGTGGACCTCTGGTGATCCCAGGAGATGGCCCTTGGACTGAGTCATTTGTTTATGGCCATGTGATTATTGATATTGTTCAGAGCTCTATTCGGTGCATAGTAGGTGGGCCAAGGGCCCAATAAATGAAGTGATTTTTAATGAAAACTCTTTTATTCATGAGTACTCAAGTTGACACATTTATAGCATCATATCTTAGAGTTGAGTTGCATGAGATTTTATATCATACTCTTGTCATGCATGATTTTTACTTATTGAGCGTTAGCTCATGTAGTTCATGCATTGTAGGTGAACATGGTGAGACTTGAGACCTCTGGTTTACTGGCTGGCAGTGGAGCTCCTACAGGCTTTCAAAGATCAATGTACTTGGATGACGACCTGTTGGGCTATTTTGTGGGTTGTGTTTTTTTTATTTTACAGTTATTGTATTATATTAGTGACTTTATCCTGTATATCACTTTCAAAACTCCTTTGTAATATAAAGTTTAGGTTTGTGATGGTTTGATAGACTTGGTTAATATGTAATAACTACGTATGTATATACAGTGTGACGGATATGAAAGCACTTTACTTTTATCAATGTTTTGTTAACTGAGTAGAGAAAAAAAAGTTATACACATGCATACATGCACAAATTATGTTACACAGGTTGTTTATATATATATATTTATACATATTGTTGGGAGGGTGTGACAAAGAGTGGTATCAGAGCCCAGGTCTTGATTCTGTAGACTGTCCATGTACATGATCTTAGAACTTGTGGAGCACAGCCATGTCAGTAAGTTTTATTTTATGTTATATTGCATTATATATTTCATGAATTATATTGGCCATTTGTTATAAACAAAATGGTATTGCAGTCATGGTGAGAACAAGGGGTGAAAGTAGTAGTGGAGCCAGAACCCTAGGAGAGCAGACACCTATTCTGAATAATGATCGTGATGTTATCATCAATCGACTTACAGAGCTTGTTGAACGACAATCAGAACAAATTCAACAACTTATCCAGCAGAGGGATATGGGTGGACAACCAAGGGCTGAAATGGTTCAACCACAACCCCGAGTAGAACAGGTGGAGATAGTTGGGGAAAGATTCAGAAAACTAAACCCACCGATGTTTGAGGATGCACTAGATCCTACAGCTGCTGAGGATTGGTTAAGAACTCTTGAAAATATGTTTCACTACAGTAGAGTTTCAGAAGAAGAGAAAGTGATGTGTGCATCTTTTTGCTTCGAGGCAGTGCTGGACATTGGTGGGATACAATGAAAAGCATCGAAGACATCACGGTTATAACTTGGGATAGATTCAAAGATTTGTTTCGAAATAAATACTTCACAGCTCCAGTTCGTGCAATGAAGATGAATGAATTTATACAGCTACGACAAGGAACTATGACAGTGGGAGAATACATTCGCAAGTTTGAACAGCTATCCAGATTTGCCACACATATGGTCAATACTGATGCATTGAAAGTTGAAAGGTTTCTTGAAGGCTTGAGACCAGAGCTATATAGAGATGTGAATATGGCAGGAATCCAAGGAGTGACATACTCACAAGTTGCTGAGAGAGCTTTAGTGGCAGAACAAGCTGAACTTAGAATTTCTCGTGCTCAGGAGATTCGACGCCAATTTAAGCAAGGACAGGGGCAACGGTGGTTTGGAAATGAAAAGAAGAGACCATTTCAAATGCAGAATCAAAAATCTAAATTCCAACCTGGACAAGGGCAACAACAGTGGGATCAGAGTAAGCGTATAAAGATTGATCAAGGCAAGGCACCAATGTCGCAACCTGCTTGTCCAAAATGTGGTGGTCATCACAGTGGAGTCTGCCCGACGGAGACTAGAACCTGCTTTGTGTGTGGGAAGGTTGGACATATTGCCAGAGCATGTCCAGATAATCCAAATCCAATAGGACAAAGAAAAGTGTCAGCTAGAGTCTTTACCATCACTAGATCAGATGCTGAGACGAACCCATCAGTGGTAACAGGTAAATTCTCTGTCTTTGGTACTCCAGCATTTGTATTGTTTGATTCTGGAGCTACACACTCATTTATATCCACTGAGTATGTGAAGAGGTTGGGTAGAGTACCTGATACTGCTGAGGTAGTTACAATGTGATAATCCCTTCTGGAGACTCAAAACAAACTAACCATGTTTTAAGAGATTGTGTTATTCCCATTGAAAATAGAGAACTCTATGCTGATTTAATTGTATTGACCATGAATGACTATGATATGATTTTGGGCATGGATTGGTTGTCAAAGTATCGGGCTACAATAGATTGTCTGAGAAAGACAGTAACTTTTCAACCTCCTGGTGAGGAACCGTTCACCTTTATTGGAATCGTACAAAGTTTTAAATTCCCAATTATATCAGCATTAAGAGCACAAAGATTATTAGATAGTGGTTGTGAAGGATATTGGCGAGTGTTATGAGCATTGAAGAACCACACCATCCTATCCTCAGTGAAGTACCAGTTGTTCGGGAATATCCAGAAGTATTTCCTGATGATCTTCCTGGATTACCACCAGACCGTGAGATAGAGTTTGTCATTGAACTAAGTCCAGGAACACATCCAATATCTAAAGCTCCATACCGAATGGCACCAGCTGAGTTGAAAGAATTGAAGATACAAATACAAGAATTATTAGATAAAGGTTTTATCAGACCTAGCTTTTCACCATGGGGTGCACCGGTTCTATTTGTGCGTAAGAAGGATGGTACAATGCGACTGTGTATAGACTACCGAGATTTAAATAAAGTTACAATCAAGAATAAGTATCCTCTGCCTAGAATAGAAGACTTATTTGATCAGCTCCAAGGTGCATCTATATTTTCAAAAATTGATCTGCGATCTGGGTACCATCAACTGAAAATAAAAGAGGATGATGTCACCAAGACAGCATTTAGCACGAGATATGGACATTATGAATTTTTGGTGATGCCATTTGGGTTGACAAATGCTCCAGCAGCTTTTATGGATTTGATGAATCGGGTATTTAAAAATTTTCTTGATAGATTTGTTATTGTGTTTATTGATGATATCTTGATTTACTCTAGCACAAAAGAAGAACATGGTGAACATCTAAGAATGATTTTAGAGGTTTTGAAAGAGAAACAACTATATGCTAAATTTAAGAAATGTGAATTTTGGATTGATCGAGTGGTATTTCTAGGACATGTAATATCAGGAGCAGGAATATCTGTAGATCCAAGTAAAGTAGAAGCTATTAATAGTTGGTTACAACCTACTAATCCTTCAGAAGTACGAAGTTTTCTGGGTTTAGCTGGATATTACCGTAGATTTGTGGAAGGATTCTCCAAGATAGCTTCTCCTTTGACACAATTAACCAGAAAATGTGTGATATTTAAATGGACAGATGCTTGTGAGAAAAGTTTTCAGGAATTGAAGAAGAGGTTAACTTCAGCTCCTATTCTTTGTATTCCATCGGGTACTGGAGGCTTTGTGGTTTATAGTGATGCTTCAAAAAATGGGTTGGGATGTGTATTGATGCAAAGTGGTAAAGTAGTTGCATATGCATCCAGACAGCTTAAAGAGTATGAGAAGAATTATCCCACACATGATTTAGAGCTTGCTGCGGTGGTGTTTGCACTTAAGATATGGAGACATTATTTATATGGTGAACGATGTGAGATATATACTGATCACAAGAGCTTAAAATATTTCTTCACCCAAAAAGAGTTAAATATGCGACAACGAAGATGGTTGGAGTTAGTGAAAGATTATGATTGTGTTATCAACTATCATCCTGGTAAGGCTAATGTTGTGGCTGATGCATTGAGCAGGAAATCAACACAAAATACTGCAGTTTTAGCTTTGACTCAAAAATCAGAGTTAATTGAACTACAGAAAATGGATGTAGAAATTGTACAACAGGGATCAGTAGAGGCCAAATTTGCAGCTTTGACACTCCAACCGACTTTGATTGATAGAATTCAACAGGGACAACAAGTTGATGAATATGTTACTAAAATGATAAAAGATATAGCTTTAGAAAAGTTTTCTGATTTTCAGATGTCAGAGAAAGGTATCTTGCGGTTTCGAAAAAGGTTATATGTGCCTAATGTAGACAACATTCGGGAACATATTTTGGCAGAGGCACATTCAACACCATATTCAGTGCATCCAGGAGCTACTAAAATGTATAGAGATTTGATAACGCATTACTGGTGGCCAGGTATGAAAAGAGATGTTGCTCAATTTATAGAACAATGTTTGATATGTCAACAAATAAAGGCAGAACATCAAAGACCAGCAGGAACCTTGCAACCTTTATTTATTCCAGAGTGGAAATGGGAAAGAATTACAATGGATTTCGTATCGGGATTACCTAAAACAGTTAAAGGTCACGATGCTATTTGGGTTATCATTGACAGGCTAACTAAATCTGCTCACTTTCTTCCAGTATGTTCTACTTATTCCATGGACCGTTATGCACAGATATATATACAGGAAGTGGTCAGACTTCATGGGGTACCACTATCTATTATTTCTGATAGAGATTCAAGGTTTTTGTCTATGTTCTGGAAGAGTTTACACAAGGCATTGGGAACACGATTATCTTTCAGCACTGCATATCATCCTCAGACTGATGGACAATCAGAGCGAACAATACAAACATTGGAAGATATGCTTAGAGCTTGTGTATTAGATTTTCATGGTCAATGGAGCAAATTTTTACCTTTAGTGGAATTCTCTTATAATAACAGCTATCAGTCCACTATTGGAATGGCCCCTATGAAGCATTATATGGTAGAAAATGTAGATCTCCAGTTCATTGGGATGAAGTTGGTGAAAAGAAGCTTTTGGCCCAAATATGATTCGAGAAATGACAGAAGCTGTGGCACAAATTCGTCAATCAGACTGAGAGCCCAGAGCCGACAGAAAAGTTATGCTGATCAAAGAAGAAGAATGTTAGAATTTACAGTAGAAGATCAGGTATTTCTGAAGGTATCTCCAATGAAGGGGATTATGCGGTTTGGAAAGAAAGGAAAGCTAAGTCCTAGATATATTGGTCCATTTCATATTACTGAACGAATTGGGGATGTGGCTTACAAACTCGACCTACCTGGATCAATGTCTCAAGTGCATAATGTATTTCATGTATCTATGTTGAGGAAATATATTGCGAATCCATCTCATATTCTGAAGAATCAACCTATAGAGCTTAAAGAAGATTTGAGTTATGAAGAAAGACCTGTAGAGATTCTTTTACGAGAAGTAAAACAACTCAGAAATAAAACAATCCCATTGGTTAAAGTATTATGGAGAAATCAATCAACAGAAGAAGCTACTTGGGAAAGGGAAGATGATATGAAAGTCAAGTATCCAGAACTCTTTCGGTAAGTAAATTTCGAGGATGAAATTCTAATAAGGAGGGGAAGATGTAATACCCAAGCCTCACACTACTCACTTGGCCAATATGATTCATGCACTACATGCTACTTATATGCTAATTTGCATTAACATCTACATCGCATCTTTTATAGCATTCTTAATCATTACTTGATATTAGTGGTTGAGATCCTACAACCTAATTAAGTGATTCTATATTTAGATAAGATAAGAATAGATTGATCAATATAATGGATATTCATAGGTTGTATGTTATAATTTTAGAAGTGTTAAAGGTGTCACTAGTAAGCTTATATGAGTCGATTCGATTTGATCAAGGTGTTTTAAATGTATACATCTATAGATTAACATACTTGGGATATCGGACATGATATAATGAAATTTAAGTGTCATAATACAAGGTTCATATATGCATGTGATTTTATAAAATGAAAACTAGACGATCATTTAAGAATCGAATGTCGATCGGTTTGGAGATCGAATGAACGGTTAAGAAATTAGGGCATAATGTACTATCCGATCATATGGAGATTAAAGTAGGTTATACATAGATAAATAAGTAATGAGAAACACTAGATTAGGGCTGTATAAGGTGTGAAAAATATCAGATTTGAGCCACAACTTGACACCTCAACCTTGCCACCTCAAGCTTTGCCACCTCAAGCTTCCACCTCAACCTATCTTCATTTCTACCCTTGAGCCACGACCAAAAACTATTTTCTGAGCTATTTCACTTCCAAAACCTTCATATTGAATGTTAGAAATTGCACTCAAGTAATTCCAAGTAAAGAAAATAAGTGAAGGAAGCAAAGGGAAGTAAGGAGGAGCAAGTTGAATCAAAAATCTGTGCATAGGTGAGATTTAATTCATGTTTTAATTTAAGTTCTTGAATTGTTTGAGGGTTTATGATTTTAGCTTCTATTATTGATTATAATCATGTTAGGATGTTATTTTGGTCTTTTAGTTCACAAAAGAAGGATTTTTAGTTGCAAAATCACAATAAAAATCACTATGGACAGAAACTGTATACTTGCTGATTTTGATATTTATGCTTTATATATGTATAATAACTTGATTAAAACCTGTGTATTTCACCATATATGTGTTTATATATGAGTCTAGGTGATGTATGTAAGTTTAGAGAGGTTATAAATTGTAATATAGTGTGATAATTAAAGAGGTGCTCAAAACTGTCTTCTTTGAAATTCAGATTCTGTCCTATGTGAATGGTGCTGGTTTTACATCAATAAATCCATTGGTTTTGGTAGTAATTTGACCTGGTTGTCTCTATATATGTGTTATCTAAGTATGGTGAAAATTTGGGAGTGATTGAATGTACTTAAGGGTGCCAAAACCATTAATGTCATGAAGTGTGCAAAACTGTCACGGTGGGAAAACAATCTGTTTCAGTGTGTTGTGAAGAGAGCTGAACTTGGGAAGCTATATCCATGAGTTTTAGCAATTATATGAGATTTTTACATTTATATACATGTTATATAAGTGTGGTAAAAATTTGGGAGTGATTGGATATGCTTAGGGATGTCAAAATTATCATGCAACTAAATTGGACAACAAGAAAATATGAAAATGTGAATCTGTCCCATTTGATAACTTAGCATATTTCAACCTAGACATGTTGCTATTGAGTGTTAACAATTAGGTACATGATATTAGAGTTATAATACTTCAATTATATGATGTTTACATGTATCTAAGATGAGAAATTAAGGTATTGGAGGGACTAGATTGGGTTCTAGTTTGTAAAACCTAGATAGCTTGGTGTTCAAGGTCTTAGTATGATATTTTATGCTTTCAACTTGCCAAATTGGGAATGGTGCTTGATGTTGGGTAATATTACAGGCTATTTTACATCTAAGATTGGAGGGGAACAATAAAAAATCTAGACTAAGCCACCAACCAAGTGAAAGGTAAGTAAAGATCCATTTGCAACTACAATGCATGAACATAGTATGTCTTGAAGCATTTATACCTAATGTGTTGATGATATTAAATTTGATTGAGAGTCTTATGATTCTTGAAACATATTGAGAGCAAGATGACTTGCATTTCATATTGAACATACCATTCATGAGCATTTACATGTGCATGCACGACATATGAGTATAGTGGAGGTTCTTGCATGCACGATATGATTTGAGACATGGTTTTTAGAAAGAAAATATTTTGGTTGGCCACTACTAGTGTACCGAGGCATGCGAGGTGTGCTTATATGATATTTTGGGGTGCCGCGAGTGTTACTTCTCGGAGGATCACAGGGGTTGACAGGGGGTGTGCCTCTGGTGGTCACGAGAGGGTGGACCACTTGACTGTGCCCTTATTGACTCCGCCAGTGGGAAGACTTCTGGAGGATCACATGGGAAGACAGGGGGTGGACCTCTGGTGATCCAGGAGATGGCCCTTGGACTGAGTCATTTGTTTATGGCCATGTGATTATTGATATTGTTCAGAGCTCTATTCGGTGCATAGTAGGTGGGCAAGGGCCCAATAAATGAAGTGATTTTTTTATGAAAACTCTTTTATTCATGAGTACTCAATTGTTGACACATTTATAGCATCATATCTTAGAGTTGAGTTGCATGAGATTTTATATCATACTCTTGTCATGCATGATTTTTACTTATTGAGCGTTAGCTCATGTAGTTCATGCATTGTAGGTGAACATGGTGAGACTTGAGACCTCTGGTTTACTGGCTGGCAGTGGAGCTCCTACAGGCTTTCAAAGATCAATGTACTTGGATGACGACCTGTTGGGCTATTTTGTGGTTGTGTTTTTTATTTTACAGTTATTGTATTATATTAGTGACTTTATCCTGTATATCACTTTCAAAACTCCTTTGTAATATAAATTTTAGGTTTGTGATGGTTTGATAGACTTGGTTAATATGTAATAACTACGTATGTATATACAGTGTGACGGGATATGAAAGCACTTTACTTTTATCAATGTTTTGTTAAACTGAGTAGAGAAAAAAAAAGTTATACACATGCATACATGCACAAATTATGTTACACAGGTTGTTTATATATATATTTATACATATTGTTGGGAGGGTGTGACAAAAGTTGTCAAGACCAAGCTGATTGACATGAGAGGTCGAGAAGAACTAGGTTGGTAACGTACTTATGTTCTATGGTTCATAGCCCAGGCGACTATGTCGAAATCTGTTTGACTAGTCATGAGATAGATACATTTGACTAGTTGAGCTGCTATATTTATTTCATTGAGAGATCTAGAGATGCTTGATTGGGTCGACCACTTGATTTGGGGTACACAACGAGCTATTGAGTTGTAGGGTTATGTTAGTTTGGTGATGACTTAATATAACTCTCCTCACCTATGCTTTCTTGCTTGGTCGCATACCTCATTTTATGTATGAAGGGACTAGCGTGAGATTGAGAAATTGTATGATGATGAGATTCGAGGAGATCGAGTCAAATATGTATGAGTGGGAGATGTTGGAAATTGAATCGGGTTTAGGACCCTTGACCCAATTGGCATCCATATTTAGTTGGATGTCTCCATAATTTGGGTGGAATTGAGTTTTCTAGTTGGACTAGGATTCTATTTTAAGTAGGAATAAATATCTTTAATCCCCATCCAACAGAATGTGGTAATTCTCCCATAAACTCTCTCCATATTCTCTTAAATCTTTTTCTCTCTGAGTCTTCCTTGGAGTATCACCATAGACTCAAGGATATGAGGTGTGTAATTGAGTGAATAACTCTAGTAGTTATTCACCACCAACGAGAAAAATATATTCGTAGTTCGATTAAAGAAGGCTGGTAGACGAGCTTGATTCGAGATATGTGGATCGATAATCCACTGCATATAGGTATACCCGATCTACATGAATTATATGAATATTTCATTCATATTATATTGTTGATTAATAAAAAAAATTACAAAAAAAATAATTTTTTTTAAAGCATATACACATCCATAAATTCAATCAAATAAAATGGCGAGAACGAGCCCTATGGGCTCTGATACCACTGTAAGAAAATTAATCAACAATATAATATGAATCGAATATTCATATAATTCATGTGGATCGGGTATACCTATACGCAGTGGATTGTCGATCCACGTATCCTGAAGCCTGTCTATCAGCCTCCTTTTGATTGAACCACGAACATATCTTTCTCGTTGGTGGTGAATAACTACTAGAGTTATTCACTCAATTACACACCTCAAATCCTGGGAGTCTATGGTGATGCTCCAAGAAAGACTGAGAGAGAAAAAGATTTGAGAGAATATGAAGAGAGTTTATGGGAGAATTATGTTCATTCACATATTTTGTTAGATGTGAATTAGAGATATTTATTCCTACTTAAGGTAGAATCCTAGTCCAACTAGAAAACTCAATCCCACTCAAATTGTGGAGACATCCAACTAAACATGGATGCCAATTGGGTCAAGGGTCCTAAACCCGATCCAATTTCCAACACGGCTAATACCTGACGTTGAAAGACCATGTATGGAAACTTTGTATTATTTTTCTTATTGGCCAATCATTATGAACAAGTTCTAAAAACCATGGTCTAATGCTATTAGATAGGTACCACACTTCAAGGACCCTAAAGAATAATTTATGAAAGAAAATTATTGAATTGAATGATGCATTTAATGATTTATGAGATTTGCATGTACTATATTTGTTATTACATCAGTTTCATCTTACTGAGCATTTGACTTATTTGATTCTTGTGATGTAGGTGAAAATGTACAAGTTTAGAGGTTGACTGAGTTTGAAAATGATGAAAAAAAAAATTCTCACCTCCAGCTCCTTTTCCTCAAAGATTTTAAACAAGTCAAGATTAATATTTTATTATTGGATGCAATCAAGCAAGTTCCACCTTATGCTAAATTTTTGAAAGATTTGTGTATAAACAAAAGAAAACTTCATGTACAAAAAAAGATATTTTTAACTGAAAGTATTAGTTTAATCATTCAACAATTCACTCCAAACAAATACAAAGGTCCAGGTTGTCCAACCATTTCATGTACCATAGGAAACACTAGAATAGAATGTGCTTTGCTTGATCTTGGTGCTAGTGTAAATCTTCTACCTTTCTCAGTTTATGAACAGTTAGGTTTAGGATAACTTAAAACGACTTCTGTTGTACTCCAATTAGCTAACCAATCAATTAAAGTTCCAAAGGGATTTGTAGAAGATGTATTGCTATAAATTGATAAGTTTTACTTTCCAATCGATTTCATTATTTTGGGCACACATCCTATTGCACATATACATACACAAATTCTTATCATTTTGGGTCATCCTTTTCTTGCAACTTCAAATGCTTTGATTGATTGTAGGAATGATATTTTAAAGTTATTTTTTGGAAATATGACTTTGGAACTTAATGTGTTTAATGTTTGTAAGAAACCTACGAAAGATGTAGAAGTAGACGAAGTGGATTCAATTGAAAAATTTGTTCAAGAATATTTCACCATCACTAATTCCTTTGATCCTCTGGAAACATGTTTTGAAAGTGAATGTGTTTGTAAAAAGACACTATAATATCTCTTTGAATTTTCACAGGTACAAGAAAAATATTTTTGGACACCAAGGTTTGAAGAACTTTTAACATCAACTGTACAATCTGTTCCATCAATTATTAAAACTCCTATGATTGATTTGAAACCTTTGCCATTTGATTTGAAATACTCATTTTTGGGTGAGAATGAGACTTTTCCGTAATAAATTCTTCCAAAATTGATGCATCCCAGAAGGTAAGTTGATCAAAATTCTAAAAATACTTAAGAATGCTTTAGGATGGACCATTACTGACATTAAAGGTATTAGTCCTTTAATTTGCACACATAACATCTATTTAGAGAAAAATGCTATACCATCTACAAAGATGCAACGAAGGCTAAATCCTAATATGAAAGAAGTAGTGAGAAATGAAGTCATTAAACTCTTAGATAATGGAATCATTTATGAAATTTATGACAACAAATAGGTAAGTCCTACTCAAGTTGTTCCTAAGAAATCCAAAGTTACTATGAAATTAATGAATTAATTCCAACTAGGACTGGTACTAGTTGTCGAATGTGTATTGACCATAGGAAACTCATATTAGTTACTAGAAAAAATCATTTTTCCATTATCCCTCACGGATCACATCTTAGAAAGAGTTGTGGGACATGAATTTTACTGTTTCTTAGATGAATATTCTAGGCATAATCAAATTGCAATTGCACTTGAAGATAAAGAGAAAACCCTTTTTACATGTCCTTTTTGCACTTTTGCATATCAAAGGATACCTTTTAAATGGTTGGGAAAACTACATTCCAACGATGTATGCTTAGTATTTTTAGTGACATGGTTGAACATTTCTTGAAGTTTTCATGGATCATTTTTCTTCTTTATAATTCATTTGATGATTGCTTGTTTAATTTACAAAAGGTTTTGATTTGGTGTGAAGAAAACAAGCTTTTACTCAATTGGGAAAAATGTCATTTCAGGGTAACAACTAGTTTTGTTCTTGGACATATTATTTCATCGAAAGGTATTGAAGTAGACAAGTCTAAAATCTAGTTAATTACCAATTTGCCAATACCAAAGTCTGTGAAAGAGGTAAGATCATTTTTAGGACATGTTGCTTTTTATAGAAGATATATCAAAGATTTTAGTATAATATCTAAACCTTTGTGTAATTTTCTAATAAAAGACACTATTTTTAAATGGACTAAAGATTGTGAAAATGCTTTTGTTAAGCCATGCTCACGTCTGCTCCATTCATGCAGCCCCCAGATTAGACTTTACCTTTTGAAATAATGTGTTATGCTAATAACTATGCTGTTGGAGCTATCTTAGGACAAAGAGAAGATAAGAAACCATATTTCATTTACTATACAAGTAAAACTTTGAATAGCGCGCAATTAAATTATGCAACCACTGAAAAAAAATTACTTGTTGTAGTTTTTGCATTGGACAAATTTAAATCTTATCTTGTTGGCTCACCAATTATAGTTTTGAGTAATCATGCAGCTTTGAAATATCTTTTGTCAAAAAAAGATGCCAAACCTATACTCATTAGGTAGGTTTTCTTACTTCATAAATTCAACATTACTATTCAAGATAAGAAAAGAGTAGATAATATAGTGGCTGATCATTTGTTGAGACTTGTTTGTGATAACTCATTTCAAACAATACCCATTAATGATATATTCCCTAATAAACAACTATTCAATATCCCCATTTTACCTTAATTTGCTGATATTGTAAATTTTCTTGTGATAGGAAAGATGCTACCACATTGAAATTCCTAATATAGAAAGAAGTTTGTGACTGAAGTGAAAAACTTTTATTTGAATGATCTATACCTATTCAAACATTATCTTGTTCAAATCTTTTGGACATGAGTGCCTAATAATGAGAAAGGTAATATTCTTAATGTTTGTCATTCATGAGCATGTGTTGGTCACTTTTTGGCAAAGAAAACTACTACAAAGATCTTATAATGTGGATTTTATTGGCAAACTCTTTTCAAGGAAACTTACCCTTTTGGAAAAATTTGTGAAAATTGTCAAAAGTTAGGATACATTTCAAAGCGAAACATGATGCCCCTAAAACCCATCCGAGTGATTGAAATCTTTGACTGTTGGGTACTAATTTCATGGGACCATTTCCAGTATTATTTTTTTATTTATATATTGATTTCCATGGATTATATGTCAAATTAGATTGAGGTAATTCCATATCGAAACAATGATCACAAAATAGTGATTAAATGTTTGAAAGAAAATATTTTAAGTCGATTTGGAATTCCTTGATCCATTATCAGTGATGGGGGAAAATATTTTTGTAACAAAGTTTTTGAAACTTTAATGAGGAAAACCTTATCATTTACCGCTTGAACTTGAACATAAAGCTTATTGAGCAATTAAAATATTTAACTTCAACCTTAATGAAGCTTCAAAATTGCGTAAATTACAAATCAATGAACTTGAAGAATTGAGAAATGATGCATATGAGAATTCTAAAATTCATAAAGCAAGAATAAAAGAATTTCATGATAAGAAAATTTCAAGAAAAAAATTTGAGGTTGGTCAAAAAGTTTTGCTTTATAATTTTCAATTGCATTTATTTCCTGAAAAATTGAGATTAAAGTGGAGTGGTCATTTTGCTGTAAAAGAGGTATATCCTTATTGGACAATTGACATTGAGATTCCCAGAAATGGTAATGTATTCAAAATAAATGGACAAAGACTTAAACCATTTTTAGAGAATTAATTTTCACAAGAGGAAATTCTTTTTCTTTCTAACCCTTGTTATGATTAGTATGTGCATGTATACATATTTTCTCTAATTTTGTTTGCTCTGTAGGCTTTCTTTTCTTTTCTTTTCTCGATTAAGTGGTAGATAACGACACTCTATGGCTATTGAAGTCGGACTTATCAGTTTCCAAACTAACTGATATCACTGTACAAAGTTTCTCTCTTTTTCTCATCCTCCTTTCTTATTCTTTTCAAAATGGATGATGTTCTTCTAACTCTCAAGAATAGATTTCTTTTTTTTCCTAAAAATGCAATTTTAAAAATTTATAAAATCAGGATTGAAAGATTAAGGATGCTTATGCACAAGGGCATCCCAGGGGATATACGATGGATAATTAAAGCAAAGGTAAGAGTAGCAGGTGAGTTTTTAAATGACTTTTCAAACTTTCTTACTAGATACATGTCTGCTTTGGTAAAAGTACATATTCAAAAAAAAAAAGTGCGAAAAAAATGCAGGTTTGTCACAAATATTGCTCGATGGACTTGCAACACATAGTGTCATTCCTTAGTAATGGTTTCTGAAAATCGAGAAGATAAAATTTAATTCATTATGAATGGACTGAGTAAGGAGTCTTTAGATGACATTCTATTTACTCTTGAGATGCATACTTGTGATTAGTGTATCATGCAATTCTTGATTTATGGAATCACTTTGGGGATGAATATGAGCGTTATAGTCTTGGGACTCTGACATTAAAAGACCCTGTTTGCCAGTTTATAACAAAATTGGATGGGAAGCATATCTCAACCCATAAAGGGCATTTAAGTCGTTACTAGATGTAAAACCAGAGGAAGATATGAGCCATAGTCACAACTGAGCGTACATTCACGTGTAAGAGCTAATTTTCAAATTTTATGTCCTTATTATCAAAGTTTTTGACAAAAGAAAAAGACGTGCAATAAATGCATTCCCTGTTCCCATCTCCATAGATAGCACCGTGCTTACTCTATTTTTGCACAAGTCACTTTAAAAAAAAATAAGAAAAAAATAGAAGTCTCTTCCACTCGCAAGTTCAACTGTATTTGTGTCTTTTATTGAATGAATCCAAGAAACAATGGTGAGGGAGGCAGTTTGGGTGAACTGTAGCCAAAATAAATTTTGATTTAGTGTATGGGGGAGGTAGACTGGGGTTAATGGGGATTATTGCTACTTTTGCTCATGTAGGAGGAGTCAAAGTCTTAGGAGTTATCCAAAAATTTTTAACAATACAGAATATCATAGGTATGATCATTGGAGATGAGCTAAAAGTGTCACATATTTAGGACCTAACATGTTAAACAATGCGGATACATTCATCACCCTACCTAGTGATTTTGGTACACTAGAGGCGTCGTTCCAAGTTATCTCATGGGCACAACTCAATATTCATCAGAAACCTATATGTATTCTTAATGTTAATGATTTCTTTGACGGTTTGTTATCTTTTATAGATCATACTGTTAAAAAGGTTTTATCTCACCGTCTGCAAGACGAATCCTCATTTCTGCTGAAACACCTAACCAATTGATTGATCAACTTCTAGCATATGTGCTAGAGCCTGATCCAACCTTGGCTCGTGTGGATTGGTCTAACAAAGACAGGGGTTGAAAATGCAAAATGAATGTCTCTTAGCTTGTGAAATTTTCTTTAATGGTTTTAACTAATAATGTGTATATTGTGTTGTTTCTGCCTTATTTTCCAATAAGTTACATCTCAAATGATATCTTTTAAACTCTACTTTCCAATCTATTTTCGATATTGGAAATAATGCCTCAGTTAGTTGGGGATGGAGATAGTTGATATCATGTCTTGTGTGTTCAATGTGTGCTTTTCTAGTTTCTTTTTTTAAAAAAAAAATCAAGCATTTTTTCTTTTGGATCCATCAAAACCAAGATAAATGGGGCAAAGTAAAGAGTAACTTTAACACTCTTGAGATATACCCCTATTTTTTTTTGTATAACATGTCATGTTTCTAAAGTTTTTTTAAAATTATAAAAAAGTTTGTGAATTGTGAATTTTTTTTAGTCATACATGTTCTTCCAACTTCAATGATTAAAATTGAGCATGAATGATGTGGTTGTGATTGATGATTAGTGTTGCTTTGGACCTTGATATTTTTCTTTGGTTAATATATTTTTATGATAATTATACTCAAATCTTTTTGAACAAATAGTTATGTTATTCAGTGTGGTGACAATCGCGCGTCAAAATAGGTAGTTCTTATACCCTAGCTTTAATCATCACTTGGATTTTTGATATGTAGAGGTTGAATGTTAGAATTTTTTATTTTGGTATGTTGAGGCAAACGACTGATTGAGAACCATCTGAAAAATGATCAAGGCATTAGGCATTTCTAGCACCACATCCAAATTAGTTGGTTCACTATGTGATGTTCTAAGAGAACATCCCCCATAGTGAGCCACTTTGAGCCTTCCAATAAATAAGTCTTTTATGTGGTAACCATATCTTCTTACCTATCCTAATTATACTATTATTCTACCCTTGTTCTAAAAAGGATTTCGAGCTTAAGAGACATTCCATTGACAAGGTAGGCTTGCAAAAGAAATTTGGGTTGGAATAGAAGATAAGTGTGGGGGAGTTCAAAAAAAGTTGCAAAGTGTTAAATAAAAATATTATGAGTTGCAACTAAAAGTGGGATGTTGCAAAGTCAATAAGAATGATGAAGAGGGGTCTAACTCAATAACAATAGGCTTTAGTGTTGAAATTCATGGAGTATAAAAAAATTTCATTGATAAACTCTATGTCTCTAACCCCATAAAGTATTTAGAACCTTTGCTGCATCATATCCATTGATTTTTTAGCCACGTCACTACCCTTTGGTCCCATTTCAAACCTTTTGATTCTAGGTGCTGCATTCAGTATAGTGGAGATTTGTACCAAATGAGAAGCTTATGATATTTAACTTTTTCATTAGAGACCGGATGATGGTTTTTGTAACACCCTTTAACTTAACTGCATAGCCTAAACAAGCTGATACAGTTAAGTCAAGAAATGTTAATTTTTCATCAATATTAGAGTTATGATTTTAATAAAAGTTCTCATTTTTAGCTATAAGAGAAAGAACTTGAATCATTTTAAACACATCATATACATATATCAAAACTGAGTACATTTGTTTACAAAACCATAACAGAATGGCTTATTTAAAAATAAAACAGAGTTTTCAAAATAAACTACAAAATAGTTCGAAGCATGGCATATGAACAAATCTCTGTCTGGCCGCTCTAGAGACTCAGTCAACCTCTAAACCTATACATTTCCACGTGCATCACATGAATCTAATGAGCTAAAGGCTTAGTAAGATGAAACTTATGCAATAACAAATAACATATATGCACATCTCATAAATCATTAAATGCATTATTCTATTTAATAACTTTCATTCATAAATCATTCTTTAGGGCCCTTGAAGTGTAGTACCTAACTAATAGCGATAAACCGTAGTTTTCGAAACCTGTTCATAATGATTGGACAATAAGAGAACTAATATGGGGTTTCCATACTTGGCCTTTCAACCTCAGGTATTAGCCGTATTCTATCTCATTCATTGTGGCTTTCCTATACTAGTTTTTCAACCTCAAGTATTTGCCACCATTTGTTGGGTCCACCGGTCCCTCCCGCATCCCTTGTCTACCCGACCATCAATCAAGTACCATACTTTCTTTTCAAAAACCTCATTATATTCTTAATAGTGTGATGCTTCATAAACCATAAATGCATCAAAACATTATATTATTTGACAAACAATAACAATCACATTAAAACATGAACAAACATTATATGATTCTTGTGATACAGCAAATGAAAGCTTCAACTTACCTCAAGTCCACTTTGTGGCAAGTGAAAAGACCAATCTCTTTGAAAGATAGGATGTGTTAAAGACCTAACATAATCAAATCATGTACCATTTAATATCCTTTTTATAAATCATTTAGTCTATTCTAGTTAAAGTTCATATACACTTTTCAATCTTTTGTAAATAATTCCATATCAATTACATAACCTTAAAAACAATGCATACTCCATATTTTACAACTAATTCAAGACATTAAACATTAGGACAGCCATTAAATAACTAATTATTCAAACATAATTATTAGGACAACCCCTAAAACATGCACACAATCCAAATTAACATGATGTAAATTTGATTCTAACTTAAATTGATTGTACCCTTCAATTAAGCAAACTAATTGCTATTGTTTTCAATCATTCAAAGGAAATTCCAAACACAATATAAGCATTACAAGATTAATAGAAATAAGTAAATTAAACATATTTCACAAGACTATCAATTTTGCTAAAAACTAGCTTAACTAGCTTGGTTTTGGCTTCAAGTGTAACTTACTTAAGTTTTCAATCATAAAAAAACATACTAAAACATGTAACCATCCAAGATACTACAAATTCATCATAAGAAACATTGAAAAAGAATATACCCTAATTAAGTTGGAATTAAACTTCAAAATCAATGGTTTTCAAGCTTAAAAAGGGTGGAACTTGTTCTAGTTTGTGTTCTATGAATTCCTATGGATTGAATTCAATTTTTGTGAGTATGAGAGTGTAGAAATTTCAGAGAAACTAGGAGAATAAGGGCTGGTCATTTTTGAGGTGCCTCCACAAGAAATATGGATGAAAATGATTTCTTTGACTTTTCAAAGAGAGGTAAGTGGAGGGTGATGATTGGTTGTATAATGCTTGGTGTCTTCTCATGCCAAAAGCCACGTTCATGGGCTAAGGAGATGACAAAAATTGATGCTTTGGTGTTACAATCAAGTGCAATGCGGTTTAAAATGATTTTATGCAACCTAGTCAACCAACCAATCAAATTGCACCATTTTGCATACTTTTAGCTTTTAGCCAAATATAACATATTTAAAGCAAATATTTAGGCAAATAATCACTTTAGAATGTAACAAGTATGGAACAATACGAATAATTCATTTCATGGCCATTCAACACATCAATCTTCTTTAACCGAAATACCGAGCTTTTCACTGCAAAAAGGCACTTAAGGAATATGTTAAATCAAGAAACAAAAGTTTAATCTCATAGTTCATGTACTAATGCATGTTAAAGCATAACTAGAGCATATAATAACAATTATTCAAGTTCGTACAATCATGCTATTTGTATGTCATAATTCAATAATACACATTGATTAGATGCATATTCATGCAAGATGCTTATTATTGGCTATGTAGGAGATAATTGGGCATTACAATCCTTCCTTCCTTATAAAACTTTCGTCCTCAAAATTTGACGTACCAAATAATTCTGGATACTTTCTCTCCATTTTTTCTTCTCTTTCCCACGTGGCCTCTTCTATAGAATGATTCCTCTACAATACTTTAACAAGTCGAATCTTTTTCGTTCTCAACTCTTTTTTTTTCTGATCCAAAATTTGCACTGGTTTCTCTTCATAAGCTAAATCAGGAGTCAATTCTAACGGTTCATAACTCAACACATGAGAAGGGTTTGAAATGTACTTTTTCAACATAGACACATGGAAAACATTGTGAACACTAGATAATGATGGAGTAAGGCCACTCTATAAGCTTTATCACCAACTCTTTCGAGAATCTCGAATGAGCCGACATACCTTGGGCTGAGTTTTCCTTTCTTTCCAAATCTAATAACACCTTTCATGGGAGCTACTTTTAAGAACACATGATCTCCAAAGGCAAACTCTAGATCTTTTCTCCGTTTATCTGCATAACTTTTCTGTCTACTCTGCGCAATCTTCATTCTCTCTCGTATCTTCTCCACTACCTTAGCGGTATGTTGAACTATTTCTGGACCAAGTAGGCTTCGTTCTCCAACTTCATCCCAATAAACTAGAGATCTATTTATCCTTCCATACAATGCTTCATAAGGCACCATTCCAATTGTTGATTGGTAACTATTATTATAAGTAAACTCCACTAATGGAAGCTTTGCATCCCAACTCTCTTGAAAATCTAATACACAAGCTCTTAACATATCCTCTAATATCTGAATAACCCTCTCTGATTTCCCGTCACTTTGTGGATAAAATGTTGTACTGAATGCAAGTTTTGTTCCCATGGAACTATGTAAGCTCTTCCAAAATGTAGATGTAAGCTTAGGATCTCTATCAGATACTATTGAAACTGGCACCCCATGTAACCTGACTATCTCTTTAATATATTGTTGAGCATACTTGTGATACCCGAGCCTCTTACTACTCACATGGACAAATATGATTCATGCATTACGTGTTAATTTTATATGCTAATTGCATTTCTATTGACATTGCATAATTTATTTCATTTTATACGACATTCTTGAATATTAAACTTAATTCTGAAGCTCTTGCACGGTATTAGTTATTGAATTTCCTAATCTAAGTAGTTGATTTTATATTGAAATAAGAAGAAAATGAGGTGGATCAATATTAGATATAGATGGGATATATAGGTTATAATTTTGGAAATGCTAAAAGTGTTACTAGTAACCTTATACGGTTTAATTTGATTTGATCAAGTTATTTCAAAAGTATATATTTGTAAATTAGCATACTTGGGATATTGGACATGATATAATATGATTTAAGTGTCATATTATAAGGCCCTTATGTGCATATGATTTTAGAAATGCAAACTAGATAATTCTTTAAGAATCGGATGCGAATCGGTTTGGAGATCGAATGAACGGACATAGGAATTACCTATGGGAATGAATGGTGATTAAGATAGGTTGCAACCAAATAAAAATAGATGAGACACACAAGATTAGGGCTGCAAGATAAGGGAGAAAATCAGATTTGCCATTTTCTTGCCACCTCATGCTTTCTTATTAAGCTTAAGCTAACATCTCAAGCTAACACCTCAAACCCTTCACCCTTAAGCAACGACCAGACCCTCATTTCAGCCATTTTAATCTTCCAAACACACACCTTAAGGTCTCCAAGTGATCCAAATTGATTCCAAGTTGAAATAAAAGCAAGAAAAGCAAAGAAGAAGTGATTACCATCAAGTTAGCCTCAAAATCTGCATAGGTAACACTTATCTACGGTTTTGCCTTTAGTTTTCAGATTATTAGGAATGGTTTTATTGTTTATTAAGCTTTCAATATCTCTTATAAAAGTGTTAGGAAGTTTTTAGTTAGACTTTGGTGCACAAAGAAAGGGTTTTGGATGACAAACACTTAATAGGAAATACTTGTGGCAGAAACTGTCATCTTACTATTTTCTTGTGTTTTAGGCTTCAAAAGTGTATGGTATGTTGAATAAAACCTATAATTATTACCATTTACATGACTATATATGATTTAATAGTATTGTAATGAAGTTTTATCAGTTGGAAATTGAAATAGAGAATGATATTGGAGAAACACTCAAACTGCCAAAATAGCAAAATCTGTTTTGGTGTGCTGTGAAGGAAACTGAATTAAGGGAGCTAAATCCATTATTTTTGGTAATAATATGACCTGGTTGTCTCATTATATATGTTATCTAAGTATGGTGAAAATTTTGGAGTGATTGAATATACTTAATGGTGCCAAAACCATTAATGTCATGAAGTGTGCAAAACTGTCACGGTAGGAAACAATCTGTTTCAGTATGTCGTGAAGAGAGCTGAACTTGGAAAGATATATCCGTGATTTTTAGCAATTATATGATATGGTTACATTTATATACATGTTATCTAAGTGTGGTAAAAATTTGGGAGTGATTGGATATGTTTAGGGATGTTAAAATTATCATGCAACTAAACTTGACAGCAAGAAAATATGAAAATGTGAATCTGCCACATTTGATCACTTAGCATGTTTCAACCTAGACATGTTGCTATTGAGTGTTAACAATTAGGTACATGCTATTAGAGTTATAATAATTCAATTACATGATGTTTGCATGTATTTAAGATGAGAAATTGAGGTATTTGAGGGGCTATATTGGGTTCTAGTTTGTGAAAGCTTGATTGTTAGCTTATAGCTTGGTGTTTAAGGTCTAGTATGAGATTTTGTGTTTTCAACCTGCCAAATTGGGAATGGTGCTTGATGTTGGGTAATATTACAGACTATTTTACATCTAAGGTTGGAGAGGAATACTAAACAAATTTAGACTAAGCCACCAACCAAGTGAAAGGTAAGTAAAGATTCATGTGCAACTACAATGCATAGACATAGTAAATGTATGATTTATATGTAATACCATTGATCATATGTGCGTAGTAGAGGGCATGCATTACTGTCATTCATGTCCATTGAGCATACATACATGGGCATTGGCACGTGCATACATCATATACAAGCATTGTGATAAATCGTGCATTGCACGGCATGATTCTGAGAAAGAAAAATGTTTTACTGACCACTACTAGTGCACCGAAGCATGCATGGATTTGCATGGTTTTATGCATGGATTTGCAGGTTCGCGTGCATGGATTTGCATGCGTATGAGTGTGCATGGATTTGCATGCTTTTATGATTATTGGCCATTGGATTATGGCGATGTGCAGAGCTCTTTTCCGGTGTATGGGATAGTAGCGTTGGTCAGGGGCCCAAGAAAGAAATGATTTTGAGAGAAATATTTGATGCATAAAATTGCATTGTGGGCATAACATTTTGAGATGCATGACTTGATATTGTAGATTATTCTTTCTTTGACATATAATCTTTACTTGCTGAGCGTTAGCTCATATAGTTTATGCATTGTAGGTGAGTCTGGTGATACTTGATACCATGGACTTACTGGGCAAGCTGTTGGGGTTCCTACAGGTTCTGAGGATCAGTGTACATGGATGATGACCTGTTGGGTTGATTGTTAACTTATTTGATTTTGTAGTCTATTGTATTATGTTTTGGGATTTGTACAATGTGTTACTTTTATAATTTTTCTGTACACGGGTATATAAATATTATGATTGTTATGGGTCATCTGCAGGTATATATATTAGTCTGTGAGTGGGAAAATATTTATTATTTATTAATATGTTGCAGAAAAATAATAATAATAATAATGTATGCCACAGGCTCTATCATGTTAAATTATACTATATATATAGTTGTGTAGTAATGAGGGTGTTACAATACTGGTCTATATTGTATGTGGATTTTACTGGAATAAAATGGGCTGATTTAGTTAATCTATCAATAATCACCCATATGGAATTATACCCCTTTTGTGTTCTAGGTAATCCAAGCACAAAGTCCATTGTAATGTGCTCCCATTTCCACTCTAGAATCAACAAAGGCTTCAACAACCCTGATGGTTTTTTATGTTCAATCTTAACTTGTTGACAAGTTAGACATTTAGCCATAAATTTTGCTATATCTCTCTTCATTTTAGGCCACCAATAATGTTCTTGTAAGTCCTTATACATTTTTGTGCTACCTAGGTGTACTGAGTAAGAAGTAGTATGAGCTTATTCTAAAATATCTCCTTTCATGGTCTTGTCAAACGGCACACACAGTCTCCCTTTATATCAAATAATCCCATCATTAGTAATAGAGAAGTCTGGCCTCTTTCCAGCCTCAATCATTCTTTTCAATCTACACAAATGCATGTCCACCTTTTGACCTTCTCTGATTCTATCTTGAAGTACAGGTCTCAACATTAAGGCTGACAATGAACACTTTTTCCCTTTAGGTACAATTTCAAGCTCTAATCTTTACAAATCCAGTAATATTGACTTTTGTATAACAAAAAGAGAAGACGTGGATTTTCTGCTCAATGCATTTGCAACTACATTCACTTTATCAAGATGATAGTTGATCACACAATCATAATCCTTCACAAGTTCTAACCATCTTCTTTGTCTTATATTCAACTCTTTTTGAGTAAAGAAGTACTTCAAACTCTTATGATTTGTGTATATCTCACACTTCTCACCATACAAATAATGTCTCCAAATCTTCAAGGCAAAAACCACAGTAATAAATTCCAAATCATGGGTTGGATAATTCTTTTTATATTCCTTCAATTGCCTCGAAGCATAGGCAATAACCTTCCCATTTTGCATCAAAATAGCACCCAAACTATTTTTTGAAGCATCGCTATACACTATGAATCCACCAATTCCAGTTGGAATGGTAAGAACAGGAGTTGTAGTCAATTTATGTTTCAGTTCTTGAAAACTTCTTTCACAAGTATCGGTCCACAAGAACTTCACATTCTTTCTTGTCAACATTGCCATTGGAGTTGCTATCTTTGAAAACCCCTGAACAAATCGTCGATAGTACCCTGCTAATCCCAAGAAACTCCTTACTTCTGATATATTTGTTGGTGTTGGCCACTTAATGACAGCTTCTACCTTGCCCGGATCAACAGAAATACTATCCTTAGATACTACATGACCTAAGAATACCATTTGTTCAATCCAAAACTCACACTTCTTGAATTTAGCATATAACTATTTTTCCTTAAGAACTTGCAGCACAATCTTCAAATGTTCTTTGTGCTCCACTTTATCCCGTGAATATTTTAGGATATCATCAATAAACACAATCACAAATTTATCAAGATATTGCTTGAACACCCTATTCATTAGATCCATAAAAGTTGTAGGGGCATTGGTTAAACCGAAAGACATCACTAGAAATTCATAATGTCCATACCTTGTTCAGAATGTAGTCTTTGGTATGTCTTCTTCCTTGATCTTCAATTGATGATACCCAGAGCGCAAATCAATCTTAGAAAATACAGATGCTCCCCACAATTGATCAAACAAATCATCTATTCTTGGGAGTGGATACTTATTCTTGACTATTATTTTATTCAACTCTCTATAATCAATGCACAACCACAATGTACCATCCTTCTTTTTCACGAACAACACAAGTGCTCCCCAAGGAGAATAACTAAGGCGAATAAAACACTTATCAAGCAATTCTTGCAATTGAACTTTTAACTCTTTCAATTCTGTTGGTGCCATTCGGTATGGTGCTTTTGAAATAGGAGTAGTTCCTAGCATAACGTCAATCACAAATTCAATCTCTCGATTCGGTGGTAGTCCTGGTAAATCATCTGGAAATACCTTAAGAAATTCTTGAACCACATCTATATTTTCTGGCTTTAATTGTGCTTCAACTTAGGTGTCCAGAACACTTGTCGAATATCCAACACAACCTTTATTCAATATCTTTTGAGCTTTCAAAGCAGATATAATTGGTAAGGACCGTGAGAATAAGGTACCACTAAACAAAAACTGTTCTTCTCCAGGTGGCTAAAAAATCACAATCTTCTTGTTACAATCAATTGTTGCATGATATTTTGTAAGCCAATTCATACCTAAAATAACCTCAAAATTTGGCATCGATAAAATAATTCTTGTGTCATTGCATACACTCTCCCCTGAACTTTCCCCTATACTGTTGGGTAATCCTTTGCTATATGTCCAGGCTTTTTATGCTTAAAGCAACGATTAGTACCACTATAGCATTCCCCAAAATGATTCCTCCCACGCTTAGCATATTTAGGCCTTTCAACTGTAGTAGAAGTCTGTCCAACTCTAGGACGTTTTTCATTCCCTTGGTTTTGATTTTTGCTCTCCTTTCTTCCACTGAGTCAGATTTCTGGGAGTGAATACTTGCTTCTTTTGTTATTGAAATTTCTCAATCTCTTTCTCATCTAAGTCAGCCATCAAAGACTTGTCCACCAGTTCCCTAAACTCTGTTACTGAAGATATTTTCACATCTCTTCTAATTTCAGAATTAAGGGCCCTCAAGAAATTATCCATCTTCTTATTATTGTCTGTGGCGATGTATGGCACGTACTTGCAACCCTATTCAAATTTTCTAACATAATCACATACAGATATCCCTCCTTGTTTAACTCCAAAAAATTCTTTTACTTTGAGCGACCTAGCATCTATAGTGAAATACTTATCATAAAATATTATTTTAAACCTCTCCCAAGTTAGCTCTTCCATATTCACTGCAAGTTTAGCTCCTTCCCACCAGGTTCTAGCATCCTTCTTCAATAAGAAGATTGCACAGAGTACCTTCTCAGCATCATCAATTCTCATGTAGGCAAAGATAGTATCCAATGATTTAACTCATTCCTCTGCAACCATAGGATCAGACCCACCAGTAAAATCAACAGGTTCCATCTTTCTAAACTTCTCATATACAGCTTGTGAAGGATCCTGTCAAGCTTGTGGTGGAAAAAGTCACTGATTCTGTTCTTGGGTTCTTTGTTGCATATCTAGCAATTGTTGTATCTATTCACCATGCATTCTAGTTTGTTGTTGAATGAGATCAGTCAAATTATCCACCACACTATGATTACCCTCATGATCATCCATTGTCTTCCTTTTTGGTGCCATGACCTGATATGCATTACCCAATCTCATTCCATTCATTAGCCAATAATAAATGCATAATCATGATAATAACATGGAATGAAATATAATCAAATAAACATAAAGGAAAATAAACAAGTAGTTTACTGAGTTTACCAGCCAGGATGTGTTCATAAGCCTTCTTCTATCTACAGGAATGACTAAACCTCCACTCTGATACCACAAACTGTAACACCCCTTAACCTAACTGCAGAACCTAAATAAGCTGATACAGTTCAGTCAAGAAACGTTAATTTTTCATTTGTTATTGTATCAGTTTCACCTTATTGAGCCTTTAGCTCATTAGATTCATGTGATACAGGTGGAAATGTACAGGTTTAGAGATTGACTGAGTCTCTAGAACAGCTGGACAGAGATTTGTTCATATGCCATGCTTCGAACTATTTTGTAGTTTATTTTTGAAAACTCTATTTTATTTTTAAATAAGCTGCTCTGTTATGGTTTTGTAAACAAATGTACTCAGTTTTGATATATGTATATGGTGTGTTTAAAACGATTCAAGTTCTTTCTCTTATAGCTAAAAATGAGAACTTTTATTAAAACCATAACTCTAATATTGATGAAAAATTAACATTTCTTAACTTAACTGTATCAGCTTGTTTAGGCTCTGCAGTTAGGTTAAGGGGTGTTACAAAGCATGAGTCAACCAATCATCACCCTCCACTTACCTCTCTTTGAAATGCCAAACAAGTCATTTTTAGCCATATTTTCTTGTGGAAGCTCCTAAAAAACGACCACCATTCATCTCCAAGTTCCTTCCAAATTTCTATACTCTCTTACTCACAAAAATTAAATTAAATCCATAGGAATTCATAGAACACAAACTAGAACAAGTTTCCACCCCTTTAAGCTTAAAAACCTTTGATTTTGAAGCTTAATTCCAATTTAATCAAGGTATATAAATTTTCAATGTTTGTTATGATGAATTTTAGTATCTTGGATGATTACATATTTTAGTTGGTTTTTGTATGAATGAAAACGCAAGTGGATAGACTTGAAACCAAAATCAAGCTAGTTAAACTAGTTTTTAGCAAAATTGATAGTCTTGTGAAATATGCTTAATTTATTTATTTCTATTGATTTTGTAATGCTTATATCATGTTTTAAAGTGCCTACAAATGATTGTGAATAGTAGCAATTAGGTTGCTTAATTGAAGATTAGAATCAATTTAAGTTAGAATCGAGTTTAAGTTATGTTAATTGGGATTTATGTTCTAGTTTTGTGGGCTGTCATAATAATTATGTTTGAATTATTAGTTATTTAATGGCTACCCTAATGTTTAATGACTTGAATTAGTAGTAAAATATGGAGTATGCATTATTTTTTAGGTCATGTAATTGATATGGAATTGTTTACAAAGGATTGAAAAATGTATATGATTTTAATTAGAATAGATTATTTGATTTATTAAAAGGATATTAAAACGTATATGATTTGATTATGTTAGGCCTTTAACACATCTTATCTTCCAAAGAGATTGACCTTTTCACTTAGCTTAAAGTGGGCTTGAGGTAACTTGAAACTTTTGTTTGTTGCATCACAACAATCATATAATATTGTTCATGTTTCAATATGATTGTCATTATTTGTCAAGTGATGTAATGTTTGATGCATTCATGGTTCATGAAGCATGTTACTACTAAGAATATAATGAGGTTTCTAAAAAAGAAGTATGGCACTTGATTGATGGTTGGGTAGAAAAGGGATGCGGGAGGGACCGACGGACCTAACAAATGGTGGCAAATACTTGAGGTCGAAAAACTAGTATAAGAAAGACACAATGAATGTGTAATGTCCAATTATCTCACACATAACCAATAATAAGCATCTTGCATGAATATGCATCTAATCAATGTGCATTATCAGATTATAACATACAAATAGCATGATTGCACGACATGAATACTTGCTACTATATGCTCCAGTTATGTTTTAACATGCATTAATACATGAAATATGAGATCAAACTTTTGGTTCTTGATTTAACATATTCCTTAAGTGCCTATTTGCAGTGAAAAGCTCAGTATCTCGATTAAGGAAGATTGATGTGTTGAATGGCCATGAAATGAGTTATTTCTATTGCTCCACACTTGTTACATTCTAAAGTGATTATTTGCCTAAATATTTGCATGGAATATGTTACATTTGGCTAAGAACTATAAGTATGTAAAATGGTGCAATTTGATTGGTTGGTTGACTAGGTTGCATGAAATCATTCTAAACTGCATTACACTTGATTATAATACCAAAGCATCAATTTTTGTCATCTCCCTAACCCATAAACATGGCTCTTTGCATGAGAAGACACCAAATATATAATGCTCAATTCTCAATTTCTCTCCTACATAGCCAATAATAAGCATTTTTCATCAATATGCATGTAATCAATACACATTATCAGATTATGGCATACAAATAGCATTATTGCACGAACATTAATAATTGTTACTATATGCTCCAGTTATGCTTTAACATGTATTAGTACATGAAATATGAGATCAAACTTTCATTTATTGATTTAACATATTCCTTAAGTGCATTTTGAAGTGAAAAACTCGGTATCTCAGTTAAGGAAGATTGATGTGTTGAATGGACACAAAATGAATTATTTATATTTCTCCATACTAGTTATAGGCTAAAGTGATTAATTGCCTAAATATTTACTTAAAATATGTTACATTTGCCTAAGAACTAAAAGTATGCAAAATGGTGCAATTTGATTGGTTGGTTAACTAGGTTGCATGGAATCAATCTAAAACTGCATTAAACTTGATTATAACACCAAAGCAACAATTTTTGTCATCTCCCTATCCCATAAATATGGCTTTTGGCATGAGAAGACACCAAGCATGATGCAACCAATCATAGCCCTCCACTTACCTCTTTTTTGAAAGGTCAAACAAATTATTTTCATCCATATTTTCTTGTGAAAGCACCTTAAAAATGATCAGCCCTTATTCTCCTAAGTTTCTCCCAAATTTCTATACTCTCTTACTCACAAAAATTAAATTAAATCCATAGGAATCCATAGAACACAAACTAGAACAAGTTTCCACCCCTTTAATCTTGAAAACCTTTGATTTTGAAGCTTAATTCCAATTTAATCAAGGTATATAAATTTTCAATGTTTGTTATGATGAATTTTAGTATCTTGGATGATTACATATTTTAGTTTGTTTTTGTATGAATGAAAACGCAAGTGGGATAGACTTGAAACCAAAATCAAGCTAGTTAAACTAGTTTTTAGCAAAATTGATAGTCTTGTGAAATATGCTTAATTTATTTATTTCTATTGATTTTGTAATGCTTATATCATGTTTGAAAGTGCCTACAAATGATTGTGAACAGTAGCAATTAGGTTGCTTAATTGAAGATTAGAATCAATTTAAGTTAGAATCGAGTTTAAGTTATGTTAATTTAGATTCTGTTCTAGTTTTGTAGGTTGTCATAATAATTATGTTTGAATTATTAGTTATTTAATGGCTACCCTAATGTTTAATGACTTGAATTAGTAGTAAAATATGGAGTATGCATTATTTTTTAGGTCATGTAATTGATATGGAATTGTTTACAAAAGATTGAAAAGTGTATGTGATTTAAATTAGAATAGATTATGTGATTTATTAAAAGGATATTGAAAGGTACATGATTTGATTATATTAGGCCTTTAACACATCCTATCTTCTAAAGAGATTGACCTTTTCACTTAGCATAAAGTGGACTTGAGGTAAATTGAAACTTTCATTTATTGTATCACAGGAATCATATAATGTTGTTCATGTTTTAATGTGATTGTCATTATTTGCCAAATGATGTGATGTTTGATGCATACATGGTTCATGAAGCAGTATACTATATTAAGAATATAATGAGATTTTTGAAAATGAAGTATAATACTTGATTAATGGTCGGATAGGCAAGGGACGCGGGAGGGACCGATGGACCCAACAAATGGTGACAAATACTTGAGGTTGAAAAAACTGGTATTGGAAAGCCGCAATGAATGAGACAGAATACAGTTAATACCTAAGGTTGAAAGACCAAGTATGGAAACCCTATATTATTTCTCTTATTGGCCAATCAATATGAACATGTTTCGAAAACCACGGTCTATCACTATTAGTTAGGTACCGCACTTCAAGGGCCCTAAAGAATGATTTATGAATGAAAGTTATTAAATTGACTAATGCATTCAATCATTTATGTGATTTGCATGTACGCTATTGGTTATTGCAACAGTTTCACCTTGTTGAGCCTTTAGCTCATTAGATTCATGTGATGCTGGTGGAAATATATAGGTTTAGAAGTTGACTGAGTCTCTAGAGTGGCCGGATAGAGATTCGTTCATATGCCATACTTTGAGCTGTTTTGTAGCCTATTTTGAAAACTCTGTTTTGTTTTTAAATAAGCCACTTTGTTTTGATTTTGTAAACAGATGTACTCGGTTTTGATTTTTGTATATAGTGTGTTGACAATGAAATGAAATAATAAATGAATTCAAGTTCTTTCTCTTATACCAAAAAGGGGAACTTTTACTAAAATCATAATTCTAGTATTGATGAAAAGTTAACATTTCTTGACTTAACTATATTAGCTTGTTTAGGTTTTGCAGTTAGGTTAAGGGGTGTTACAGAATGAGATAGAATACGGCTAATACTTGAGATTGAAAGACTAAGTATGGAAACCCCGTATTATTTCTCTTATTGACCAATCATTATGAACAGGTTTTGAAAACCACGGTCTATCGCTATTAGTACAGTACCACACTTCAAGGGCCCTAAATAATGATTTATGAATGAAAATTATTAAATTGAATAATGTATTTAATCATTTATGTTATTTGCATGTACGCTATTTGTTATTGCATCAGTTTTACCTTACTATGCCTTTAGCTCATTATTCATGTGATGTAGGTTTAAATGTATAGGTTTAGAGGTTGACTGAGTATCCAAAATGGCTAGACAGATATTTGTTCATATGCCATGCTTCGAGCTGTTTTGTAGCCTATTTTGAAAACTCTATTTTGTTTTTAAATAAGTCGCTTTGTTATGGTTTTGTAAACTGATGTACTCAGTTGTGGTTTGTGTATATGGTGCGTTTAAATGGAATGAAACAACAAATGAATTCAAGTTCTTTCTCTTATAGTAAAAAGGGGAACTTTTATTAAAACCATAACTCTAGTATTGTTGAAAAGTTAACATTTCTTGATTTAATTGTATCAGCTTATTTAGCTTTTGCAGTTAGATTAAGGGGTGTTACAATAATGGTGATGGAACTATTGATAGGTATAAGGCTAGATTGGTAGCTAAAAGGTTCAAACAAAATGAGGACCTTAACTTCTTTGGTACATATTCACCAATAACAAGGATCACATCCATTAGATTGCTGCATAACCTTGAGATATATCAAATGGATATGAAAACGACCTTTATAAATAGTGAATTTGGAGAAGAAATCCACATGGAACAACCCAAAGCGTTTGTTGCTCTCGGACAAGATAAAAAGGTGTGTAAACTCATTATATCATTGAATGGGCCTAAGCAAGTGCCAAAACAATAGCACAAAAAATTTAAAAGAAATTTTTTTGTCAAATGGTTTCAAAATTAACGAGTGTAATAAATGTGTTTATATAAAAGGCATACCTAATTCTCCTGTCATTATATGTCTATATGTAGACGACATACTGATCATGCATAGTGATCATGATATCATCATTACCACCATAAAAATGTTGACAAAATATTTTGACTTGAAAGATATGGGTGTAGCAAATGTCATATTAGGAATTAAGGTTACAAAGATATCTGAAGGACTTGTCGTTGCGGTCTCATTATATTGAGACAATATTTGAAAGGTTTAATACACACATTATCCCAGTTAAAACACAATGGATTTAAGTTTGCATTTGGCTAAGAATCATGGTGAGCCCATATCACAATTAGAATATTCTTTGATAATCGGTAGTTTGATATACATCATGAACTGCACACATCCGAATATTACTTAGTTGACAAACTAAGTAGATTTACAAGTAATTCAGACAATGACCATTGAAAGGCATTGATAAGTGTTCTTAAATATTTTGGATTCACCTTAAATTATGGATTACATTATATGAGATATCCAATTGTACTAGAAGGATGTAGTGATGGAAATTGGATATCTGATATAAAAGACTCTAAGTCCACTAGTAATTATATTTTTTACCATTGGTGGTGGAGCTATGTCATGGAAATGTTCTAAACAAACTTGCATAGCTCAATCCATAATGGAATCGAAGTTTATAGCTATAGATAAAGCTAGAGAAGAAACATAATGGCTTCGTAATTTTTTAGAGAATATTCCTTGTTAGCTTAAGCTAGTGCCTGCAATTATGATATATTGTGATAGTCAGTCAGCTATTGGAAGGACACAAAGTAGTATGTATAATGGTAAGTCTCAACATATATGTTGGAGATATAATAACATAAGGCAGTTGATCTCAAATGTAATTATTTTCATCGAAGGAAAACCTAGTAGATCCATTGAACTGAAGGCTTAGGTAGAGATCAAGTATACTGTTTATCAAAGAGAATGGGCTTAATGCCAACAAAGTAAAGAAACATTCATAGTTATAATCCAACCTTGTTGATTAGAGAACCCTTCATCTTGATTCAATGGGACAACTAAGTTATCAATGTTCAAGTAAGCACTTAGGAGTTATTTTTTTCCCATTCTTATGATAGATATGTGCTACTTGCTACATATAGTAAGGTTAAGTTAAATTATTTTAATGATTCGTATACTATAAATAGAGTATGGTAGGATACTCTTAATAGAAGATCACCTATATAAGTGTGAAGAAGGGTTGCTTCACCGAAATAATTATGAATCCAAAATGTTGTCCAGGACGAAAATGGACACAACCATGAGAACCTAAAGGTGTTAGGAAAGTTATTGCGTAGATACTATTATCTTGATTTACACCAACTGTTGAACATTTCAAGATATCGTTAAACTGAGCAGGTAAATCCAAAAGTATTATACTAAGAAAGGGTCAAAGCCACAAGCTACCTTACATGATGCAATAACTTTTCGCTTGAACTCTTTAGTATTTGTATACTCACATACATTAATTTCATTCATGTGTGGGATTGTTGGAAATTGGTAATAAAAGTTGGGTTTTGACCTAATTTGACCAATAATTAAGTGGATTCCATATAACAAAGATAGAAATAATTTGTTTAAATGAAATCTAAGCTGGTGGTAGATGAGTTTAGCATATTTGATTTCTCAAAACTAATTTTAGGTAAATGGGAAATTAATGAATAAAGTGAGCCCTTTAAAAGGTTAAATTGTTGAATAAGAAAAGTGAAAAGGTGAAAAGTCACATATCCCACAGTGGAAAATGTGCAAGAGTAAGGGAGTGTTTGCAAAAACTTCTATTTTTAGATAAAGTGATTAATTATTGCAAAAGTGAAAAGCAGTTGAGAATTCAAAGTTTGCAGTGTTTGCAAATTGTTGCTGAAAAGTACAATAATTTAAAAAATAGATTTTGGTAAATAAGTTGTAAAAGTGTTTTTATTTGTGTGTGAAAGTCTAAATCGCCCTTCAATTTTGAAGTAGTAAGTTGTATTACATGTGTATATATGTAGATATATACATATATATATATATATATATATGAACATTAAATATTTATATATATAAATAAATTATTTATATATTCATGAATATATAAATATATAAATACTTATATATAGATATTTATAAATATGTTTGTATTTTTAAGTATACATATTAACATATATATAAACATATAAAAATACATATATTGATATTTATATATATATATATATATATATATATATATATATTATTGTATATTTGTCTAATTATTTATTAACATATATAAATACATTTTTGTATTCACAAATATATAAATATATAAAAATACATGATATATTTTAAAATAAATATAAGTTTTTATTTATTTATACAACTATTTTAAATATATATGTGTTATATATTCATATATTTAAAAATGTATATAAATACAATTATATATTCACAAATATAAATATATAAAAATGTACAATATATATATATGTGTATTTATATATGAACACATCAAAAGCCCGTTCGGCCTACAAAACGGTGAAAAATCAGTTTAAAGAGGCTGCAAATGCTAAAGGCAGAATGTTCAGTGCCTAGTTGTCCAACCAGCGCCCACACATTGCCACACGGATAAAAGGGGCAAAATAAGGTTTTTGCCCTCTTTAGGGCATCTCCCTTATGATTTTAAGGACCCCAAAGACCCTCCAAAGTTATTTTGGATGTGAGAAGGTATTCTTGGATAGAAATGTGTTACTAGACAGAGAGATATTCTTGGAAGATAAAGTGAACCATTCTTGGAGGCAAGGAGAGTTTCAACCATTCCTCTCACTTCTTATTGGAGAACAATTTCCATATTCTTTCTTATATATTTTTTGAAGTTATATTCATACATGATGAACTAAATTTTTTTTTCTAGAGGATGATGTAACCTTATTTGATCCTATGTTTTGAATTCCAAACAATATTAGTTTAAGTTATTCATCTTGTTTGTGTTATCTTGTTTAGTATTGCATCTTGATTATTTGACCATTAATTGAGAGTGTTTGATGTATGAGATTCGATACTCGAAGAGGGAAAATTATACATGATCATAAAGATAACATAACCTAAGAATCATAGAGTTGAGAAGCTTATGAAACCTTTGAAATTTGAAGAAGAATTCATTAAACTTTTGTAGAGTTTTATTCTTGAGTTTTTATAGAGATATTGAAATTCATATTAGAACTCATAATCAATTCGACACTCGAGAGAGGAAATTGATGAGCTTACATGTGTTGTTGACTTAAATTAGTATGTTTTGGAAGGAAGAACATAGGTGATAATTAGGTGAATCATTCATCTAGAATTTATTGCTCATAAGGTGTTTGTTGTATTACTTCTAAGAACCCACTCTTGTCTTTTGCAATTTTTATATTCTACTTTGTTTAATCATCACTTGATTTTCTAGATAAAATTGAGACTATTTGAACTACAATACTTGTTTGTAATTTTTTATTGCAATCATCGTGAATACAATACTCAACTCACCATTATATTAAAATATGACACCGTGCACTTGCGGTTTGAAAAATACTTCACGAATAACAAGCACCTGCATACATGTACTAGTGTCACTACGCCAATGTCCATGAAGTGAGACATCCTTCTCATGCGAGCATGCATCGTATGCACAGTGAACCTAAAGGTCACACACAATTTGGAATAGATCATCTCTAGTCTGTAAATCATCCAAGGGGTTAGATATAATTACTTAATTGGATTAATTAATTAAAGGATTAAATTAATTCAAAGAGTTGAAATAATTATTCAATTAAATAATAGGACTATTTAATTGGACCTAATGAGATTAGGAATCCAATTGGAGTGAATAAATTAATTGATTGGATCAATTAATTTAGACTTGGACTAATTTAATTAATTGGATTAATTAAATGGACTTGGAGAAGTCCAAGCCCAAGTTTAATTAGGCTTGTTGGAAGCCCACTTGAAAATAAGAGAAATTAAATAAGTGAATAAGATTTACTTATTTAAATAATATATGATATTATACATATAAATTTATGGGATAAATTCATAGCTTGGAAGACAAGACAAAAGGAGCAAAAGTTGCTCTAATTTTGCAAGCAAAATTCGGCCATAATGAAAAAAAAAAAGGAAAGATTTTATCTTGTGCGTGTATTTTTAGTTTGTTAAGGAAAGTGAGACTTTTCCATACAACTAATTACCATGTGAGGATGAAATTAGGGTTGCCCGAATTTTTGTAGCCTCCTTATATATATATGATATATTGAAGACAAAATTGATCTATCCAACACTCTTGTAATTTTTGGCCATAGCAAGAATTAGAAGAAAAATTGTTTTCTTCAATTTGTATTCCTTTTCTCTTCTCTTGTATTGCTCAAGTGCATATTTTAATTATTCTTATTTTACAAGTTAAATTAAGAATAATTGAATAAACTTTAATCTTTAATTCACAAGTTGGATTGAAAGGTTATGAGTTCACTCCACACTAGGCTAGAAAAGAAAATAGTAGAAACTAGCAATTTTATTATTTTCAGTGTTCTTGTCTAGAGTGTGGACTTTTTTTGGAGGGAGGACGCGCGGACTCCTTTGAGGCATATTTGCAACCATCCGGAAATTGATTGCCCCATTTCTTGCATTATTAACGAAGGAGTCAAGAAGGTATCAATATTCACACTATTTAATGATACTATTTAATTAAATACTATTTACACATTGCCGATCGTTAAATCACTTTTGGTTACCCGAGGTAGTGCATTAATTGTTAGTGCATATTTTTATTAAATTTTGAATTTCTACTGCGCTTACCCCATGGTCAGAGCGAACCCAACATCGTTACCCTTGCCAAACTCTTCGATTTGAATGGTAGGCTTGAGGCAATCAATTGCTGAATTATTACGAAACTATCACTAAGGAGTCCACATGTCCTCCCTCTAAAGAAGTCCACACCTTGGACTAGAATAACCAAAAACAAGAAACTTGTTAGTGTTCTTTGTTTACTTTTTCAAGCTTAAAAGGGAGTGAACACTAATCTTTAGCCCAATCGGTGGAAACAAAGATAAGTGCGTTCTTAATCTAATTAGTAGAAGAAGAACAATATATCAGGCTATTTGAAGAACAAAGGAGAGGAGAAGAGAGAAGAAGAAAATAATTTTCTTTTCTATTTGCTAGTGGCTAATTTTTGGGAGTGTGTAGAATGTGGGATTTTATCTTTAATCTTAGTGGCTACTAAAATTAGATAAAACCTAATATTAGCCCCATGTGTTGATTTGGTTGTTTGGAATGTCTGACTTTCATAACAAACCAAATCCACATCTATCCAAAATCCCTTCTACCTCTTCTCCTTAATGGCTAAAAATGTGGCCTAAATATGGCCACAAATTTTCGGCCTCTCTCTTCCCCAAATACATTGAACCTATCCCATAAATTCAATCTTGTTATCTTATATCAATTAAATAAGAAAAACTATTTTTTATTAAATTTAATTCTTCTAATACCCAAAAAGTATTGTTAACTTCAACAAAATAGATACCTGAACTCTTTAGACTTGCAAGATACTCTTTGCAGTTCTTCTTTCAGTGCCCTGGTTTTCCACAGTAATGACACTTGTCATTGGCTTGAGAGGTTTGCAACAGTAATGACACTTGTCATTGGTTTGAGAAGAAATCTTCTTAACATTGCCCTTTCCCTTCAGCTTCTTGGGTTTGGAAGAACCCTTTCATTTCTTTTTTTCTCTCTTGGGTTTTGTAAATTTTGATCTAAAGGAAGATCTAGCAAGCATGACTAGCTTGTCCTTCTTCATGGTGTACTAAGCCATCTTTAACATATTCACAAGATTAGGGAGACTAGTGTCCATGTTGTGCATGTTAAAGTTCACAACAAAGTTGTCAAATAAGGGTAGAGATTCTAATAAAAGGTCCATTTAGAGTTCGTTCTCTAGAACGACTCCAAAGGATGCAAGCCTTTCAATAAGGGCTATCATCTTTATTCCATAATCATTGACTGAAGAGCCCTCGGTCATACGACATCTAAAAAGATCCTTTGTGATCTGATATCTCATCTGCCTAGTACGTTTACCATACAACTCTTGTAGGTGAAGGAGTAACCCATAAGTAATATCTTGATCCTCGTTCTGCCTCTGAAGCTCATTTGACATTGATGCTAGCATGTAGCATCAAGCCTACAGATTATCACTAACATGACATAGAAAATCTGTATAAGCCTCTGAAGTAATATCCTCTGGTAGAACCAAAGGAGGCGTTGCCTTATTCTCAAATTGAAGGATTATCTTAAGATTTCTTGACCAATCAACAAAGTTTGGTCCAGTTAATTTGTTTTGCTCAAGGATTGTTGCTATTGTATTCTTTGTCATTTAGTAGAAATATCTACTAAATTTTAATGAAGCAAAAAATGAGTAAACTATGGAAAAATCATATTCATTAAATATAAGATATTTAATACTAAATGTCTCATACAATTTTCTTCGAATTCCATTACCCCCCTAATGGAAGTTTGGGAAATCAAATTTTCTAGTGGGCTTAAGGTTCAATAGAAATATTTCACACCCCAATTTTATGAGTCCATGAAATATTTTTATCAATGGTCAACTCTTTGATGATTGTATCACTATACGACCCTCAAGTTTATTTTACCTCACCTCTTCACAAATGCCACAATTTTATAGCCCATATGGTATTAAGTGTTAAACAACACCCATCAAACATTCGTGTAGATAGAGTATTAAGGTGTGTTGGGTTCGCATGAACCCAGGGTATGCGCAGTGAAAAAATAATTTTTTTAAAATAAAGCATGCTATAACAATTACAGTAGTACACTGGATCTGATGTGATTTTTATTGATCTCGTAATTTTCAATGGTTTAATAAAAATTGAAATAGTCTCAATTTATACCTTTGTGCACCCTGATTATCATAAGGATTGAAGCAATCAATTGTTAGCCCCTTTCTGAATTTTAAATCACAAGGATCTACATGTCTTCCCTCTAAAAATGTCCATATTTTGAGCAAGAACACATAATCTGAATTCCGTTAGCAATACTGTAATAGCCAAGCCTCACACTACTCACTTGGCTAATATGATTTATGCATTATGTGCTAATTTTATACTGAAACTCTTGCACGGTATTAGTTATTGAATTTTCTAATCTAAGTAGTTGATCTTATATTGAAATAAGAAGAAAATGAGGTTGATTAATATTGGATATAGATGGGATATATAGTTTATAATTTTGAAAGTGTTAAAAATGTTACTAGTATGTTTGTACGGTTTGATTCGATTTCATTCAGGTAATTCAAAAGTATATATGAGTAAATTGCATATTTGGGACATTGGACATAAGATACTATGATTGAAAGGTGATATTACAATATTCATTTATTTATAAGTTCATATAATTTTAAATATGGACAATTATTCAAGAATCGGGTGACAATCGGATAAGAAATTAAATGAACAGCTAGAAAATTAGCTAATGAATTATCTATGGGATCTTGTGGTAATTAAAATAGGATGCAATAAAATTAATGTATAGTAAGATACATCTAATCTAGGCTTGAAAGATGGGTGAAAGGTCAAATTTATACCATAACTTGACATCTCATTCTTGCTACCAAGCTTAAGCAAGCACCTCAAGCTTTCTTTCACTCTTAAGCCATGACCAGACCCTCATTTCAGCCATTTTAAGCTTCCAAACACACACCTTAAGGTCTCCAAATTCTTCAAATTGATTCCAAGTTGAAATAAAAGCAAGAAAAGCAAAGGAGAAGTGATTTCCATCAAGTTCAAAATCTGCGTAGGTAACACTTACCTATGATTTTGACTTTGGTTCTCTAATTATTCTGAATGGTTTTACTGTGTATTAAGCTTTAAATATCTCTTATAAAAGTGTTAGAAAGTTTTTATTTAGACTTTGGTGCACAAAGAAAGGGTTTTGGATGACAAACACTTAATAGGAAATACTTGGGGCAGAAACTGTCACCTTGCTGTTTTCTTGTGTTTTAGATTTCAAAAGTGTATGGTATGTTGAATAAAACCTATAAGTATCATAATATACATTTTCATATATGAGTTAAGAGTATTGGAATAAATTTTCATTGGTTAAAAATTGAAATGGGGCGTGATATTAAAGAGATGCTCAAAACTGTCACCATCGAATTTCAGATTCTGTCCTGTGTGAAGGGGACTGGTTTTTCAACAATAAATCCATTAATTTTGGAAAGAATATAACCTTTTTGTCTCTATGAATATGTTATCTAAGTGTGGTAAAAATTTGGGTGTAATTGGATATACATAAGGGTGCCAAAACCATTAATGTCATGAAGTGCACAAAACTATCATGGTAGGAAAAATCTGTTACAGTATGCTGTGAAGGGAGCAGAACTTGGGAAGCCATATCCATGAGTTTTAGCCATTCTATGACATGATTATATTTTTTTTGATGTTATATAAGTGTGATAAAAATTAGGGAGTGAATGAACATGTCTATGGATGTCAAAATTATTATGCAAATTAATGTGACAGGAAAAAAATGTGAAATTGTGAATTTGTCCCATTTGGTTCACTAACATGTTCCAATATAGATGTGGTGCATTTGATCTCTAACATTTAGAGGGATATTATAAGAGTTATAATACATCAATTAAATAAGGTTATTATACATTTAAGATATGGAACAAAGGTGTGTAGAAGGTTGTATTCGATTATAGTTTCTAAGTGGTAAGGTATAATGAACTTGTTAATTGATGATGGTGATTGATATCTTCTATTTTTATAGATTGTTTCACATCTAGGGTTGGGGATTAATACTTAAGAAACCTAGAAGTAACATACAACCTATCAAAAGTAAGTAAAGATTCATTTGCAACTACAATGCATAGACATAGTAAATGTGTAATTTATATGTAATATCATAAATCATATGTGCATGGTAGAGGGCACGTATTACTGTCATTCATGTCCATGAAGCATATATACGCAGGCATTGACACATGCATGCATCATATACGAGCATTGTGATAAATCTTGCATTACACAATATGATTTTGAGAAAGGAAAATATTTTTGC
>CM033106.1:9896128-10108985 GCA_019321725.1 Paulownia fortunei
ACTTTCAAGAAGAATTAGAGATGGTCAAAGATGATATGTATTGTTGTAGATTGAAAGAATGATTGGGGCTGGAAAAGAGGCCAGCTTTCTGTTAGTGATAATGAATTATTCGATATAAAGGAAGACTGTGTGTGCTGTTTCACAGGCCATGAAATCAGACATTTTTAGAAGAAGCTCATACTATTCCTTACTCGTACACCTAAAGTTAGCACAAAAAATATATAAGGACTTACAATAACATTATTGGTGTCCTAAAATGAAAGAGAGATATAGCAAAATTTGTGGCTTAAATGTCTAACTTATCAACAAGTTAAGATTGAACATCAAAGACCATCAGGGTTGTTGAAGGCTTTATTGATTCTAAAGGAAATAACAGCACATTACAATGGACTTTGTGCTTGGATTACCTAGAACACAAAAAAGGTATAATTCCATATGGTGATTGTTGATAGATTAACTAAATCAACCCATTTTCTTCCAGTGAAATCCACATACAATATAGATCAATATGCTCAACAATATATAAAGAGATAGTTAGGTACATGGGTGCCAGTTTCAATAGTGTCCGACAGATATTCTAAGTTTACATCTATATTTTGGAAGAGCTTACACAGTGCCATGGGAACAAAACTTGCATTTAGTACAACATTTCATCCACAAAGTGATGGGCAAACAAATAGGGTTATTCAGATACTAGAGGATATGTTAGAGCTTGTGTGCTAGATTTTCAAGGGAGTTGGGTGCGAAGCTTCCATTAGTGAAGTTTACTTATAAAATAGCTACCAATGAACAATTGGAATGGCGCCTATGAAGCATTGTATGGAAAGAAATGTAGATCTCTAGTTCATTGGATGAAGTTGGAGAACGAAGCCTAATTGGTCCAGAAATAGTTCAACATACTGCTAAGGTAGTGGAGAAGATACAAGAGAGAATAAAGATCGCGCAGAGTAGACAGAAAGTTATGCAGAATAAACAGAGAAAAGATCATGTGTTCTTAAAATTAGCTCCATGAAAGGTGTCATGAGATTTGGAAAAAAAGGAAAACTCAGCCTAAGGTATGTCGACCCATTAAGATGCTCGAAAGAGTTAGTGATAAAGCTTATAGAGTGGCCTTACCTCCGTTATTATCTAGTGTTCATAATATTTTCGATGTGTCTATGTTGAGAAAGTACATTTCAAACCCTTCTCATGTGTTGAGTTATGAACCGTTAGAATTGACTCCTAATTTAGCTTATGAAGAGAAAAACCAATGCAAATTCTGGATCAGAAAGGAAAAAGAGTTGAGAACAAAAAAGATTCGACTTGTTAAAGTATTGTGAGGAATCATTCTATAGAAGAGGCCACGTGGGAAAGAGAAAAAGAAATGCAGAATAAGTATCCAGAATTATTGGTACGTTAAATTTTGAGGATGAATTTTTATAAGGAAGGAAGGATTGTAATGCCCATTCTCTCCTACATAGCCAATAATAAGCATTTTGTATGAATATGCATCTAATCAATGTGCATTATCGAATTATGACATATAAATAGCATGGTTGCATGAACATGAATAATTGTTATATATGCTCCAGTTATACTTTAACATGCATTAGTACATGAAATATGAGATCAAACTTTTGTTTCTTGATTTAACATATTCCTTAAGTGCCTTTTGCAGTGAAAAGCTCGGTATCTCAGTTAAGGAAGATTGAAGTGTTGAATGACTGTGAAATGAATTATTCGTATTGCTCCATACTTGTTATTCTAAAGTGATTATTTGCCTAAATATTTGCTTTAAATATGTTTACATTTGGCTAAGAACTAAAAGTATGCAAAATGGTGCAATTTGATTGGTTGGTTGACTAGGTTGCATGAAATCTTTCTAAACTACATTGCACTTGATTATAACACCAAAGTATCATTTTTGTCATCTCCCTAGCCCATAAATGTGGCTTTTGGCATGGAAGACACCAAGCATGATGCAACCAATCATCACCCTCCACTTACCTCTCTTTGAAATGTCAAATAAGTCATTTTAGCCATGTTTTCTTGTGAAAGCTCCTAAAAAATGACCAGACTTATTCTCCAAAGTTTCTCCCAAATTTCTACACTCTCATACTCACAAAAATTAAATTCAATCCATAGGAATCCATAGAACACAAACTAGAACAAGTTTTCACCATTTTTAAGCTTGAAAACCATTGATTTTGGAGTTTAATTCCAATCTAATCAAGGTATATTCCTTTTCAATGTTTCTTATGATGAATTTATGGTATCTTGGATGGTTACATGTTTTAGTATCTTTTTGTATGATTGAAAACTTAAGTGGGTTAGACTTGAAGCCAAAACCAAGCTAGTTAAGCTAGTTTCTAACAAAATTGATAGTCTTGTGAAATATGTTTAATTTACTTATTTCTATTAATCTTGTAATGCTTATATTGTGTTTGGAAGTTCCTATGAATGATTGAAAATAATAGCAATTAGTTTGCTTAATTGAAGGTTACAATCAATTTAAGTTAGAACTGAGTTTACGTCATGCTAATTTGGATTGTGTGCATATTTTTAGGGCTGCCCTAATAAATATGTTTGAATTATTAGTTATTTAATGACTGTCCTAATATTTAATGTCTTGAATTAGTAGTAAATATGGAGAATGCATTGTTTTTAAGGTTATGTAATTGATATGGAATTGTTTACAAAGATTGAAAAATGTATGATTTTAACTAGAATAGACTATATGATTTATAAAAAGGATATTAAAGGTACATGATTTGATTATATTAGGTATTTAACACATCCTATGTTCTAAAGAGACTGACCTTTTCACTTAGCACAAAGTGGACTTGAGGTAAGTTGTCACAACCTCCCAATAATATGTATAAAATATATATATAAACAACCTGTACAACAAATTTGTGCATGTATGCATGTGTATAACTTTTTTTTTCTAATTAGTTCAACAAAACATGTGACATCCTTGTCTCACAAGCATGCATCATATGTGCGAGTCTTACTGAGCTATTTATGTCCCATCTCAAAAAAAACTCTCAACTCGGATCTTTTTTATAGATCAAAGCCTTAGAGGCATGTTCCATGATCGCCATCACATGCGCGACCATGCCCATAGCTAAATTTGATTAAGGACTTTATCTAATGTGCAGAAATAAAAGATGTAAGACATAAGATAAAGAAAAATATATTTTTATTAATATGATTCCAATAAGATTGTCTTTACAAAGAAAAAAGTATAATACACACAATCCAATTAGTGCGTTGGCATCCTACTCTAACAGATAATGTGTCTAAGAATTCCAAAATTGTCAGATAGATTCTAGGGGTGAATATCTCTAATCAGTCTGCAAATAATGTATGTGAACATGAGGGTCTGGGGATTGATATTAATATTGTTGTTTTAATAAAGCAGTTGTCACAACCTCCCAATAATATATATAAAATATATATTATAAACAACCTGTACAACACAATTTGTGCATGTATGCATGTGTATAACTTTTTCTCTTTGTCACAACCTCCCAATAATATGTATAAAATATATATATAAACAACCTGTACAACACAATTTGTGCATGTATGCATGTGTATTAACTTTTTTTTTCTACTCAGTTCAAAAAACATTGATAAAAGTAAAGTGCTTTCATATCATGTCATACTATATATACATATGTAGTTATTAAACATTAACCAAGTCTATCAAAACCATCACAAACCCAAACTCACTATCATAAAGGAGTTTTGAAAGTGATATATAGGATAAAGTTACTAATATAATACAATAACTGTAAAATAAAAAACACAACCCACAAAATAGCCTAACAGGTCGTCATCCAAGTACATTGATATTTGAAAACCTGTAGGAGCTCCACTACTATCCAGTAAACCAGAGGTCTCAAGTCTCACCATAATCACTTACAATGCATGAACTACATGAGCTAACGCTCAATAAGTAAAAATCATGCATGACAAGAGTATGATGTAAAATCTCATGCAACTCAACTCTAAGATATGATGCTATAAATGTATCAAAATTGAGTACTCATAGATCAAAGAGTTTTTATAAAAATCACTTCATTTATTGGGCCTTGGCCCACCTACTATGTACCGGATCGAGCTCTGAATAATATCAATAATCACATGGCCATAAATAAATTGACTTAATCAAGGGCAGTCTCCTAGGACCACTAGAGGTCACCCCCTATCTTTCCCTGTGATCCTCCAGAAGTCTTCCCACTGGCGGAGTCAATAAGAGCACAGTCAAGTGGTCCACCCTCTCGTGACCACTAGAGGCACACCCCCTGTCAACCCTTTAATTATCACACTATATTACAATTTATAAATCTCTAAACTTACATACATCACCTAGACTCATATATAAACACATATATGGTGAAATACACAGGTTTTAATCAAGTTATTATACATATATATAAGCATAAATATAAAAAATCAGCAAGTATATAATTTTTGTCCCTAGTGATTTTTATTGTGATTTTGCAACTAAAAATCCTTCTTTTGTGAACTAAAAGACCACAAATAACATCCTAACATGATTATAATCAAAATAGAAGCTTTAAAAATCATAAACCCTCAAACAATTCAAGAACTTAAATCAAAACATGAATTAAAGCTCACCTATGCACAGATTTTTGATTCAACTTGCTCTTCCTTACTTCCCTTTGCTTCCTTCACTTTTTTCTTTACTTGTGTAACACCCCCATTACTACAGAACTATATATATAGTATAATTTAACATGATAGAGCCTGTGTGCATGCATTATTATTATTATTTTTCCTGCAATATATTAATAAATAATAAACATTTTTTCCACTCACAGATTAATATATATACCTGCAGAGGACCCATAACAATCATAATATTTATATACCCGTGTACAGAAAAGTTATAAAAGTAACATATTGTACAAATCCCAAAACCTAATACAATAGACTACAAAATCAAATAAGTTAACAATCAACCCAATAGGTCGTCATCCATGTACACTGATCCTCAGAACCTGTAGGAACCCAACAGCTTGCCCAGTAAGTCCATGGTATCAAGTATCACCAGACTCACCTACAATGCATAAACTGTATGAGCTAACGCTCATCATGTAATGTTTATGCATGTCAAAGAATAATTCACAATATCAATTCATGCATCTTAACATGCTATGCCACAATGTAATTTTATGCATCAAAATATTTCTCTCAAAATTAATTCTTTCTTGGGCCCCTAACCAACGCTACTATCCCATGCACGAAAAAGAGCTTTGCACATCGCCATAATCCACTGCACATCACTAGTAGTGGTCAGTAAAACATTTTCCTTTCTCAAAATCATGCCGTGCAATGCACGATTTATCACAATGCTTGTATATGATGTATGCACATGCCAATGCCCATGTATGTATGCTCAATGGACATGAATGACAGTAATACATGCCCTCTGCTACGCACATATGATCAATGGTATTACATATAAATCACATATTTACTATGTCTATGCATTGTAGTTTCACATCTTAAATGAATACTAACCTCACTTAATTGATGTATTATAACTCTTACAACATTTTCCTAAATGTTAGGGATCAAATGCACCACATCTATGCTGGAACATGTTAATGAACCAAATGGGACAGATTCACCACTTCACATTTTCTTGCTGCCACATTAATTTGCATGATGATTTTGACACCCTTAGACATATTCATTCACTCCAAATTTTTATCACACTTATATAACATCAAAAAAAATGTAACAATGTCATTGAATGGCTAAAACTCACGGATATAGCTTCCCAAGTTCAGCTCCTTTCACAGTATACTGAAACATATTTTTCCCACCGTGACAGTTTTACGCACTTCATGAACATTAATGGTTTTGGCACCATTAAGTATATTCAATCACTCCCAAATTTTCACCACACTTATATAACATATAAAAAGAGACAACCAGGTCATATCCTTGCCAAAACTAATGGATTTAATACTAAACAAGAATCTCACTTCACATAGGACAGAATCTGAAATTCGATGGTGATAGTTTTGAGCATCTCTTTAATATCATGCTCTATTTCAATTTCTAACCGATGAAAATTTATTTCAATACTCGTAACCCATATATAAACATGTATATGATGATAATTATAGGTTTTATTCAACATACCATACACTTTTGAAGCCTAAAATACAAGAAAACAGTAAGTGACAGTTTCTGCCACAAGTATTTCCTATTAAGTGTTTGTCATCAAAAACCCTTTTTTTGTGCACCAAAGTCTAACTAAAAACTTCCTAACACTTTATAAGAGATATTGAAAGCTTAGTAAATAATAAAACCATTCAGAATAATCTGAAAACCAAAGGCAAAATGATAGATAAGTGTTACCTATGCAGATTTTGAGGTTAAACTTGATGGTAATCATTTCTCCTTTGCTTTTCTTGCTTTTATTTCAATTTGGAATCAATTTGGAGCACTTGGATACCTTAAGGTGTGTGTTTGGAAGATGAAAATGGCTGAAATGAAGGTGTGGTCGTGGCTTAAGGGTGAAGGGTTTGAGGTGTTAGCTTAAGCTTAATAAAATCATGAGGTGGCATGTAATGGTATAATATAATTTTCTCCCTTATCTTGCAGCCCTAATCTTGTGTGTCTCACATATTCTTATTTGGTTTCAACCTATCTTAGTCACCATTCATTCCCATAGGTAATTCCTATGTCCGTTCATTCGATCTCCAAACCGATTGACATCCGATTTTTAAATGATTGTATAGTTTGTATTTCTAAAATCATATGCACATATGGACCTTGTATTATGACACTTAAATCATCTTATATCATGTCCAATATCCCAAGTATGTTAATCATGGATGTATACTTTTAGAACACATCGATCTAATTAAATCGAATCATATAAACTTACTAGTAACACCTTTAACACTTCCAAAATTATAACATATAACCTATGAATATCCAATATATCGACCAATCTATTCTTTTTCTTATTTAAATATAGAATTTCTTAATTAGGTTATAAGATCTCAACCACTTATATCATGTGATAGCATTAGAGTTCTAACGATTAAGAATGCTATATAAGATGCCATGTAAATATTAATGCAAATTAACATATAAGTAGCACGTAATGCATGAATCACATTGGCCAAGTGAGTTGCGAGAGGTTCGGGTATCACATCCTCCCCTCCTTACAAAAATTTCATCCTCGAAATTTCACTTACCGAAAAAGTCCAGGATTCTTAGTTCTCATTTCATCCTCCATTTCCCAAATAGCTTCTTCTGTTGATTGACTTCTACTCTGTACTTTAACTAATGAAATATTCTCATTTTGAAGTTACTTTATATCCCTTACTAGAATCTCTATAGGTCTTTATTCATATCTCCAACCTCAATTTAGTTCTATTGGTCCCTTTTCAATAGATGATATAGATTTATGATATACTTCCTTAAAATGAACACATGAAACACATTGTGAACTCAAGACATTGATGCAAAAAGGTCGAGTTTACAGACAATATTCTCAATTATCTCAATAATGCAAAATAAATCAATGTTCCTAGGATCAAGTTTGTATGTAACATCCCCAAATGTTTTTTTGCCCAAGCCGCATAATCCATTTCATTGGAGACACCTTCAAAAAATTGATCCCCTATCATAAATTGCAACGATATTCCTCTTTAATCTGCATAACTTTAGTGTCACCTCTAACGAGTTTCCACACATTAGCAATTTGTTCTACCACTTCTATCATTTCCCAAACCATATTCAACCTAAAAGAACACCAATTTCATTTCAATAAAATGATGACCTAAATTTTCTATCATACAATGCCTCATAGAGAACTATCCCAAGTAGCCTTATCACTATTGTGATAAGAAATTCCTCCCAAGAAATAATTTTCTCAATTGACATCAATAATCTAATACACAATCTCTAAGCATATCTTGCAAAGCCTAATTTATTTGTCCTAGTTGCCCATTGATGCATGGATGATCACAATACTAAAATATAATTTTGTTACCAATACCTGAAGTAAGATCTTCTAGGAAGTAGACAAAGACCTTAAATCTACATCAGAACTAATAAACCATAAATTATAACTGGTTTCTATACATTTGTCTTTCCATAGATTTCCATGGAATACCTAAGGTAAATTGAGAAAGAATGAGCATATTCAGATAACCTATGAACAATAACCCAATTCCATTATTATGTACAAAATTTCTGAATGCCTTCCCATTTCCACCTGAAAATAAAAGCAGAACTAAGTCATTCCAACATATGAACTTTTACATATATCCTTTTTTTGTGGCAAACCAAATATTAACGATATATTCCATAATAACTCGTCTAGTATTCGATATCTGTACATTTTCTTGAGATCACAAACATCATTCATACCACTAAATAAAACAAATAAAAAGGTACATGATCATTACCTAAAACTTAGTCTTGTAATTTCGTATCCCTCATTTTTGCACCTCTCTTTTATAAGTGATTATAATCACTTATCACAAAAATCTATTTAAGTGACTTTTCTACCTTTCATCTTAATCCTAACCTTTCATGGACCTTATTTTGAGCATTTGGAATTGAATCAAACAAAATTAGTCTTACCAAAATATTAATAAATAGATAATTCACCACTTACTCTAATTCATCCTCTATACAACCTTTAACTCCCATAATAGTTTATGATGTAAAATTTCTTTGAATATTAGTCTATTGAGATATTTCATTCCAATGACATCTGTTGTTATATGGATCATACAATATATTCAGTTACTAATATAATATATCCTTTCTTCAGGTTAAACTCCTTTTAAGTATATAGATATTTCAAGTACTTCGGTTTTGTAATGTAACATGTTGTATTACATAAATAATCTAATTAACTCAAAGAGTATCGAGTAATTTTTCTATATTATATCAAACATATACCAAAAACACAATGAGATAAACCACTATACACAATAAATAACTTATATCTAAAATTGGAGTCACTACTGAAGCTCAATTCAATTCTCTTTAAGTAATTATAAATTTCGTCCTACTTAGCAAACCATTCAAATTTGATATACCTGTATGTATGATGAAATAAAGCAGTAACAACTAAGGAGAAATTTTTGACTGAATACCAATAATATCACTAACTCAGAAAATATTTCTTATTTCTATCACATTTATTGGTCTTCTCTATTTCAGTACAACCTCAAAGTTTTGAATAGTTATAAGGACACTTTCTTAAGAAAATTACTAGTACCAAAATAAATATTGTATTACATAACGAGAGCTCGCATTTACTAAATCGAACAAATAATTTCTACATTCTTAAAGTTTGCAAGATCATATTGAAAGGTCAATCATATTTCTCCTCATTATACACTAAGATATCATCAATGAATATCACCCTAAACATACCCATATAGAATCATCAAACACATTATTCATCATGTATATACAAAATAATTAGGGCATTAGTCAACCAGTGGCATAACAAGAATTCTTAATTAATTCAAACTTAAAATCATTCCTCAAGATCACAGTAGCAATAAAAATATAGATCAAGGTTCCTTTTCAAAATCCTTTCAACCTCAAATTCCTCACCAGCATCAACATTTTTATAATTACCTTAATCCTCAACATCACACCAATATCAACATCATCATCACCACTAGCAGATTCCTGTTCATCTTTATCATTATTCTCATTATCCTACTCATTGAGAACCTGGAAAGAAGAGCCACTATTCTTCATAGGAGAAATTTTCTTCTCAAATGCTCAATTTAGCAATCCTTTTCCTTAATGTTTTTGGCACCCTTAAGTATATTCAATCACTCCAAAATTTTCAACACACTTATATAACATATAAAAAGAGACAACCAGGTCATATACTTTCCAAAACTAGTGGATTAATACTGTAAAACTAGTCCCTTCACATAGGACAGAATCTGAAATTCAATGGTGACAGTTTTGAGCATCTCTTCAATATCATGCCCTATTTCAATTTCTAACTGACGAAAACTTATTCCAATACTCTTAACACATATATAAACATGTATATGATGATAATTATAGGTTTTATTCAACATACCATACACTTTTGAAGTCTAAAACACAAGAAAATAGTAAGGTGACAGTTTCTGCCACAAGTATTTCCTATTAAGTGTTTGTCATCAAAAACCCTTTTTTTGTGCACAAAGTCTAACTAAAAACTTCCTAACCCTTTTGTAAGAGATATTGAAAGCTGAGTAAACAATAAAACCATTCATAATAATCTGAAAACCAAAGGCAAAATCGTAGATAAATATTACCTATGTAGATTTTGAGGTTAAACTTGATGGTAATCACTTCTCATTTGCTTTTCTTGTTTTTATTTCAACTTGGATACCTTAAGGTGTGTGTTTGGAAGATGAAAATGGCTGAAATGAAGGTCTGGTCATGGCTTAAGGGTGAAGGGTTTGAGGTGTTAGCTTGAGATGTTAGCTTAAGCTTAATAAGAAAGCATGAGGTGGCAAAGCTTGAGGTGGCATGTAATGGTATAATCTGATTTTCTCCCTTATCTTGAAGCCCTAATCTTGTGTGTCTCACATATTCTTATTTGGTTGAACCTATCTTAGTCACCATTCATTCCCATAGGTAATTCCTATGTCCGTTCATTCGATCTCCAAATCGATTGACATCCGATTCTTAAATGATTGTCTAGTTTGCATTTCTAAAATCATATGCACATATGGACCTTGTATTATGACACTTAAATCACATTATATCATGTCCAATATCCCAAGTATGTTAATCCATGGATGTATACTTTTAAAACACCTCGATCTAATTAAATCGAATCATATAAACTTACTAGTAACACCTTTAACACTTCCAAAATTATAACATATAACCTATGAATATCCAATATATTGACCAATCTATTCTTTTTCTTATTTAAATATAGAATTTCTTAATTAGGTTATAAGATCTCAACCACTTATATCATGTGATAGCATTAGAGGTCTAACGATTAAGAATGCTATATAAGATGTCATGTAAATGTTAATGCAAATTAGCATATAAGTAGCATGTAATGCATGAATCACATTGGCCAAGTGAGTTGTGAGGGTTCGGGTATCACATCTTCCCCTCCTTATAAAAATTTCATCCCCGAAATTTCACTTACCGAAAAAGTTCAGGATACTTAGTTCTCATTTCATCCTCCATTTCCCAAATAGCTTCTTTGTTGATTGACTTCTACTCTGTACTTTAACTAATGAGATATTCTCATTTTGAAGTTACTTTACATCCCTTACTAGAATCTCTATAGGTCTTTATTCATATCTCCGACCTCAATTTAGTTCTATTGGTCCCTTTTCAATAGATGATATAGATTCATGATATACTTCCTTAAAATGAACACATGAAACACATTGTGAACTCGAGACATTGATGCAAAGAGGTCGAGTTTACAGACAATCTTCCCAATTATCTCAGTAATGCAAAAAAATAAATCATATACCTAGGATCAAGTTTGTGTGTAACATCCCAATTTTTTTTTTTGCCCAAGCCCATAACCCATTTCATTGGAGACACCTTCAAAAAAATTGATCCCCTATCATAAATTGCAACGATATTCCTTTTAATCTGCATAACTCTAGGGTCACCTCTAACTAGTTTCCATACATTAGCAATTTGTTCTACCACTTCTATCATTTCCCAAACCATATTCAACCTAAAAGAACACCAATTTCATTTCAATAAAATGATGACCTAATTTTCTATCATACAATGCCTCATAGAGAACTATCCCAAGTAGCCTTAATCACTTTTCTCAATTGACATCAATAATCTAATGCACAATCTCTAAGCATATCTTGCAAAGCCTAATTTGTTTGTCCTGGTTGCCCATTGATGCATGGATGATCACAATACTAAAATATAATTTTGTTCCCAATACCTGATGTAAGATCTTCTAGGAAGTGGACAAAGACCTTAAATCTACATCAGAACTAATAGACACTAATAAACCATAAAGTCTAACTGCTTCCTATACATTTGTCTTTCCATAGATTTCCATGGAATACCTAAGGTAAATTGAGAAAGAATGAGCATATTTAGATAACCTATGAACAATAACCCAATTCCATTATCATGTACAAAATTTCTGAATGCCTTTCCATTTCCACCTGAAAATAAAAGCAGAACTAAGTCATTCCAACATATGAACTTTTACATATATCCCTTTTTTGTGGCAAACCAAATATTAATGATATATTCCATAATAGCTCGTCCAGTATCCGATATCTGTACATTTTCTTGAGATCACAAACATCATTCATACCACTAAATAAAACAAATAAAAGGTACATGATCATCACCTAAAACTTAGTCTTGTAATTTCATTTCCTCATTTTCGCACCTATCTCTTATTAAGTGATTATAATCACTTATCACAAAAATCTATTTAAGTGACTTTTCTACCTTTCATCTTAATCCTAACCTTTCATCGACCTTATTTTGAGCATTTGGAATTGGATCAAACAAAATTAGTCTTACCAAAATATTAATAAATAATTCACCACTTACTCTAATTCATCCTCTATACAACCTTCAACTCCCATAATAGTTTATGATGTAAAGTTTGTTTGAATATTAGTCTATTGAGATATTTCATTCCAATGACATCTGTTGTTATATGGATCATACAATATATTCAGTTACTAATAATATATATCCTTTCTTCAGGTTCAACTCCTTTTAAGTATATAGATATTTCAAGTACTTCGGTTTTGTAATGTCACATGTAGTATTACATAAATAATCTAATTAACTCAAAGAGTGTCGAGTAATTTTTCTATATTATATCAAACATATACCAAAACACAATGAGATAAACCACTATACATAATAAATAACTTATATCTAAAGTTGGAGTCACTACTGAAGCTCAATTCAATTCTCTTTAAGTAATTATAAATTTCTTCCCACTTAGCGAACCATTCAAATTTCATATACCTGTATGTATGATGAAATAAAGCAGTAACAACTAAGGAATTTTTTGACTGAATACCCAATAATATCACTAACCCAGAAAATATTTCTTATTTCTATCACATTTATTGGTCTTCTCTATTTCAGTACAACCTCAAAGTTTTGAATAGTTACAAGGACACCTTCTTAAGAAAATTACTAGTACCAAAATAAATATTGTATTACATAACCGAAAGATCGCATTTACTAAATCGAACAAATAATTTCTACTTCCTTAATTTCCAAGATCATATTGAAAGGTCAATCATATTTCTCCTCATTATACACTAAGATATCATCAATGAATATCACCCCAAACATACCCATATAGAATCATCAAACACATTATTCATCATGTATATCAAAATAATTAGGGCATTAGTCAACCAATGGCACAACAAGAAATTCATAATTAATTCAAACTTAAAATCATTCCTCAAGATCACAGTAGCTCATCTTAATTTATCAAATAAACCTTAATATGAAAATCTGTACTTATTACAAATTATTACTCAATTCAGTTGCAATAAAAAAATACATAACCTCAAGATTCATCTTTCTTGTAGGTGAATATGAAGTGGAGCTTGTTTAGGAGAATTACTAAACCTTAATGCCTTGCCCAACATTATAAACAATATCACTTAAGGTTCATCGAATTCCAATAGGTGTATATGATAAACTAAAAGAGAGATTGGATTTGTTCTTACAACTATATCCAGGATAAAATCAATTGGTTAGTCAATAGCATGTCCGAAAACTTATTTTCAACATGTATCAAGAGATCTAAGATCACATAAATGGATTTTTAGTAAACTTGGTCATTTCTAAAAATTCTAACACAACCCAAAAATCGATAATAACTCTTTCTTACAACTCTCTTTCACGGTATAAAATTATAATTTGATAATCTTTTTTGTTTTCTACAAATAGTAAATATTTTCCTGCTATGGCCTCCATAAATTTCTAAATTTTCATCACCTAGAATTTAAAAGTCTTAATAATCCTGAAATAATCCACCATGCATAATTCTCAATAAATCAATCAACACAAAAGGTTATATCATAATCCTAGCCAATATAACAAAATTAACCTAGAGCTCTTAAAATCTAATTAGTTGATCTTGAACCTCCAGAAAGAATTAAAACATTATAATTGACCTCATATATATATCAAGTACCCTATCCAGTCTTATTACATACGTAGTAGATAATAGAGAATATGTAAGCTCTAAAGATAGAATACCAACCATAAATTTTGTACCTGTCACTACTGATGAGTCTGCCTCAACATTATTTTATACAAAATCTTAAAACACATGGCCAATATTATTCATAAATACAAAATGAATTATACAACAAATAAAACTTACTAGCATGGTTGTGCTCCACTAGTTTCAAAGGTCATGTACATAGACAGTCTACAGAACCACAAACTAGGCTTTGATACCACTCTGTAACACCCCCAACACTAAATATAGATATTGGTATAGCAATAATTTTGACAATGTAGCACATGTGTGTGCATGTGTGTATATATATATTTACTTTTGTCAAATGTAGCACTTTGAGAAACAGTGTCATACATATAACCTTTTATATAGAAAAATCACCATTTATATAAAAAACACACCCATCATAGTTACTTATTCTCAGGCTGATTTACTATTAAATTTCAAGAGTTATATAGAACACGACACCCAAAGTTATAATACGAGAGACTCAAAAATAAAAATAATAGCCTTTACTTTTGAAGAAGTAAGGACATTTTGCATCTTGTAGCCCTTTATATATAGTCAGCAATTTATAATAATAATGAATGAAAATTAGAAATATGCCGCAACATAACCCAACAGGTCGTCATCCATGTACACTGATCCTCAAAACCTGTAGGAAACCCAACAGCTTGCCCAGTAAGTCCATGGTATCAAGTATCACCAGACTCACCTACAATGCATAAACTATATGAGTAATGCTCATTAAGTAAAGATTATGCATGTCAAAGAATAATCCACAATATCAAGTCATGCATCTCAAAATGCTATGCCACAATGCAATTCCATGCATCAAAATATTTCTCTCAAAATCATTTCTTTCTTGGGCCCCTGACCAATGCTACTATCCCATGCACCGAAAAAGAGCTCTACACATCGTCATAATCCAATGGCCAATAATTATAAAAGCATGCAAATCCATGCACACTCGTACGCATTCAAATCCATGCACCCAAACCTGCAAATCCATGCATACAACTATGCAAATCCATGCATGCTTCGGTGCACTAGTAGTGGTTCAGTAAAAATATTTTCCTTTCTCAGAATAATGCCGTGCAATGCAAGATTTATCACAATGCTCGTATATGATGCATGCACATGCCAATGACAATGCCCATGTATGTATGCTCAAATGGAGAGCCCTCTACTATGCATATATGATTTATGATATTACATATAATTCACACATCTACTATGTCTATGCATTGTAGTTGCAAATGAATCTTTACTTACTTTTGATCGGTTGTGTGTTACTTCTAGTTTCTTAAGTATTACTCCCCAACCCTAGATGTGAAACAATCTATAAAAATACAAGATATCAATCACCATCCTCAATTAACAAGTTCATTATACCTAATGTAGTATAAAGATCTTGAATCTCAATTTAACTAAACAACCTTACCACTTAGAAACTATAACCGAATACAACCTTCTACGTACCTTTGTTCCATATCTTAAATGTTTACTAACCTCACTTAATTGATGTATTATAACTCTTACAACATTTCCCTAAATGTTAGGGATCAAATGCACCACATCTATGTTGGAACATGTTAATGAACCAAATGGACAGATTCACCACTTCACATTTTCTTGCTGCCACATTAATTTGCATGATGATTTTGACACCCTTAGACATATTCATTCACTACACAATTTTTATCAAACTTATATAACATCAAAAAAATGTAACCATGTCATATAATGGCTAAAACTCACGGATATAGCTTCCCAAGTTCAGCTCCTTTCACAGCATACCGAAATAGATTTTTCCTACCGTGACAGTTTTACAGACTTCATGACATTAATGGTTTTGGCATCCTTAAGTATATTCAATCACTCCAAAATTTTCAACACACTTACATAACATATAAAAAGAGACAACCATGTCATATACTTTCCAAAACTAATGGATTTAATACTATAAAACTAGTCCACTTCACATAGGATAGAATCTGAAATTCGATGGTGACAGTTTTGAGCATCTATTCAATATCATGCCCTATTTCAATTTCTAACTGATGAAAATTTATTCCAATACTCTTAACACATATATAAACATGTATATGATGATAATTACAGGTTTTATTCAACATACCATACACTTTTGAAGCCTAAAACACAAGAAAATAGTAAGGTGACAGTTTCTGCCACAAGTATTTCCTATTAAGTGTTTGTCATCAAAAACCTTTCTTTGTGCACCAAAGTCTAACTAAAAACTTCCTAACACTTTTATAAGAGATATTGAAAGCTTAGTAAACAATAAAACCATCATAATAATCTGAAAACCAAAGGCAAAACCATAGATAAGTGTTACCTATGCAGATTTTGAGGTTAAACTTGATGGTAATCACTTCTCCTTTGCGTTTCTTGCTTTTATTTCAACTTGGAATCAATTTGGAGCACTTGGATACCTTAAGGTGTGTGTTTGGAAGATGAAAATGGCTGAAATGAAGGTCTGGTCATGGCTTAAGGGTGAAGGTTTGAGGTGTTAGCTTGAGATGTTAGCTTAAGCTTAATAAGAAAGCATGAGGTGGCAAAGCTTGAGGTGGCATGTAATGGTAATCTGATTTTCTCCCTTATCTTGAAGCCCTAATCTTGTGTGTCTCACATATTCTTATTTGGTTGAAACCTATCTTAGTCACCATTCATTCCCATAGGTAATTCCTATGTCCGTTTATTCAATCTCCAAATCGATTGACATCCGATTCTTAAATGATTGTCTAGTTTGCATTTCTAAAATCATATGCACGTATGGACTTGTATTATGACACTTAAATCACATTATATCATGTCCAATATCCCAAGTATGTTAATCCATGGATGTATACTTTTAAAACACCTCGATCTAATTAAATCGAATCATATAAACTTACTAGTAACACTTTTAACACTTCCAAAATTATAACATATAACCTATGAATATCCAATATATCGACCAATCTATTCTTTTTCTTATTTAAATATAGAATTTCTTAATTAGGTTATAAGATCTCAACCACTTATATCATGTGATAGCATTAGAGGTCTAACGATTAAGAATGCTATATAAGATGTCATGTAAATGTTAATGCAAATTAGCATATAAGTAGCATGTTATGCATGAATCACATTAGCCAAGTGAGTTGTGAGAGGTTCGGGTATCACACATTCACTTCAGATTCACCCTAAGTAGCCACATGAATACCCTGACCAGATAATCTCAATGAGAAAACAAAACTTTAACCGTCTGATCTTAGAAATTAGCAATCATGTTCTTAGCAAACATGAAGGTAGAATAAGGGATTCACACTTGCCTTCGATGTGTTTGTTTGCACCTCTCACAACCCTGCGATGCCCGGAGGTCATGGGAGACAAAGAGGCGACCTTGTAATGCTCTGAGGTCATGGGAAATAAAGTGGCAACCCTACTCCGGGAGCTCATGGCTGACAAAGAGGCAACCCCGTAATGCCCTGAGGACATGGGCATTAAAGAGGTGATCCCACGTCACCCAAAGGTCATGGCCAACAAAAAGGAAAAGATAGATAGCTTTCACATCAAATGACCTCAACGTGGACCTAAAGAAGTAGCAAGTAGAACCATAATGGCTAGAGCAAGGCACTTTAAGATGACTAAGAAAGTTTAACCTAAAAGTACCAAAATGATGGGATGATTTGTTCCTATTCATGAGGAAGTGAATAAAATAAGTATTTAAATGGATCAAATGAGCTAGAAGCTTAACAAACTGAAGAGGAGGCGAGCATTGACATCTTCTCTGCAAAAAAAGGCTCTCTCTTTGCTCTAAAGATCTTGGCAGAAATCATGACCCCAAACTTTAAGCTTCCCGACCTCTCCAAGTATAATGGTAGCAAAGATCCGCAAGAGCATTTGACTATGTTGTGCACGTCATGCAGCTCTATAGTTAGATAGACACCATAAATGCTCAAATGTTTATTACCATGCTTATTCGTCGGGCTCAAAAGTGGTTTACTAGCTTCCAATGGGTATAGTTACTTCTTACGAACAGATGGTGAGGAAGTTCCTTTTCCATTTTCCCAACATAAAAAGAGCGAAGAGATCAACTACATCAAACAATAAGAGGAGAAGACACTGCAGAACTTCATAAATAGATTCAACAATGAGGTTTTAGAAGTCCAATACCTCAGAATTGATATGATGGTTAGTATACTCATTCATGGATTGAAGAAAACCCTCTAGCATTGGCACTATCCAAAGACCCGCCTTGAGATGTTGAGCAATTAATGGAAATGACCCATCGATATATTCATGAAAAGAAGGTGAATGTTCATAAAAACCAGAAGTAGGCCCAAATGTCAAAGGATCATGAGACGAAAAGGATCATACAAGGTTACAAATATCTTAAAGAATGGTACATAAAGGTTGTATGATATGAACTGAAAGAAACTCCCTCGACTCTAGAACATCCAGAATCTAAGGAAAGTTTTATGTATAAATTTTTTTTAGTTGTACATATTCCTTTTCCTGTCAAGACTATATATCAATCTATTGACATTTTTTTGCCAAAGTATACTCGTTTAAAGGTTAAACTATAAGGCAATGCAACAATATAAAAAGAAAGAAAAAAAAGAGAAGGAACGAAGAGCCCTATTACAAGTAGCCTAATGAAGATTCATTTGCAAAAGATGAGGTCAACGATGATCTCGAACTCTCAATCTAAAAAAAACAAGATCACTTTGGTCGATCTAAAAAGATGACTCAAGATTCATCTAGAAAAGATGAGGTGGACAACGATCTCGAACTCTCAATCTGAAAAAGACAAGATCACTATGGTTGATCTAAAAAGCATGAAATGATTCATATAAAAAAGATGAAATGAAAGATAATCTGGAGCTCTCGATTTGAAAAAGACAAGATCACTTCGATCGATTTGAGAAAGATGACCCAAGATTCATCTGAAAAAGATGATGTGGACAATAATCTCAAACTCTTGATCTAAAAAAGATAAGATCACTATGGTTGATCCGAAAAAGATGACAACATTCAACTGAAAAAGATAAAATGAACGATGACCTCAAACTTTTGATCTGAAAAGGATAAGATCACTTTGATAGATCTGAAAAAGATAAGTCAAGATTCATCTGAAAAAGATGAGGTTGACAATGATATCGAACTCTCGATCTGAAAAAGATAAGATCACTATGGTTGATTTGAAAAAGATGACTACATTTATCTAAAAAGGATGAGTGGATAATGATCTTGAACTCTCGATCTAAAAAAGACAAGATCTCTATGGTCGATTTGAAAAAGATGACAACATTTATTTGAAAAAGATTAAATAAATGATGATCTCAAAATCTCGATCTAAAAAATATGACTCATGATTCATCTGAAAGAGATAAGGTGGACAACGATCTCAAACTCTCGATCTTAAAAAGACAAGATCATTACGGTCGATCTGGAAAAGATAACAAGATTCAACTAAAAATAATGAGGTGGACAACGATCTCAAACTCTCAATCTAAAAAGACGAGATCGCTTCGATTGGTCTAAAAAAATGACTAAAAGATATAAGATCAAAGATGAGGTCATGAAGGACTAGAAGACTCATCTGGAAAAGATCCCGAAGATGCATCTATTAAAGGTGAGGTAATGAAAGACCCAAAGATTAATCTAAAAAAGATGAGGTCATAATTGACCCAAGGATTCATTTGAAAAATATTGATAGATGATGTTAAAGATGAGGTCATGGATGACCTGAAGATTCATCTAAAAAGATGAGGTCATGAATGACTCGAAAACTCATCTAGAAAAGATGGTATCAATTATGAGGTCATGAATATCTCAAAGACTCATCTAAAAAGATGAGGTCATGAATGCCCCAAAGACTTGCCTAGAAAAGATGAAGTCAAAGATGAGGTCAAGAATAACCTAAAAAATATCTTAAAAGATGAGGTAAAAAATGACCCAAAGATTTATCTGAAAAAGTGAGGACATGAGTAACCTGAAAAGTATGAGCGAATGACCCAAAGACTCATTTGGAAAAGATGAAGTCAAAGATGATAACCCAAAAAATATCTGAAAAAATTGATATTAAAAATGACCTGAAGATTCATCTGTAAAAGATGAGGTCATGAATAACCCGAAAACTAAACATGAATGACCCAAGGACTTATCTGGAAAAAATAAGGTTAAAAATGAGGCCATGAATGAACTAAAGCTTTTTTTTTTTTTGAAAAACAAATAAGGTTAAAGATGAGGTTATGAATAATCTGAAGATTCATGTGTAAAAATGAAGTCATGAATGACTCAAAGACTTATCTAGAAAAGATAGGTCAAAGATAAGGCCATGAATGACCTGAAGACTCATCAAGAAAATATGAGGTTAAAGATAAGGTCATGAATAACCTAAAAACTCATCTAAAAAGATGAGGTCATATAAATAACCCGAAGACTCTTCTGGAATATAAAATCATGTACATAGATTTGCATATGTTATGCTTCGTATCAATGATGCATAAAGTATGTGAGTCATTATTTCTTTTTCTTTCAAAAGTCTTTGGGGACGAGAACTTCAAAAGAGAAATTCCATAACTTAAAAAACAAGAATCTCTCTTAGAATTCTTCCATGCTAAACCGTTTTAGCATCTAATCTATGTACTAGGATTTAGGATAATCCAACCATCCTTTCATATCTATCTCTATAGATCTCAATCCCCAATCCTTAGGATACTTCTCCTAAATCCCTTCTGGAGAACTTAGTTGTAATGCCCAATTCTCAATTCTCTCCTACATAGCCAATAATAAGCATTTTTCATCAATATGCATCTAACCCATTGATGAAAAATGATTTTGAATGAAATGATTTTGATGCATGAGTTTGCATTCTTGTCATGATCTCATAGAAATGCATTGCATTTATGTTGGATTATCCCCTTCAGCATGCATGATTTTCATTTACTGAGCATTAGCTCACATAGTTCATGCATTATAGGTAAGTTTGATGATACTTGAAGCCATGGACTTACTGAGCAAGCGGCTAGAGCTCCTACAGGTTCTGAGGATCAGTGTACATGGATGACAACCTATTGGGCTGGTTGTTAACTTATTTGATTTTGGAGTTTATTGTACTAGGTTTTGGAATTTGTATTGTGTGTTACTTTTAAAACTTTTCTGTACATGGGAATATAAATGTTATGGTTGTTATGGGTCCTCTGCAGGTATATATATATTAGTTTGTGAGTGAGAAAAATAATTTATTATTTATTATGTTGTTACAAGAAGAAAAAAAAAATTGTACATTCACATAGGATTTATCATGCCAAATTATTATATATATAAATATATATGTGTGTGTAGTATTGGGGGTGTTACAACTTATGATTTTTTTAGATTATTTTTGTGAGGTCTTCTTATTTAGATTAACTATGAGTACTTTTCAAATCATTTTTAAGATATCTTATTTAGATCTAGCTATGAGATCTTACTCATATAATTTCTTTGAGATCTTTATCAGATCGACCTCTTGTCTTTTTTAGATCGAGGGTGTGAAATCATTGTTAACTTCATCTTTTTAAATGAATTTAAGTCATTCCTGCCTCATTTTTTTTTTGATAAATCTCTGGGATATTCATAATCAACTTTTCCAGAAGAGTCTTCGGAGGCCACCTATTATGTACCGGATAGAGCTCTCAACAATATCAATAATTACATGGCCATAAACAGATCGACATAGTCTGGGGGCCATCTCCTAAGATCACCAAAGGTCCACCCTCTGTCTTCCCCTGTGACCCTCCAGAAGTATTCCCACCAGCGGCGTCGATAAGGGCACAGTCAAGTGGTCCACCCTCTCGTGACCACCAGAGGCACACCGCTTGTCAACCTCTATGATCCTCCGAAAAGTAATACTTGCGGTGCCCCAAATATCATATAAATAAGCCACACATGGGCCTCGGTACACTAGTAGTGGCCAACCAAAATATTTTCTTTCTGAAAATAATGTTATGCATGCAAAACCTCAACTGTGAGCACGTGTTATGCATGCACGTGTAAATGTTGATGAATGGCATGTTCAATGACACAGTGAATCACATGTCCTGCCATCCAAACAACATATGAACTATAAGATATTTATAATACTCATCAAAACACTCATCAAGACACAAGAATCACATTTAATATAAATAAGCCAAGAAATACTATGCCCATGCATTGTAGTTGCAAATGGATTTTCACTTACCTTCCACCTTTGATATCCTACTGAAGGTTAACAAGATTCTCCTCCTTATCCTTAGATATAAGGCTGCTTGTAAAAGTATAACGTATTAATTTTCATTCTTAATCAATGGGTTTCTATATCAAATCTCATAAGGGGTCTTAAATCTTAAATTTAATTAAATAACAATCAAACCTTAAAATTTATACTCACACCAATTAGAACCTTTTAAATACCTTAATTTCTCATCTCGAATTCATTTTAATATTATCTAATTGATGTGTTATAATCCACGTAACAAATCCCTCAATTAAATTAGCTCTTTCATCCAATTAATACAGGATAATAAAATCAAATCTTTGTAAGTAATTTTGAATTAAAGATGTATATTAATTATTATCTCACAAGTAGATAACTAATTAACTTGGATCAAAAACTTTATTTCAAATTAGAAATAAATGGCATAAATATATATTTTTATCCGTACAAAAATAAGAAGGGACTTACCCAAAATTTTCTCAAATTTCTACGGTTGAAATTTGTTCGTGCTATTTCTTCTTCTTTTTGTTTTCTTTTTCTTTCTTTGCTGCCGTGCGGATGTGTGTGTGTGGTGCGTGTTAATACATATTTCTTTTCCTTTCTTTACTGTGGTGCGGGCGTGTGTTAACATACATAATTATCTCTTAACAATTAAGAAACCTAATATAATATATTATAACATATGTATACTTATCTACTACAACATGTTATAACATATGTGTAATATATTATACACTACACTGTACACGCATATATGCATATATATATATATATATATATATATATAATATATATATATATATATTATGGTATCATTTGTTTTATACTCCACATATATACTTATATATATATATTTCGTACATATATACATATATATATATATATATATATGTATATATGTTATATATATATATGTGTGTATATATATATATGTTATGTTTTTATATGTATAATTAGTATATAATATTTTGATGTTTATTTATAAACCCCCAAGTTTATTTCTAGTAAGAATTTACAATCTCTCAATTAATACGATAATGTTCTTATTTTCTTTTATTATTATTATTACTATTACTATCATTATTTTCTCCCTAATTAATTTATTTGCATAGTTTATCCTACATCGATAAACACAACGATGCCACATTTCACTTACGTGTATCATAACAATCTGATAGTTGACACCTAAATTCTCATATCTTAGTACCAACTCAACCAATTAGGTTAAAGAATTTGGAAACTAATATCGGTGACAACTTCAATAGTTTAATTATTAAAATGCCGTATAAAATATAATGTATTATGAAATATCAATAAAAATGCAAATGACACATACGTGGCATAAAATGCATGAACTATATTGGGCAGGTGAGTAGCGCGAGACTTGGGTATTACATAAGTAGACCTAAATAAGATCATAGAGATGACCATTTCGAGAAGATAATCTTTTAAGGCTAAGTAATTAGGTCATTCAAAAAAAGTGACAATAAATATTTTGATGGAGTCAAAGTATTTTAGGTTGAATCCCTACACGTCGCCTCGACTAGTATCAAACAAGTTCTAATGTGGTGGGATCATCCAAACAACATGTGATTCCTATAAACCTTCTCTAACTAGATAAAAATGCCAATATGCAATGTCAGCAAAACCAACACACATGCCAAATATTTAGACAAAAACAACATTTATCCATGCTAACAAGCCATCAGTCAAACAATCATAATTAAAAAAATAACTACGAAATAAGAAAGCCAAATCAAGAATCTCAAAAGTACTCCACCAAACATAAATAGTACATTGTCCTCAATATAAAATAAAGCATTAAAATGTAGAGGACTTCCATGAGAAGATGCAATGTCATGTTCAATTACCAATAATGTTGTCATCCGAGTGATAAGCTGGCAAGACTGGGGGTTGGGGTATTAGCAAACCTTTTTTTACTTTTTCTACTTTCAAGTTTTCAACCTACAAGAGAAAGACAATGAAAAATTCAATTAAACTAATCACAAACTAGGGATGAATCAACGAAAAGTTAAATTCTAAGGTATAATATAAAAACAAATGCAACATAAACTTCATTAATTAACTTAATCCAACTCCTTGAATTTTATTTTAGATAAAAGTGATCTATCTCATTTCGTGTGTGATCTATTAGGTTCACAACTGAGCTAGCAGTAGGCTTGCAACTATTACAACTTAGTGAATATATATAAAATATATTTTGATTTATTAATTAAATTAATTAATTCATCATGAAATTAACTCTTTAAAGAAACCTCACGAGTCTAGGAAATCACCAAACAGTGCATCTTGACTATTTAGTCTTACCTCTCCCATCCAGTATTCTGCCGAGGCCACTAAAACCCTTGTCCATCTCTCTCTATAGATAAGAATCTAACACCACTCCGTCTCATCCTTCTCCCCATTTCGAACTTAAACCTCCTGACCCTCCCCGACACCCGTACTCGCCGTCACATAGGAGCCGACACCACCTTCCTCCACCCTCTTATCCCTATGTTTTAAGATCAAATCGCTCATGGATGAACCGAATGCCCATCCCTTAGCCCTGTCATGAAGTATCGTGGCCAAGAAGTCCTTGTCTTCTCTGACTTGGAAACCACCAAGCTTACTGAACTAAAATTTGCCCTTGTAGGAAAGTTCTCTCATGGATTCAGGGTTTATGCTTGAAGAGGATAATTAATTTAAACCAAAGAAAACTGAAAAAACAAGTAATGAATTAGAACTTTCGAACTGGTAGAATAGTCCACATCCCGAAAAAAGCAATGAATAAAGAAGGCAATAAAGGTATTTGTTTTCCCTACCACTACCCCTAAAATGATGTTGTTTCCCCCTCCCCCCACCCAAAACTTCGCAAAGCCCCCACCATTAACACCCAACTTCAACCATTTAAATACATCTACATACAAGTGCAAAAAAAAGGAACAACATAGAAATCTTAGAAAAAAAAACATTGGTTTTCTATAGAATATTTATGCGAGCTTTATGGTTAATTTGTGTAAACTTATCATTTTTTGGTTTATACTTTTTCTAGATTGACTTAGTTTTGGGGTTAAGAGTTACCTTTTGGGCTCAAATTAATATTTAATTTTCAAGTTGTGTTATGATTGCATTTTTTAGTTATTTATTTGTATCTTGATATCATAATATTTTGTTTAAAGATATTATAGTACTCAATAAGTTTAGTTTTCTTTCTATTTTTAAATTATATATTATATGTTCTATAACTTTTTCCTATTTCTTCCTTTTAGGAGTCACTCCACAATTAACTTAGTTAATAGTTAAGATACAAAATGGTTGGAATTGAAAGATTATTATAATATATTTTTAATGGTGTTCATATTAAGAGATATGAGGAGTAAGCAATTCATTAATTCATTTAAAGGGACAAACATAAATACTTAATTAATTATATCTTCCATATTTTCAATAAAAGTAGCAGCACATAATTAGAAAGAAGAACATAATTAAAAAGAAAATTTGTTGCAATCATTCATATCTTTTAGTTTAGTTCTCATGCATAAAAATACAAGAAAAAGATGAAAGAATACATGTATTTGGCCAACTCATGATTATCCTGTGAATATGTCTTTTTATTATTTTGTTAACATAATTATTTATTTTAATTTTATGCAGTTTACAATAGTCAAATTTAACATGTAAAATTATAAATTCTAAAAATATTTTTTAAAAAGAATATTAGGTGGTTTTACAATAATAATATTTAATTACTTATTATATTCTAAGTACTAAATCAATATTTTTTTCCTAACATATCAATACATACATATTTACTACTAATCTCTCTCTCTCTCTCTCTCTTCTCTCTCTCTCGTTTAGTTAGCAATTCTATTGGACTATTTCTATTATGGATGGCAACGGTGGATTTGTCAAAACTTGAGACCCACCCACCAAAATTTTTAAGGACTCGAGACCAACCCTACCCAAACCTACCGGGTTCTAGTTAGACCCACTTTATAATTAAAAAATATTAAAAATATTTCTTTTAAATTAACACCACTAATTTTTTTTTAAAAAAAATTATGTTTAAAATATAATATTCATAAATACATATATATTAAAATTAAATTAAAAAAAAATAGGGCAGGTTCGGGGTGTGGTGGGTTTGAAAATAAAAAACTAAAATTCATTTCGTACCCATTTATAAGTTTAAAAATCCACTCAAATAGGACGGGTCAGGGTTTAGACCGCGCTCCAATACCATCCCTAATTTCCATCAAAATTTACACATTGAATCTTCCAATTATGAAAGGTAAATATATTTTTCTCTTCTGCAAATTAATTTCTTTAGTGCGAAATATTTTAGGTATTTCTCTAGTACTTTCAAATCTGTCAAATTTTTTTCTCCTTTTAAGAAATATCCAACTATTCCAATGTTACCTTATTTTATTTTTTTCGTCTCTTTGTGTATAGTTGGTTCATGAACAATTCACCTTGTACATGAAAAAGCATTTTTCTTAACAGTGGAACAAAAAATGAACCTAAAAGAAGAATATGGTTAGTATGTTTCTTGCCTTATAATGTGGTATATGTTTCAAATGTTGGAGGTATGATTATACGCTAGTATTTTTGCTTCCTAGGAATTAAAATATAGAGTTTTATTCAAAGATTATTATATTCAGTTATGTAGGCTACTACATCAAATTAGAAATTTGAAGGTTGAGTAGTCCAAACTTCCAACATTTAAATTTATTGCTAGTCAAGTAGTTGATTTGTTAATAGTTATATAGAATTTATGTACCCTGGAGTTGAGTTACTTTGTCTATATATATAATAAATTAGAAATATTTGATAATATCATGATATTTTCATTATAGTGGGATTATTTAAAACTAGGTAGCTTATGTCTTTACTAGAGAGTATTATCTGTTCTGTGGCTTTTCCTAAATTTGAATTGGGTCCATATGCACTAAGTACATATTATATGTAGTTATGTAGGCTACTGCATCATCAAATTAGAAATTTGAAGGTTGAGTAGTACAAATGATGAAAATGAAGCTACACACCCACGCATACAAGAGTGAGAACTCACACGTGGACTTGGAAGGACTCAAGGTCAGCAATTACATGATCCACTAATTCGTGCTGGATGTTGGAATAAATAATTTTGCAAGTTATTATCATCACATTTACAAGATTGTTAATTTAGCAAGAGATTGAAGGGGGAAGAAAATATTATGCGAATCATGAAGCGAGAATAACAGGACTGGTGAAATTGTCATTCAGAAATTGGAAAAAAAACTATTTTTCCAATGAACTTTCCACCAAAAATACATGTAGCACAATTTGTCAACGATTATGTGTTTTAAGGGTGGAAAGTGTTATTTTTACGATGTAGGGGTGCAATGTGCCAAATGGGTCTGTTAGGCTGTAGCTTCCAATTTCCCCACCAACAGTGTGCTTATATTTTTTGTATTACACTTATGGACAATGCTGTTAGAGTAGGATGTTTATACTCTTTTACTTTTGTAAATACAATCTTATTGAAAATCATATTAATAAAAAAATATTTTCTTTATTTTATGTCTTGCATCTTTTATTTCTATACATTAGATAAAGTCCTTAGACCAAATTTAGTTACGAGACATGGTCACGCATATGATGACAATTATGGAACATGCCTCTAAGGTTTTGGTTTTAAATAAGTTCCGCGTCGAGAGATTTTTGAGATGAGACATCAAATAGGTCAATAAGACTCGACATATGATGCATGCTCGTGAGACGAGGATGTCATATTCCATTAGTATTAGTGTAGAGGCGTAAGTGCATGTATATGGGTGCTTGTTAGGGAACAAGTACATCGAACATGACCCATAAGAAATTTTTAGTTGGAGGCTTTACCCGTCGAAACAAGAATTTATGTGTTGCGATAGTACACAACTAGTCCTAAGACTTGAGGCACGATGGTAGTCTTGTGTGCATCCTGCAACACTTTGATATATCTTCTGATTGCTTGACAATCACAAATGGGGTATGTTGGGTGTTGCATTGGTGTACATGGAGGTTTGTCAGTGGCCAACATAGAATTCGACACTTGTCTTTTTAAATAAGAGAATCTCTTGTATTTTCATAGTTCGTGATTTAAAGACCTTGGCCAAGGCAGGATGAATTGTAATTCATCAAGAATCATTGGAACTTGAAATGGGATCACAGTTATTGAATCATTTAGGGTTTCGACTTATAATCCATGTCTTAGATTCAATCGGGAGATTAGCTGTCGAAAGGACCGTACGTGTATGGTATTCGCAACTGAAATAGGTTTACTCGCTATTTCACCTAAGACTAGTTTCCCATGATTAGTTGTTAGGTGTTTTCATGGATAGTGAGGTTCTTGGAATTAAGGGGTTGATTCCAAGTGGATTAATTAATTGGATTAATTAATTGAAATAATTGTTATTCATAAGTTGCAAATGTTGCAAAACCACTACTAGCTTAGTAGTGAATCTAAAAGGGTCACACATCTTTATGAAAAGTAACATTTCTAATTTTAGATTTTATCCAATTGTTGGAAATTAATTAATTAATTAAGGGTTCTATTTAATTTAGTTGTTAAATTAAATTATTCAATTAAGTAATTGGATTATTTAATTGGACCTAATTTGATTAGGAAGTCCAAATAGAGTAAATTAAATTAATTAATTGGATTGATTAAATTGGGATTGAATCAATTGAATTGATTTGGAGATTTTTGAGTCCAAGCCCAAAATTAATATGGATCACTTAAGAAGCCTACTAAAATATGAAGAGAATAAATTAAATAAATATGATTTATTTAATTAACATATTTATAGATAAATAAATTTAGTGACCAATTTTATGGATAAAATCAGCCACTAACATTTAATTTATGTATAAATATAATTATAGTATATATATGATATATATCTATCTTGATATTATTTGAAGAGTTCAAATTAATATCAACAATGTATGTAGACAATTTTGATGATTAATGTAGTCTCAAATTAGTCCACATACAATAGGAGAGAGAAAGAGAAGAGTTCTTGGAAGATTTGGAATCCTTCCAAGATAAGGTTTTGAAATAATTTAAAATTGAAAAAGTTTCCAAGAGTTGGAAAGGGATTAAAATTTTCAGCCATATATATATGAGGGATGAAAATTATATTTTGAGATGCATGACTTGATATTGTGGATTATTCTTTGACATACACAATCTTTACTTGCTGAGCGTTAGCTCATATAGTTTATGCATTGTAGGTGAGTCTGGTGATACTTGATATCATGGACTTACTGGGCAACCTGTTGGGGTTCCTACAGATTTTGAGGATCAGTGTACATGGATGACGACCTGTTAGGTTGATTGTTAACTTATTTGATTTTGTAGTCTATTGTATTAGGTTTTGGGATTTGTACAATATGTTACTTTTATAACTTTTCTGTACATGGGTATATAAATATTATGATTGTTATGGGTCCTCTGCAGGTATATATATTAGTCTGTGAGTGGGAAAATGTTTATTATTTATTAATATATTGCAGGAAAAAAAAATAATAATGCATGTACACAGGCTCTATCATGTTAAATTATACTATATATATAGTTATGTAGTAATGGGGGTGTTACATACAGTGACCAATTTTATGGGATAAAATCGGCCACTAAGATTTAATTTATGTATAAATATAATTATAGTATATATATGATATATATCTATCTTGATATTATTTGAAGAGTTCAAATTAATATCAACAATGTATGTAGACAATTTTGATGATTAATGTAGTCTCAATTAGTCTACATACAATAGAAGAGAGAAAAGAGAAGAGTTCTTGGAAGATTTGGAATTTTTCCAAGATAAGGTTTTGAAATAGTTCAAAACTGAAAAACTTTTCAAGAGTTGGAAAGTGATTAAAATTTTCAGCCCTATATATATGAGGGATGAAAATTACATAATCAATTCAAAAAAAAATTGAGCAAAAATTATTTTGTTTAAAATCTTCTATTTTTACTCCCCACGAAAAGAAAAGAAAGAAAAAAAAAATCAGTTTCTTGTTATTCTCTTCATATTATTGTTTCAAGAACTTAAATAATCAATCTTTATTATTCTTGAAAATTTACTTCGGTTCTAAATTAGTAAACAATTAAAAGGATACTAGCGAATCCTTTTGATTGGTGTTGCTCTTCCATATTGTGGACGTGATAGAGGGGAGACACTTGGATCCTTGCGAGTTCTGATAGTCCAGAATAAGCAATTGATTATTTCATTCCCTACAACAATCAGAGTGCACGAAAGGTATAATATGATTTTATATTTATTTATATATTCACTTGAATAAGTGCGATCGTTAAAATCGCTTTTGAATCAAAGGGGTTAAATTTATGTTTGATAAAAATTTTAATTTTCCACTGCGTATACAATAAGTGCACCGAACATGGCCCGCAAGAAATTCTTAGTTGGAGGCTTTACCCGTCGAAACAAGAATTTTTGTGTTGCGATAGTACACGACTAGTCCTCAGACTTGAGGTACGATGGTAGCCTTGTGTGCATCCTGCAGCACTTTGATATATCTTCAAAAAGGGTATGTTAGGTGTTGCACTGGTGTGCATGGAGGTTTGTCAGTGGCCAACATAGAATTCGACACTTGTCTTTTTAAACAAGAGAATCTCCTGTGTTTTTATAGTTCGTGATTCAAAGACCTTGGTCAAGGCAGGATGAATTGTGATTCATCAAGAATCATTGAAACTTGAAATGGGATCACAGTTATTGAATCAATTAGGGTTTCGACTTATAATCCATGCATTTGATTCAATCGGGATATTAGCTATCGAAAGGACCGTACGTGTATGGTACTCGCAAATGAAATAGGTTTACTCGCTATTTCACCTAAGACTAGTTTGCCATGATTACTTGCTAGGTGTTTTTATGGATAGTTAGGTTCTTGGAATTAAGGAGTTGATTCCAAGCGGATTAATTAATTGAAATAATTGTTATTCATAAGTTGCAAATGTTGCAAACCCACTACTAGCTAAGTAGTGAACGTAAGAGGGTCACACATCTTTATGGAAAGTAACATTTCTAATTTTAGATTTTATCCAATGGTTGAAAATTAATTAATTAATACTGATTAATTAATTAATTAAGGGTTCTATTTAATTTAATGGTTAAATTAAATTATTAGATTATTTAATTGGAACTAATTTGATTAGGAAGCTAAAATGGAGTAAATTAAATTAATCAATTGGATTGATTAAATTGTGATTGAATCAATTGAATTAATTTGGGGATTTTTGAGTCCAAGCCCGAAATTAATGTGGATCACTTAAGAAGCCCACTAAAATATGAAGAGAATAAATTAAATAAATATAATTTATTTAATTAACATATTTATAGATAAATAAATATAGTGTGATACCAGAACCTCTCATAACTCACTTGGCCAATGTGATTCATGCATTACATGCTACTTATATGCTAATTTGCATCAACATTTACATGGCATCTTATATAGCATTCTTAATCGTTAGACCTCTAATGCTATCACATGATATAAGTGGTTGAGATCTTATAACCTAATTAAGAAATTCTATATTTAAATAAGAAAAAGAATAGATTGGTCGATATATTGGATATTCATAGGTTATATGTTATAATTTTGGAAGTGTTAAAGGTGTTACTAGTAAGTTTATATGATTCGATTTAATTAGATCGATGTGTTTTAAAAGTATACATCCATGGATTAACATACTTGGGATATTGGAATGATATAATGTGATTTAAGTGTCATAATACAAGGTCCATATGTGCATATGATTTTAGAAATGCAAACTAGACAATCATTTAAGAATCGGATATCAATTGGTTTGGAGATCGAATGAACAGACATAGGAATTACCTATGGGAATGAATGGTGACTAAGATAGGTTGCAACCAAATAAGAATATGTGAGACACACAAGATTAGGGCTGGAAGATAAGGGAGAAAATCATATTATACCATTACATGCCACCTCAAGCTTTGCCACCTCATGCTTTCTTATTAAGCTTAAGCTAACATCTCAAGCTAACACCTCAAACCCTTCACCCTTAAGCCACGAACAGACCTTCATTTGAGCCATTTTCATCTTCCAAACACACACCTTAAGGTATCCAAGTGCTCCAAATTGATTCCAAGTTGAAATAAAAGTAAGAAAAGCAAAGGAGAAGTGATTACCATCAAGTTTAACCTCAAAATTTGCATAGGTAACACTTATCTACGGTTTTGCCTTTGGTTTTTAGATTATTCTGAATGTTTTTATTGTTTACTAAGCTTGAAATATCTCTTATAAAGTGTTAGGAAGTTTTTAGTTAGACTTTGGCGTACAAAGAATGAGTTTTTGATGGCAAACACTTAATAGGAAATACTTGTGGCAGAAACTGTCACCTTACTATTTTCTTGTATTTTAGGCTTCAAAAGTGTATGGTATGTTGAATAAAACCTGTAATTATCATCATATACATGTTTATATATGGGTTAAGAGTATTTGAATGAATTTTCATCGGTTAGAAATTTAAATAGGGCATGATATTGAAGAGATTCTCAAAACTATCACCATCAAATTTCAGATTCTGTCCTATGTGAAGTGGACTAGTTTTACAGTATTAAATCCATTAGTTTTGGCAAGGATATGACCTGGTTGTCTCTTTTATATGTTATGTAAGTGTGGTGAAAATTTGGGAGTGATTCAATAAACTTAATGGTGCCAAAACCATTAATGTCATGAAGTGCGTAAAACTGTCACGGTGGGAAAAATCTGTTTCAGTATGCTGTGAAAGGAGCTGAACTTGGGAAGCTATATCCGTGAGTTTTAGCCATTCAAATGGCATGGTTACATTGTTTTTGATGTTATATAAGTTTGATAAAAATTGTAGAGTGAATGAATATGTCTAAGGGTGTCAAAATCATCATGCAAATTAATGTGGCAGCAAGAAAATGTGAAGTGGTGAATCTGTCCCATTTGGTTCATTAACATGTTCCAGCATAGATGTGGTGCATTTGATCCCTAACATTTAGGGAAATGTTGTGAGAGTTATAATACATCAATTAAGTGAGGTTAGTATACATTTAAGATGCGGAACAAAGGTACGTAGAAGGTTGTATTCGGTTATAGTTTCTAAGTGGTAAGGTTGTTTAGTTAAATTGAGATTGAAGATCCTTATACTACATTAGGTATAATGAACTTGTTAATTGAGGATGGTGATTGATATTTTGTATTTTTACAGATTGTTTCACATCTAGGGTTGGAGAGTAATACTTAAAAAACCTAGAAATAACACACAACCGATCAAAGGTAAGTAAAGATTCATTTGCAACTACAATGCATAAACATAGTAAATGTGTGATTTATATGCAATACCATAGATCATATGTGCAAAGCAGAGGACACATATTACTATCATTCATCCCTTGAGCATACATACATGGGCATTTGCACATGCATGCATCATATACGAGCATTGTGATAAATCTTGCATTGCACGGTATGATTCTGAGAAAGGAAAATGTTTTACTAACCACTACTAATACACCAAAGCATGCATGGATTTGCATGGTTTTATGTATGGATTTGCAGGTTCGCGTGCATGGATTTGCAGGCGTATGAGTGTGCATGGATTTGCATGCTTTTATGATTATTGGCCATTAAATTATGGCGATGTACAGAGCTCTTTTTCGGTGCATGGGATAGTAGAATTTGGTCAGGGGCCCAAGAAAGAAATGATTTTGAGAGAAATGTTTTGATGCATGGAATTGCATTATGGGCATAGCATTTTGAGATGCATGACTTGATATTGTGGATTATTCTTTGACATGCATAATCTTTACTTGCTGAGCGTTAGCTCATATAGTTTATGCATTGTAGGTGAGTCTAGTGATACTTGATACCATGGACTTACTAGGCAAGCTGTTGGGGTTCCTACAGGTTTTGAGGATCAGTGTACATGGATGACGACCTGTTAGGTTGATTGTTAACTTATTTGATTTTGTAGTCTATTGTATTAGGTTTTGGGATTTGTATAATGTGTTACTTTTATAATTTTTCTGTACACGGGTATATATAAATATTATGATTGTTATGGGTCCTCTGCAGGTATATATATTAGTCTGTGAGTGGGAAAATATTTATTATTTATTAATATGTTGCAGGAAAAAAAATAATAATGCATGTACACAGGCTCTATCATGTTAAATTATACTATATATATAGTTCTGTAGTATTGGGGGTGTTACATATAGTGACCAATTTTATGGGATAAAATCGGCCACTAAGATTTAATTTATGTATAAATATATATCTATCTTGATATTATTTGAAGAGTTCAAATTAATATCAACAATGTATGTAGACAATTTTGATGATTAATGTAGTCTCAAATTAGTCTACATACAATAGAAGAGAGAAAAGAGAAGAGTTCTTGGAAGATTTGGAATCTTTCCAAGATAAGGTTTTGAAATAGTTCAAAACTGAAAAACTTTTCAAGAGTTGAAAAGTGATTAAAATTTTCAGCCCTATATATATGAGGGATGAAAATTACATAATCAATTCAAAAAAAAAATTGAGCAAAAATTATTTTGTTTAAAGTCTTCTATTTTTACTCTCCAAGAAAAGAAAAGAAAGAAAAAGAAAATCAGTTTCTTGTTATTCTCTTCATATTATTGTTTCAAGAACTTAAATAATCAATCTTTATTATTCTTGAAAATTTACTTCGATTCTACATTAGTAAACAATTAAGAGGATACTAGCGAATCCTTTTGATTGGTGTTGCTCTTCCATATTGTGGACGTGATAGAGGGTAGACACTTGGATCCCTACGAGTTTTGATAGACTAGGATAAGCAATTGATTGCTTCATTCCCTACAACAATCGAAGTGCACAAAAGGTATAATCCAATTTTATATTTATTTATATATTCACTTGAATAAGTCCGATCGTTAAAATCGCTTTTGAATCAAAGGGGTTAAATTTATTTTTGATAAATTTAATTTTTCACTGCGTATACCCCTGTGATTATAGCGAACCTAATAAAGGCATGATGAAATTGAGTATGAATTTGATAGTGATGACTGTTAAAATGAAGTTGATTGTGCTTTATGATGTATGCAGTCTCCCCTTTCAAATTTGTTTGTTTCCTATAAGGCCAATTGTCTCTCACTTGTTTTTCCTTAATTCCAAAATTTTGATGTGTCCCTTTTCTCCCATAAATTCTGTTTTATGTCCTGTTCGTTATACCTAGGTTGACACTTTTTTATGGTTTTTCTAAGGAACTTATGCAGTGTGGGTTGTTTCTGATATGTTCTGAGGATTTTTTAACTAGTTTTTCTTATTATGGTCTAAACTCTTTAAACGAACTATTTCATGGTTGTTACGTTAGGAGAGGGGGAAAAGAAAAGAACTTTTTTATTTTATGCCACTTGACTTAAGTTTTTTTTTGGAGCCCGATATTGCATCTTAAGGAATGCAAATCGAATAACATTTTATGTATTTGAAATTTTGAATTGATCTATATTTGTACTTAATAAGAAAGGCAAATAATAGTTTTTTGGTTCAGTTTTTGATTAATGCACAATCTTGCACTTTCAGGGTTGATGATGTTGAAGGGTCAGAATTGCTTCGTTGGGGAAGATTAAGAAGTATATTGATGGATGTCATGTTGTTCGAATTTTTTTGCTTCTACTGTGGTAGAATGTGGTGATAATTTTCACAAACATCTCATGCTACTTGTCGATGCTGCAACTAAAAGATTGTGAAGGGAGAGTTAAGGTATTTATGACTTAACTTGATAAAGTAACGATGAAATGCATTTTCTCTATTTTGCAATGTGGCAAACTGATTTTCTAACTACTAGATCATTGGTCAACCTAGTTTTCTATTATACAATGTGGCAAACTAATCTCCTTTTGCATTTCCCTGATATCAATTTATGTTACCTTCTACCAAGTTACAACACTTTATTTTCATGAAAAACCCATGTTATCACCGTACACTGAATTTTACTATGATGGGTTTGGTTTTTTTTCTTCTTTAAAATAGTTTATATAAGTAACATGGAAGATATTCCCATATATCTCCTTAGAGATTGGTACCCAAAGTTATTTTCATTTTCTGCAAGATAAAGTTAAGAAGGTGCTTTCAAATAATCTTTTGTCCCTTTATGACCTTTATTTCAAAACAAGCCTTTGTATGCTATTGGAAGGGGTAGTCATAATTATGTGCAACACATAGCCCCACACACACCAACCGTGCAGAGAATTTGTCGCTTGACTCTATATCTATATAAAATTTAGAAACTATCGAGGAATACCTAAAAGACAAAATTAAGTAGAACTGACAAGTTGGTGAAGGTGAAAGACATTTCTGTTAGTTAACTTATGGAGGAGGTGTCCATAACAATCGCTAAAAACTTTTCAGGGTCTTGAAATGAACATCTGTACTATCATCTTTTTTGGTCATATATTCCTTCGCTCAAGAGGCAACAATCGTTTGAGATTTGTGTGATCAATATTCTATCTTATTGTAGTTGGTCTCTATTAATGCTGAATGTGATAGCTTTATGTGTCATAAATAATCCTATTATGTATAACCATTTTTAGATCACTAAATAAGTTACTAATATATGAATTAACTTGAATCATTGATCATTATTTACATTTTGAATGGTTTTTGGTGCACTTTTGCTTTCATCATGTCCTATTTTCCATAGAATGGGTAGTTACATGTATCTTGCATATTCTGATTATTCCATGTGAAAATATTTGCTGGATGTGATTGCTATAAATTCAAGTAGTTGTATAATTAGATTGTTGACACCATTACATGTTTTTCTAATTTAAAGCTTTACTGGAAGCCGGTGGGGATCTTGTTAAAGATTATACTTTTATTTTTACTTTTTTTTGTCAGATTCACATATCAACCAAATCTTAAAGTCATGGTGGCAGAGCTTTATCTTGGAAGCATACTCAATGTTGATTTAAATATCATCAACTTTCCAAGTTTTGGATTGGACAATGCTTCAACTTCTGACCGTGGTGCACTTCTTTTACTTGTTAAAAAGAATTCTTCAACATCAAAATGTCCAAATTTTATTTTACGTTGACTAATTTGTTCCTTTGTCTATATCAACCACAATTTTGTTTCAAGGATAAAAGTAGATCATGAACATGAGAGGGAACTCTTGCAAGTTATGTGTGATAGGTTTGTTTCTTTTATTATTTTTAGTTCTGAAATAAATATTATGATTTTGCCGTTCTTTTTTAGAGGCTACACAATAATCTTACCATTATAATTGTCACGATATTATGTTCCCTGGACTTTTAACCTGTAATGTCGATTGATGGAACTCTCGTCTTGCAGAGAAGCTGACATGAAAAAAAAGCCTATTGAAAAGCTTCTTAAGGAATGAGCAAATATTAGTTTAACTATAAAAAGAACTGATGACATCGCACCCAAGGTAAGTTTTTTTCATAACTTTAATTCCCGCAAAGTTCTTAAACCCATGTTAACCTTTGATTCTTGGTGTCAAATGGTTGGTGTAATTAGTGTTTCATTCCGGAATGCCAAATATTCCATAACTAAAATTTATTACATTCTGTCTAATAGTTGTCATTTTTTTTTCATTTTTCCTCTTTTTGTTTTGTGCGTGTGCGTGGGGAGGTAGGCGATGATGCAACATGCAACAGATTCACTAGAATGCTTTACTCCGTTTTAGTGTTTTCATGAAATAACTTGACTTCTATGATTTAGTAATGAAGATAAGTGGTCAGAGCATCTAAGCTTTCTACTCCCCCTCTAATGCAGGCTATGGATAGTATTTCAACTGATTTTATACTTGATATGTTATTTTTCTTTACAAATAAGCCAATCATATAAAAAGCTTATTTTGGTATGGTGGCAACGTTCTTTGAAAGCTTTAATGTGAGAACTATCTTTGACTATGCACGCAATAGAATAGGGTAGCATTATGCCAATCAGAATATCATGAGGCATCCACATATCTTTTCCTCACTATTATCTCTTTATCTTTTCTCTAATATGTTCTCTGCATTCTTTTAGTGAATGTGCATTTAAATTCTTTCTTATATTGTAACAGTACATTGTGGAGACTGGTGTGATAGCTGTAAGATATGTCCGCAAGGAAGACCTGCACCATGTAGACAAGGCGATTGGAGGTGGTGGTGTTATGTCTTTGGCGATTGTAGTAGCGATGGGATGCTGCCGTGGGGAGAGAGTTAAAGAAATGAAAGGAAAAACAAAAAGAAAAGAAAAGAAAGAAAAGAAGAAAATGACAAAAATGAGACGGAAGAAAAATAAAAAAAGGGAGAAAAAGAAAAAGGCTAAATAAAAAAAAGAAAGGTGGGTGGTGGGTCTGTGTCACCGGTGATTGTAGTGGTGAAGAGACTCCACAGTGGAGGAGAGAGTGAAAGAAGCAAAAAGAAAAGATGAAAGAAAAAAAAAGAAAAAAAGGGCAAAAAGGAGAAGTAAAAAAGAAAAAAAGAGGGAGAAAAAGGAAAAATGTAAGGAAAAAAAAAACATTAATGGAAAAAGAAAAGAAAGGTGGGTGGTGGTGCTATGTCTACAGTGATTGTAGTGGTGACTAGATGCCGGAGTGGATAAGAGAATGGAAGAAATAGATGAAATAAAGAAAAAGAAAAGGAATAAAAAAATTTAGAGAGGAAAAGAACTACGTCAAAAAAAATAATGGAAAAGAGCGGTGTCGGGGCTACACAAAAGGGGAAAGGATGAAGAAGATGACGTGTTGGTGGGGAAATTGGAAGCTACAGTGTTTGTATCTCTCCACTCACAAAAGAAAGAAAGCCGGGTAGAATTCAAGAAATAGTTTTTCTTCAAAAAAGGAAGAAGGAAAGGGGGAATGGGGAACCCTCCACACGCTTGTAAAGCAGAGTATGCAAAGTTAACAAGATCCCCACGCAAGACTTGTAAGAATCCCACGAACAAGGGGAATCTCTGGCTTGGCAAGATGGTCCAATCTTGGGCAATCACTAATGAGTTGCATGGTATTTGTCTTTATTTCATTTTAAGTATTTAGTGATTTTTATTACAATCTGGTATTCGTGTGGACTGTTAATAACTGCATATTTTTGCTAGAACTTCCACTATAAAAATGGAAGAACAGTGAGCTTATATTTTTTGTATTACACTTATGGAGAATGCATGATGAAATTGAGTATGAATTTGACAATGATGACTGTAAAAATGAAGTTGATTGTGCTTTATGATATATGCAGTCTCCCCTTTCAAATTTGTTTGTTTCCTTTAAGGCCAATTGTCTCTCACTTGTTTTTTCTTAATTCCAAAATTTTGATGTGTCCCTTTTCTCGCATAAATTCTAATTTATGTCCTATTCGTTATACCTAGGTTGATACTTTTTATGATTTTTCTAAGGAACTTGTGCAGTGTGGGTTGTTTCTGATATGTTCTGAAGATTTTTGAACTAATTTTTCTTATTGTGGTCTAAACTCTTTAAACGAACTATTTCATGGTTGTTATGTTGGGAGAAAGAACTTGTTTATTTTCTACCACTTGACTTAAGTTTTTTTTGGAGCCCGAGGAACGTGAATCGGATAAAATTTTATGTATTTGAATTTTTGAATTGATTATATTTGTACTCAACAAGAAAGGTAAATAATAGTTTTTTGGTTCAGTTTTTTATTAATGCACAATCTTGCGCTTTCAGGGTTGATGATGTTGAAGGGTCAGAATTGCTTCATTTGGGAAGATCAAGAAGTACATTGATGGGTGTCATGCTATTCGAATTTATCTACTTCCGTTGTGGTAGAATGTGGTGATAATGTTCGCAAACATCTCATGCTACTTGTCAATGCTGCAACTAAAAGATTATGGAGGGAGAGTTAAGGTATTTATGACTTTAACTTGATAAAATAACGATGAAATGCATTTTCTCTATTATGCAACGTGGCAAACTGATTTTCTAACTACTAGATCATTGGTCAACCTAGTTTTCTATTAAGCAATGTGGCAAACTAATCTCCTTTTGTATTTCCCTAGTATCAATTTATGTTACCTACTACCAAGTTACAACACTTCATTTTTATGAAAAACCCATGTTATCACCGTGCACTGAATTTTACTATGATAGGTTTGTTTTTTTTTCTTTAAAATGATTTATATAAGTAACATGGAAGATATTCCCATATATCTCCTTAGAGATTGGTACCCAAAGTTATTTTCATTTTCTGTAAGATAAAGTTAAGAAGGCGCTTTCAAATACTCTTTTGTCCCTTTATGACCTTTATTTCAAAACAAGCCTTTGTATGCTATTAGAAGGGGTAGTTGCAATTATGTGCAACACACAACCCCACACACACCAACACTTGCAGAGAATTTATGAATGGTAAATACATCTAAGGAGAGCCTACCGGCGGAAAAATAATTTGGCACTTGACTCTATATCTGTATAAAATTTGGAAACTATCGAGGAATACCTAAAAGATAAAATTAAGTAGAACTGACAAGTTGGTGAAGGTGAAAGACATTTCTGTTAGTTAACTTATCGAGGTGTCCATATCAATCGCCAAAAAACCTTTCAAGGTTATGAAATGACCATCTGTACTATTATCTTTTTTGACCATATATTTCTTCGCTCAAGAGGCAACAATCGTTTGAGATTTGTGTGATCAATATTCTGTCTTATTGTAGTTGGTCTCTGTTAATGCTGAATGTGATAGCTTTATGAGTCATAAATAATCCTATTATGGATAACCATTTTTAGATCACTTAATAAATTACTGGTATATGAATTAACTTGAATCATTGATCATTATTTACATTTTGAATGGTTTTTGGTGCATGTTTCTTTCATCATGTCCTATTTTCCATAGAATGGGTAGTTACATGTTTCTTGCATATTCTGATTATTTCATGTGAAAATATTTGCTCGATGTGATTGCTATAAATTTAAGTAGTTGTGTAATTGGATTATTGATACCGTTACATGTTTTTCTAACTTAAAGCTTTACAAGTAGTTGAATGCCAAATATCCCATAACTAAAATTTAGTACATGTTGTCTAATAGTTGTCTTTTTTTCAATTTTCTCTCTTTTTGTGGTGCGTGTGTACGTGGGGAGGTAGGGGATGATGCAATATGCAGCAGATTTCGCTAGAATGCTTTACTCTATTTTGGTGTTTTCATGAAATAACTTGACTTCTATGATTTAGTAATGAAGATAAGTGGTGAGAGCATCTAAGCTTTCTACTCCTACCTCTAATGCAAGCTATGGATAGTATTTCCACTAATTTTATGCTTGATATGTTATTTTTCTTTACGAATAAGCCAATCATATAAAAAGCTTATTTGGGTATGGTGGCAGCGTTCTTTGAAAGCTTTAATGTGAGAACTATCTTTAACTATACACGCAATAGAATAGGGTAGCGTTATGCCAATCAGAATATCATGAGGTATCCACATATCTTTTCCTCTCTGTTATCTCTTTATCTTTTCTCTAAGATGTTCTCTGCATTCTTTTAGTGGATGTGCATTTAAATTCTTTCTTATATTGTAATAGTACATTGTGGAGGCTGGTGTGATAGCTGTAAGATGTGTTCGCAAGGAAGACCTGCGCCATGTAGACAAGGTGATTGGTGGTGGCAGTGCTGTGTCTTGGCGATTGTAGTGGCGATGGGTTGTGAAAGAAAAGAAAAAAATGACAAAAATGAGACAAAAAATGGGAGAAAAAGAAAAAAGGTTACAAAAAAAGAATGGTGGGTGGTGGTGCTATGTCGCCGGTGATTGTAGTGGTGAAGAAACTCCACAGTGGAGAACAGAGTGAAAGAAGCGAAAAGAAAAGAGGAAAGAGCGAAAAGAAAAAAATAGCAAGGAGAAGAAATAAAAAGAAAAAAGAGGGAGAAAAAGGAAAAATGTAAGAAAAAAAAACATTAATGGAAAAAGAAAAGAAATGTGGGGTGGTGGTGCTTTGACTGCAGCAATTGTAGTAGGGCTTTTTGGGATGGTGTGGGCTTTGAAATGTGTTGTTTTTGTGATAGGAAGCAATTTTACTATTGTGAATTGTAGAAAAATAGATAGAGTTCAATAGTAGAGAAAGAAGAGAGAAGGAAGATGGAAAGATAGAAGAGTTTATACCCGTCTATATTAAAGTATTGCAATTTTTCCTATTTTTTTACTAACTATTTTTGAGAATAATAGAGTGAAGTGATTGGGATTATGGGTTAGAAATAAGTTATACTTTATCAAAAAGGAAAACTCTTCGTGTGTTTTTCTTATTCTTGTACCCTATCTAACATTTCTATTACACTCATCAGTGTTTCAGATTTTAACTTTAATATATAATATACGTAATGCTGTAATATTCTTAATTATATTAATTATAAATACATACATAAACACAGATACATAGTTATATATATATATATATATAAGTATGTAGATATATGGCTGGCGTGGTGGTGTACGGTGTATTGTATTTTAATTAGGTTTTTAAATATTTTTTTATAAAAATGCTATAGCATTTTTATTATATTTTAAGTTTTTAAATATTTATATTTAGAATTGTACTTTTAAATTAAAAAAATTATTTTTTTTTAATAATGTTCAATATGAATTATACTTTTAAATTAACAAAATTATAAAATATTTTTAATATTTTTAGATTAATATTTTAAAAGGTAAATTTATTATATATTTCAACTAATTATATATCTTAGGAAATTAAAATATATTTACCTATTAAATATTTTAATACATATTTTTTAATATTGTATTTATTTTATATTATATTTTATTATATTTTTTAGTTTTTAAATATTAATTATTTTGAGTTTTTGTGCTAGTGAAATTTAGTTTATATTTTCATATTAAGTTTTTAAATACTTATATTGTTGAGTTATTATTCTAGTAAATTTCATAAGTTAATAGGATTATACTTTTGAAGTAAATATTTAAGATTTTTTATAAGTATTTTTATATTCCTGTTAATTGTATATAATTTAATTAAATCTAAAAAAATAAAATATATTTATTTTTAAAATGATTAAATTAAATTATTCAATACTTATTTTTTTGTATTTTTTAATAATTAAAAATTATTCTAAAATTAAAATAATTATATATTTAAACTAAATACCATCAAGAGATTAAATATACGTATTTATTTATGTATTTAATTTTCATTGCAATTTAAATTGTTTAATATTTTCATAATCTTAGGTTTATTTTTGTATTTAATTTGCATTGCTTTTATATTGGGTTTTAGATTGTTCAATTATTTTTATATGTTTAAGAACTAAAGTGTATTTTGTTTTAAAAATATTCAGATTTACTATCTATAAAATTTAAATTTTATTTACCTATAAAATATTATAATTTAATAAAGCATTTTTATTATTTTTTAAAATTTTTATATAGTGCTGGTAAATTTAATAATCTGGTTTAACTCAATAATAACTTAGTTTTTAAATACTTATGAAATTATATGAATAAATTTAAATTATATAATTAACAGGAATATAAAAATACTTAGTTATAACATATTCAATACATATTAACTATTTTTGTACTTTTTTGTGTTTTCTTAATTATTACTTTCACTTTTATTTTTATATTACGTTTTATAAATACTTATATTGTTGAGTTATTATTCTAGTAAATTTCATAAGTATTAGGATTATACATTTGAAGTAAATATTTAAGATTTTTTATAAGTATTTCTTAATTATCATTTTCACAAACATTATATACAAAAATATTTTTAATTATTTCAATATTTTAAATTATTAATTCATATTTCATTTTTATTATTTTTTAAGTTTTTAAATACTTATATTTTTAATTTATTGTGCTAGTAATATTTGGTTAAACTTTTATATTAAAATGTTTAACTATTTATATTTTAAGATAGTGTACTAAAGAATTATTTAAAAAAAAACTGTATTTAATTTACATTGTGTCTTTTTTAATAATTATAAGTTCACAATCAATGTATACTAAAGTATTTTTAATTACTTTAAGGTTAGTATTATATTTTTTGTTTTGAATTTTATTTACATTGAGTTTTTATTAGGTTTAAAATTGTTTAAATGTTTTTATATTTAAGTTATTCTAAATAAAAATAATTTAATAATATACAAAGGAACTAATATATTTTTTAAAAAAATTATTCAATTTTACTAAGGAAATCAGTTTATATTTACCTATAAAATATAATTAAAATGTACTTTAAAATTTTTCTAACACCTTTAACACTTGTAAAAATTATAACGTGTAACGTAGTAACATTCATCATATTGATACCTAATTTTCTTCTTATCCCAATGTAGAATTGACCAATTAGGTTAGGGAATTCGATAATCAATACCGTGCGAGAGCTTCAAAATTAAGTTTAATAATTAAGAATGTCGTATAAAATAAAAATAAAATATCAATGTCAATGCAAATAGCACGCAATTAACATGTAATGCATGAATCATATTTGGCTATGTGAATCATATTAACATGTCACAAGAAGTCTTCCCACTGACGGAGTCAATAAGGACACAGTCAAATGGTCTACCCTCTCATGACCACCAGAGGCACACCCCCTGTCAAACCCTATAATCCTGCAAGAAGTAACACTCGTGGTGCCCTATACTATCACATAAGCAAGCATCGAATGTCTCGGTACACTAGTAGTGGCCAACCAAAATATTTGATTTCTAAAAATCATATCTCAAATCATATCGTTCATGCAGAAACCTCAACTATACTCGTATGCCGTGCATGCACATGTAAATGCTCATGAATGGTATTTTCAATATGAAATGCAAGTCATCTTTCTCTCAACATGTTTCAAGAATTGTAAAACTTTTAAGGTACATACTATACTTTTCATCCAGTCAATTTAAATATCATCAGCACATTAGGTATAAATGCTTCAAGACATACTATGTTCATGCATTGTAGTTGCAAGTGGGTCTTTACTTACCTTTCACTTGGTTGGTGCCTTAGTTTAGATTTGTTTATTGTTCCCCTCCAATCTTAGATGTAAAATAGCCTGTAACATTACCCAACATCAAGCACCATTCCAAATTTGGCAAGTTGAAAGCACAAAATCTCATACTAGGATCTTAAACACCAAGCTATCTAGGTAACAATCAAACTTTTACAAACTAAACCCCATTATAGACTCTCAAATACCTTAATTTCTTATATTAGATACATGTAAACATCATATAATTAAAGTATTATAATTTTAACATCATGTACCTAATTGTTAGAACTTAATAGCAACATGTTTAGGTTGAAACATGCTAAGTTATCAAATGGGACAAATTCACATTTTCATATTTTCTTGCTGTTCAATTTAGTTTTTGACTTCCCTATTCATATCTAATTACTCCCAAATTTGTACCACACTGAGCTAATATTTAGAGAAATGTAATCACTGATTTACCTCAGCAAAACCAACCCACTTATCACAGCAGAAAAACTGTAAGTTCTATCATGACAGTTTTGAGTGTCTCTTTAAATATCAAACCATATTTCAATTTATAACCTCTCCAAACTTACATACATCACCTAAACTCATATATAAACACATATATTTTGAAATATATAGGTTTTAATCAAGTTATTATACCTATATAAAGCTTTAAAAATAAAAACTAGCAAGTATACAGTTTCTGTCTCTATTGATTTCTATTACAATTTTGCAACTAAACATCCCTCTTTTGTGAATTATAAGACCATAGATAATATCCTAACATGATTATAAACAATAATAGAAACTTTTAAAATCATAAACCCTCAATCAATTCAAGAACTTAAATAAAAAACATGAGTTAAGCTCACTTATGCACAAATTTAAACATCTACTTGCCCCTCCTTACTTCCCTTTGCTTCTTTCACTTTTTTATTTACTTGGAATCACTTGAGAGAAACTTTTAAAATTTAATATGGAGGTTTTTGAGGTGAAATAGCTCAGAAAATGGTTTTGGGTCGTGGTTCAAGGATAGAAATGAAGAAAGGTTGAGGTGGTAGCTTGAGTTGGCAAAACTTGAGGTGACAAAGTTTGAGGTGTCAAGTGGTGGTTCAAATCTGGTATTATTTACACCTTATACAGCTCTAGTCTGGTGTTTCTCAACATTTATTTATCTATTTTCAACCTATTTTATTTTCTATACGATCGGATAATAAGTGTTTACCCTAATTTCTTAACCGTTCATTCGGTCTCTAAACCGATTGACATCCGATTTTTAAATGATAGTCTAGTTTACATTTCTAAAATCATATGCGCATATGGAACTTGTAATATGACACTTAAATCATATTATATCATGTCTAATATCGCAAGTATGTTAATTCATGGATGTATACTTTTAAAACACATCAATATAATTGAATCGAATCATATAAGCTTACTAGTAACACCTTTAACACTTCCAAAATTATAACATATAAACTATGAATATCCAACATATTGACCAACCTATTCTTTTTCTTATCTAAATATAGAATTACTTAATTAGGTTATAGCTTCTCAACTACTAACATCAAGTGATAGCATTAGAGGTCAAACGATTAAGAATGCTATATAAGATGCTATGTAGGTTAATGCAAATTAGCATATAAGTAGCATGTAGTGCATGAATCATATTGGTCAAGTGAGTAGTGTGAGGCTTGGTATTACATCCCCATCAATTAATCAAGTCCAAATAAATTGATTGATCTAATTAATTATTTAATTGGTTCCAATAGGTTACCAATCAAATTAGGCCCAACTAAAATAATTCCCATTACTTTAATTAGTTAAATTAATTTAACTCTTTGAATTAATTTAAAGCCTTTTAATCAATTCACTCCCTGAGCCCCTAATTAAATTAGACCCAACTAAATAATCCTATTATTGAACTCGATGAATTATTTTAACTCCTTAAATTAATTCTAGCTCAAGTTAATTAATCTTCATTAATTAACTTAATCCAAAAATTTGAATCAAAGAATTAGAATAGAGGTGTGGACTATCCCATTTTATGAGTGACCCTTAGGTTCATAACTAAGCAAACAGTGGGTTTGCAACTTTTGCAACATATGATCAATTAATTAATTCACTTGGAATTAACTCCTTAATTCAAATAACGTCATAAGTCAAGGTAAGCATCTAGCAGTGCATCTTGACTACTTAGTCTCATGAGAATAGAAAGCGAACCTATTTCAATTATGAGTATCATGCAAATACGGTTCTTCAGTCAACTAATCTCCCGATTAAGTCTATGGCATGGATTATTCATTGAATTCCTATTTTGACTTAGTAACTATGATTCCATTTCAAGTCACATTGATCGTTTGATGAATTATTAGAAAACCCCTCATCTAATATTCATCATGCCTTGGCCAAGGTCTTTTGGATCAGGACTATGAAAACATAGGAGATTCACCTAGTCTACCAGATAAGTTACGGATCTTATGTTGGCAACTCACCAACCTCCATACATGAGACCATACACCCAATGTAAACCCCTTGTGATTGTCATGTAATCAAAAAATACATCAAAGTGCATGATCACGTGCACAAGACTACCATGGTGCCTCAAGTAAAAGGATTAATAAATGCACTATCATAACTGAGAAATTCTCATTCAACAAATAATATTTTCTAATTGAGAGTTTACCATGGCGAGTTCAGTGTATTTGTTCTCCAACAAGTACCCACACATATGCACTAGCATCCCCATGTCGATGCCTATTGAATGAGACATCCTCTTTTTGAGCATGCATCGTATATGTGAGTCTATCAGGCTCATCAATGTCCAATCTCAATGAACCCCCAACTCAAAACAAGTTTAAGATCAAAGTTATAGAGGTATGTTCCATGATTACTATCATATGCTCGTAGCTATTTTTGATCCATGGATTTTATCTAATTATAAGATAAATAAAGATGAAGAAGATGCCTTTTATTAATAAATATCATGAATAAGATTGTTCTTATAAGAGTATAATAGCTCGCTACTAATTGGCTCACTGGGCATTACTCTATCAATAGATCTAAGAGGATGATCGGACTATCTCAATCCACATACAAAGATAAAATGCTGAATAGGTTTAGCTTGGAAGAGTCCAAAAAGAGGATCTAATCCAATAGTCATGGGGTCTCTCTTTCGAAGTCTATATCCCTAAAGATTCTAGAAGAAAGAGAAAGAATGACTCGCATACTATATGCATCTTCCATTGGAAGAATTATGTATGCCATGCTATGTAAACAACCTGATGTCTCATATACTTTTAATATCATGAGTAGATATCAGTCTAATCTAGGTGAGGAGCATTAAAAAGCTATAAAGACGATCCTCAAGTACTTACAAAAGACTGAGGATATCTTAATGGTAATGGAGTATTAGAAGGTATCCATTCTAGTTTTATGTACGATATAGATGATTTTAAGTCTGTGCTAGGATTTTTATTCACCCAAAATAGTAGGGCTATAAGCTGGAAGAGTTCCAAGTAGGAGACGATCGCTAATTTTACCATCGAGGCTAAATACATCGTTATATGTGATGTAGCAAAAAATGATATTTGTATGAGAAACTTCATCTAAGAGTTGGGCATAGTTCCATCCATTGTTGATCTAGTTATAGTCTACTGTGATAATAACTGGGCTACTACATAAGCAAAGGAACCAAGATCTCATCAAATATCTATGCGCTTTATGAGGCGGTACCCTTTGTTCTAAGAGATCAAGGGTAAAGGTGACATTCGGGTGGAGTGAGTATTCTCAATAGAAAATAAAGCAGATTAACTAACAAGCCCTTAGCTTAGAGAGTATTTAAAGGACATTTTGAGAAGATGGGTCTTAGATACATGGGTAATTAGCTCTAGGGAAAGTGAGAGATTGTTAAAGTAGTATCGGCGAGCCAATTAGTGGCGAGCTTTTATACTATTATAAAAATAATCTTATTCATAATGTTTATTAATAAAAAGACATTTTCTTCATCTTTAATTATTTTTTTGTCCATTAGATAAAGTCCTTATATCATAAATTTGGCCTTGGGCATAGGCATGCACATGATGGCGATCATGAAACTTGAATCTATGGCTTTGATCTAAAAATTATTCCAAGTTGAGGGTTAATTGAGATGGAATATTGATAAGCGCGATAGATTCACCACACAATGTATGCTCAAAATGAGGATGTCTCATTTCTTAGAAATTGGCATAGCGATCCTAGTGTGTGTGTGTGTAAATGCTTATTGGAGAACAAGTACACTAAAATGGCCTATGAGAATTTTTCAAGTTATGATAATACATTAGCTAATCCTTCAACTTGAGGCACCATGGTAGCCTTATGCATGACATCATATACTTTGATATATTTTTCGATTGCATGACAATCACAAGGTGGTTATGTTCGATATATGGTCTTTATGTATGGAGGTTAATGAGTGTCTAACAAAGAATCTATCACCTATCAGGTAGAATAGGTGAATCTTTAAGGTAGGATGAATACTTGATGTGGGGTTTTCTAATGATTCTTTAAAAGGAGCAATGGAATTTGAAATTGAATCTTAATTATTAAGTCAAAATAAGGGTCTTGACTAATAATCTATGCCCTAGACTTAATTAGAAGATTTATTGATGGAAAGACCGTATTTACATGGTACTTGTAATTAAAATATGTAGTCAAGATGCACTGCTAGGTGCTTCCCTTGACTTGTGAGGTTTTTTCGAATTAAGGAGTTAATTTCAAGCAAATTAACAAATCAAAAAATTAATATATTCATAAGTTGCAAAAGGTTGTAAGCCCACTGCTAGGTTATTTGTGAACATTAGGGGTCACTCATAAAACATGATAGTCCACTTTTAATCAGAGTTGTAATCCAAGGTGCTGGATTAAGCCAATTAATGAAGATTAATTAATAAGAGCTTGAATTAATTTAAATAGTTAAATTGATTCACAAGGGGTTTAAGTTGGGTGTAATATCTTCATCAATGTAGGTTAATGAGTGGCCAACAAAGGATCCATCAAGATGAATAAGTGAATATCCTATGTGTTCCATTGTACTTAACTCTAAAATCCTTGGTCAATGTTAGATGGAAATTGAGCTATAGGAGTTTTGATTAATAATCCATGCCTAAGGCTCAATCAGGAGATTAGTTGATGGAAGGACTTTATTTGCATGGTATTTGTAATTGGAGTGAGTCTGCATTTCACCAAAGACTAGGAGTCATGATGCACTGGTAGGTGCTTCCCTTGACCTGTGGGTTCTTGGAATTATTGAGTTAATTCGAAGAGGATTAATTAATTGGATAATCAAAATAATTAATTGTTCAAAGTAAGTCACGAGATTTGTGAGCCCACAACTAACTTAGAGTAAACGTAAGGGGTCACACACAAAATATGGACAAGTCTATTTTCTAGCCTAGAAATTATTCTAAGTGTTGGACTAAATTAATTAATGTGATTAATTAAAGAGACATAAATTCAACCTACATAAATTAATTAATTCAATTAGTTTATGGGATCAATTATTTGTAGAAAATTAGATTAGGTAGACCAATAGAATATTTAATTAATTGATTAGATTAGTGTCCCCAAAATAAGTGGTACAAACCGCAAGTGCACAGTGTCAACAAGTAATAAAGAATGAGTAGAGTATTGTATCCCTAGTGAGTGCGTGTGTAAGTACCAAATATAGATTACCTATGCTATCTTTGACCTAACATTGTGGTGGCTGTTGAATTAAAATGCAATAACTACTAAATTGACAAATTAATAAAACCCAAGGAGATTAGGGGATTTAATTCAATACAAAGGACATTCAAGGCATTGGTTATCCATCCTATGTTATTATGGACTTAGCTTAGGAATGATGTGGGTTATGTGACGGTGGGTTTTTCTAATGTAATTGGTGCTCTCTCTCAAGTTGGACCAAATCTACCCCTGGCAGGCTACCGATACTATCTCTAGCTATGGGCTATCCTACTAAGAATGCATTGAGCTTTGTGAATTTCACTAGCTTTCAATTTTCACACCTATAACTTCCGCACATACCTATGCCTATATCTCTATAGGTGTCGGTCTGTGGCATATATTGCCCGATCCATTGCTACAACTGCACCTCTCGGTCTTACTTGTAATAATTAAAATCAACTTGAAATTGGCTTAGTCTCAAGAAGCATTAAGAACCTAGCATATGCTCATCACAATAAAAGTAACATTCCAATCACAATATAAACATTAACTCATAACTCCATAGAAATAGTTTTCCAAACCTTGATAAGAGTAGTTTAGCTTATATTGAAATGAAGCAAGCATCAAGAGTTTCCCAACATCATAATTCTTACAAATTTCTCAAAACTAAAAAAAATGAAAGAAGAAATTAAAGAAGAATATTACAACCACTGGGTGATTCTTCACTTCTTCTTCAAAATCTTCAATACCCAATGAAGCTCCTCATCTTCTTGTCTTCAAATTCCAGTATCCATGGTAATGGGTGTGTGTGTTCTTGGTGTAGTGTATGAAGAAATATAGAGAAATGTGTGTTTTGGGTGGAGAGGAAATGTGTGTGAGAATTTAGGTGTAGAGTGTGTCAGTGTTGTCGCCCCATTATGTATTGTTCTAGAAATTATATGTAAGCATAAGTGAATCTCTCATTTGTGTGATGTAATTGTGTGTGTATAGTGTATCTAATAGAGTGTCACATGGTGTGTGATGGTGTAATGGTATGTAACAAGAAGGATTCCATGATATATCTTAGATTACCACTTGTCTCTCAAAATCCGCACATATATTTTTCCTGTACACTAGACCACTTGCACCGTGGCACCAGATGCCTTATTCTTTAGGCGCTGTGGCATGGTATGGGGGTGTCGTGGCGCTTTGAGAACTACTGATCTTTGTCTATTTTTGGACCCTCACACTGCGGTGTGACCTTAAGGGGTATCGCAACGCGAGGTCTTGTTCTGCAGGTGCCGCGGTGCCACTTCCCTAGTGTTGTGGTGCGAGACTACTTCAAGTTACTGCCTGATTTTTTACTTTGGCACCGCAGAACCACTTTCTTGGGGTTGCAGCATGAGATCAAATTAAGGCATAATTATATCGATTAGAAGGCAAAAACATTGCATTTGTGCTCATGGAGGTGTTGAAAATGTCACATTTTGTAGGGCATCCAAGGTGTGGACACCGTTAGAGAAAAAATAATTAGGATCCTATAAGCAAATCAATTTTAAATCAATAAGGTTTGGATTGAAATACTTGGTGGTATGATCGTCGAGAGAAAACGATTTGAATCATTTCAATCTTTACATCAATCAGAGTGCAATTCAAGTAAAGTTCCTAAAACTTCCCCACACAAGGTATTAAAATGCATAATTCCATCAATCACATGGGTTCCAAATTTTTATTTTCACATGTGATGTGTAGTTTTTGAATTTTTTTAATTTTCATTGTGTTCCGCATGACAGGACCATGCGAACCCATTAGTGGTATCAAAGCCAAGTTATACTATTTAATACCTTTACAATTATGCTTATTTAATTTTATGTGATAAATTGAATATTTATATGTGCATTTTGATATGATCAAAATTATTTCTTTGTTTGGGAATAATTTCATTTGTCATTTTAAATGTTAAAATGTTTGAAGAAAAACAAGATGCAATAAGAAATTGGATTCATAATTCAAGAATTTCAAGATTTGTAAAATCTTGAATTGGTGGAAAGGAACAAAAAACAATTATCAAAAAATTGATTTCTTGATCAACAAAATTAGTTTCTCGATCAAGTTTTCAAGATATCTTTATTAGAACAAGAAATCAAATTTTTTGTATAAGATCAAAAAATCAAGATTTTATGAAAATCTTGAATTCTTGAACAACAAAAAACATGCCCAAAAACTGTCCATTCTCTTCCACCAAATTAGTTATAAGTTCCTCTTTCAAAGGTTGAATTAGGAATTAAAATCAAATACTATTTGTTTTTCTTAGAAAATCAATTTTTTTAATCCCAAATGCAATGAAATTGCACATAACATAATCAATAAATTTCCGTGCTTTCATTATCATGTGATGATTTAAGTTAGCATGTTAGTTAGATGATCATGGAGCTTAGGCCAATGTGATTGGTTTAATTTTAAGAACTTATTGGTTATTTTTGGGTTTTAATTAAAATGAAGCCTACGAGTCTTGCCTTTCTCTAGTTTTTATTCTCTATGTATTTCTATCTCCCTTCTATATACTTTTCCTGGAAATTGTTCCAAGGTTTCTTATAGCTTTAGCAAATATAATAAGAGTAGAATTAGGTGGTGATATTTATCTTTTTGAAATTTGGTGGACATTATAAGAAGATGGAATGAAGACCGATGAAAAGCGATGAATCAAAGCCCATAAATGTATGGGATATATTTATGTAATAGATAGGTCTATTTTCATTTTAATTATCACCCTTAGATTGACCTTGATCCAATTTAACTCGAGTGGATCGTACAAGATTAAAGACCCATGATCATCATATATTTAGTATGTATGTGATACATGCTGCATTTATTATGATGTATGCTTGTCATTATTAGGATAGTGAATATTAAATAAACAAGATAAGAAAATGATGAGAACTTGCATAATATATCTAATATGACCCTCACTTGAAGGTGTTTCAAGTTAAGAACCTTGTTGGTTCGATATCATGGGTAATATTAGGTGAGACTCAATCATCCATGCCTTTGCATCGAAGGTAGTTAGCATGTGAAATACTGCCATGCTTAGTCTGTTGGCCATGAGTTGTGGAAGTGCTAACTGGAGGTAATAGCAGTGACCACTACTAGCATGGAGATGGCCGCAGAGTAGGAGGGATAAGGGTGTTGGGTAGAAGTTGTGGAGTTGTCTTACTCATATGAATGTTTGATGGGTAATGTTTAACACTTAGTACCATATGGACTCATAAAATTGGGGTGTATGGGAAGAGATGAGGCAAAAGAGCTTGAGGGTTGCATGGGGATGGAATTGCTATTATTGTTAGATACCTTTTAGTTTTGTTATATGGGCTCATAAAATTAGGGTGTGTGGCAAAGTAATTGCACCTCAAGCCCACTAGAAAATTGAATTTCCCAAATTTTCATCTAGAGGGTGATGGGATTTGAATAATATAATGAGAGACATTTATGATTAAAGACCACATAAAAAATGGACATTAATAGAATGAATGCTTATTTTTCTACCTCAAATAAGATAAAAGTCATCACCAGTAATTCCATTTAGGAAAATCTAGACACCAACTTATCGGCTCAATTTATCTAAAAGGATAGATGTTTGTCACGATTGCAAAATTGTAAGGGCATGAAAGAGGAAGAGCAAGTACTGACTTGCTTAATTGAATTAGAAAGGATTCTAATTCAAGTTTTCACTTGTTGAAATCAATCAAATTTAGGTTGATAAGTTTTTCTTGGATATTGGATAACGAATATGATCCCATATTTGCAAGGGGTTGCAGAAGATGATAAGAAAAAAGAGATTAAGATAAAGGATGATCCTTAAGCTTGAAAATGAAACAAAAGGTGCTTCATTGGCTATAAGAACAATCTAATTAACTCTATATGGGATTAGGGCAGTATTAGTTGTTTGTCCTTGCAACATTGACAAAGGAACTATACAATCCCAAATTCCATGCTATATAATCAACAAAGTAACATTTGAGTTTGATAATAAATAAGGTGCATACTTGTGGTAAGATAGATTATGTCATATCTCTAAAGATAGAGTTCATAAGATGTCACATTTTTTTGACCTCTTGGACTTGCATGAAGTGAACCAAATCACCATTTGTGGGATAAATGGAGCAAACTCCTTTGAATTTGATCCAAATGGCATATGCAGCCCATTAAGTGTTACTGCATGAACAAACTATTCTTATGTCATTATCCTAAGATCCTTTGAAGGGTTTAAAGTACTTTCTCTTTTGACGTCCATGTCCCCAAGGACTTCTGAAATGTAACTTATATATTTTATGCATCTAGGATTGGAAGCATAAATTATGCAAATCTATATATGTGATATGATATCTTAAATGCTCTGAGTGTTACTAGCTTATATCAATTAATTTAATGTGCAAATCATTGGAAGCCGTAGAGATAATCATTAGAACTTATGAAGCAATGAGGAGTTTTTCTTAGAGTACGATTATGGAGAACTAAAACTAATATACTTCATCTAGTTTTTCGTTCAGAGTAGATGACTTGAGGTCTATGTCTAGATTTGTGTTCATCTTATATGGTGGGACGGTTAGTTGGAAAAAGTTCCAAGGTTGCAACAACCATAGATTCCACCACCATGGTTGAATACATCATGGCGAGTGATGTTGCGAAAAGAGACTGTTTGGAGGGGGACTTTATTCAAGTGTTAGATATAGTCCTAACTATTGTTAATCGAGTACTAGAGTGTTGTGATAAAAAATAGGGTTATTGCCAAAGCAAAGAAGCCAAGGTCTCATCAAATGATCCAAGCCAAAATAGATTAAAGATACCATGATTATTAATATCATTGGTAGAGGCAATATCAGCGTGAAAAGATTTACCTCGACAGAAAATATAGTAGACCCACTGAATTAACCCTGAGATAAGTATTTGAAGGACATATTGGGGAAGATGGGCCTTAATACTATAAAAATTGTCTCTAGGGCAAGTGGAAAATTATTAGAGTAGTTCCTGGTGAACCAACTGGTTTGGCCATCTATATACTTTTATTCAAACAATCTTATTCGTATTAATATCATTAAATGGGAACTCATCTTAAATTCATCATAAGTATTAGATGAAGTCCTTAGATCAGATATAGCTAGAGGGTGTGGTTGCACATATGAAGGCGATCGTGGAATATGCCTTCAAGGTTGTGGTCTTAAAATATTCCAAGCTAAGGATAATTGAGATGAGACATCAATGATCCTACTGAGACTTGCACATATGATGTAAGCTAGTAAAGAGGATGCCTCGTTCTATGGGCATTAGTGTGGAGATACTAGCACATGTATGCGAATACTTGTTGGGGAGAAAGTACATTAAACTACCCCACCTGGAAATTTTCAATTGGAAATATTCTATTGTTGATTATCCTCATTATGATAGTGCAAAAATTACTCCTTGGACTTGAGGCACAATTATAACCTTGTGTAAAATATGTTGCACTTTGTTGTATTTCCCGATTTCATGGCAATCATAAGGGGTTTAAATTGGGTGTAACTTCTTTATGTATGGAGATTAATGAGTGGCTAATAAAGGATCCATCACCTATCTAGATGAATAGGTGAATCTCCTATGTGTTCCACTGTACGTAACTCCAAAATCCTTGACCAAGGTTGGATGGAAATAGACAAGGGGTTTTCTGATTATTCATCATCGAAGCAAGCTACTAGGAAAGGATACATAGTTATTGAGACATTCCAATGACAATGTAAGCTTGTAAGAGAAATTTAGGTTGGAATAGAAGATAAGTGCGGGAGAGTTTTTCTTTTGAAAAAAAATTAAAAAAAATTACAAAGTGTTAAAAATATTACGAGTTGCAACTAAATATGAGATGTTGTAAAATCAATAAGAATGATGAAGAGGGGTCCATTGAATAACAATAGACCCTGGTGTTGAAATTCGTGGAGTATATGAATTCTTCATTGATAAACTCTATGACTCTAATCCCATGAAGTTTTAAAAAAATTTGTTGCATCCTATCTTTTTATTTCTTAGTCATATCACTACCTTTTGGCCCCATTACAACCTTTGTTGATGACCTTTTGATTTCCTATGGTGGCTTCGGTGTAGTGGAGATTTGTACCAAAGGAAGAGCATATGATGTTTAACTCTTCCATTAGAGATTGAGTGATGGTTTTTGTGAGGTTCTATGGGAATTCACTTGTTTGAAGCAGGCATGGTTTCATCACTGTTAACATTAACTATTCACACACACATACTTGAGTATGCTTATTGTGGAAATGTATTGACTTTTGAATGACTAAGGGTTAGATTCAACACTTGTTTGATTTTATTTTCATATTATTTTGTTGCTTTCTGAGAATAATGGTTGGAAGGTAGTTATTATAGGTGTTTGTGGGTATCACTGTTGAAATCTCTCACAAGACTATAACTCGCCCTCTATGGGCCACCTAGGAATTTAAAAGCTTATTGCACATGCTAAATGCAATCATAATTTCCTACGAAAGTGGATTAGTTTTGGTTTGTTTTAGGCTTGCTCGAGGACAAGCAAGGGTTAAGTGTGAGGGAATTTGATAAGTGCATATTTTAATATATTTTTGTATCAAATTCTTTATACTTTCTTGGTTTATTCTTGTTAATATTATAGTTTTATTTATGTTTTGTGTTATGAAATCTATGAACAAAAAAAATAAAAAAGAGTCAAAATAAATCCGAAGAAGACAAAACGTTTCGTGAGCAAGTTGGGAGATAATATTTCAATTGGATCAAAGAAGCATCATAGTTAGAAGAAAAGGGATACTTTTGCCTAAGTCCATCATGTATAGATCAAAATATATACAAGAAATCACTTGTACTTTGCAAGTGATTGTTGGGTTCAGAATCAACATATTTCCAGACTTGTACAATTTTGGTATTTTGGGCATAACTCAATGATCAAAAGCTCTATTAACCAGAATCTTACTTCATTTGAACATTTAGAGATAGAACTACAAATGTTGTTGGAAGTGAAGCTCAATTCATTCTTGATTATAGCAAAACGTTTGTCCAAGTGAGAGCATTGGAAGGAATCTATCTATGCTGACACATCTTTTTAAACAAGCATAACTTTCTCCCTAGTGGTTGGAATTGGGTGATTCAAGTTGAAAAATGAAGGTAATAGACAAATCTACAAATTTTCTGTTGATCACTTTTCTAAATTCAGCTGATTGGATGGAGAAAATATGTGACAAAATTTGGATCTGAAAAGGATATGTGAATTTAGATAACATTTGAAGTTAATTTGGAGTACATTTAAAGTGATTTTGGATATGCCAATCTAGACACTCTTCTAATTTAAATAGGGGCTCTTGGATGGAAACACACACAAAAACCATTAGAGGGGGAAAGAAAGTTTCATTGTTGTCTTTCTTTAGGCTAAGTTTTCAATAGTAATGTAAGTTTTCTAGTACTAATTGAAATGTATTCTCTAATTTTTCTTCTCTTTTTAGTCTTTTCTACTTTCATTATGTCTTTCTAAATTTCATTTAAGTAGAGGAGAAAGGGTGAAGCTCTTGATAGAGGAAGAAAAACGGTTATAAAGATGCATAATGTTCAGGTGTGTTGTTTTATTATTTTAATTTTTGATGGAAACCCTTCTTATTTAGTGGGGTTTCTTGATTTATGTATCTCCAAAGCACAACAAATACTTGGGTTCATTTAACTTATTGTACGGTTCTACCCTACCAACTGTAAATGGGAAATCTTGATTTGTTATACATAAAGGTCTGCATAAATACTTGATCCCATAAACAAGTATTGGTGTTAAAAGATAACTTGCTAACAGTAAGACAATATCATGATTACCTTAATGCAAGAGCTATTTGATAACATTTCCATTGAAACCTTCATTATGTATGGATTCCAATTGGGGCATTTAAAATTGAAAAAAATAAAATAATCATTCCTCTATCCAAAACTCAAGAGCGGAGTCATAATCCTTAATACTTTTATTACTTTGATTTATTAGTTATAGCTTAAATTTTAATTTATTTTCTAAACCACATTCAACCTATCTTTTAAGAAATATAAACCCAAAAACTTCAAACAACTTCTCTTTGGATCGACCTCGGACTCCCGAGAAATTTATTACTTGACACAACCTGCACTTAGGTTTGTAACCTTAAAGCTATAGAAAAGAACCACTTAGTGGTTGTAATCTTCTACTTTAATTTCTTCTTTTATTTGTGTAGTTTTAAGAAATTTGTAAGAATTATGATGTTAACAAACACTCAGTGTTTTTTTAATTTCAATATGAACTAAACTACTTTTATCATGGTTTGGAAAGCCATCTTATTGAAATTATGAGTTGATGTTTATATTGTGATTGGAATGTTGCTTTTATTATGATGAACACGTGCTATATGTTTAATGCTTCTTGAGACTTGGCCAATTTCAAGTTGATTCTAATTATTATAATGAAGATTGAGAGGTAAGGTTGTAGCAATAGACAAGTAGTATATGCCATGGATCAACCCCTATAGAGATATATATAGGTACATGCGGTAGTCATAGATGTGAAAACCGAAAGCTAGTAGAATTCACTAAACTCAAGGCACCTTTAGTGGGATGGCTTGTGGCTAGAGCTGGCCCTAGTAGAGTACTAGGGATAGATTTGGTCCGTCTCAAGAAAGAGCACTAATTACTATAAGAAAACCTACTGTCACACAACCCACATCTTTCCCAATCACAATTGAGCTAGGTTCATAACTACATAGGATGACTAACCAATGCTTTGACTCTCCTTAGTATTGAATTCATTCCATTAATCTCCTTAGATTTTAGTTATTTTTGTTTAATTTGTTAGTTCTTGCATTTTAATTTAATCACCATAATATCATTAGGTCTAATATAGTAAAGGTAATCTATATTTGGTACTCACACACGCACTCTCAAGGGATACTCTACTCTACTCACTCTTTATTACTTATTGACATCGTGCACTTGTGGTTTTGTTACCACTAATTAGGGTCACCAAGTTTTTGGTGCCATTGCGGGGGAATATGTTTTTCTGTGATATCAAAGTTAGTTTATCTAACTATAGTTTGACAATTTTTCTTGCTTTATTTTTGATTAATATCTTTCATTTTTGTTATTTCATTCTAGTTTACTTTAGTTGTTCCGTTTGTTTTTTTAGGAGGCACTTCATTGGATGTGATGGCAATGTATGCACATTACTGGCCAACTGAATGTGTCATGTTAATGGGGATTTTTGGAAGTCTTGAAGTAGATCCCCTCACTACATTAACCGCCCAACTCGATGCCTTGTCTAAGAAGATTGACAAATTTTCACTACATGCTACTCATACACCATCTGTAATGCAAGAGTCGTACAATGGTTTTAATGTAAGAATAGAGTACCAAGTGGGCAATCCATGGGCAACACCACAGATCGATCATGCTCAATACTCTTTTTTCCAACACGTGTGTGATACCCAAACCTCTCACAACTCACTTGGCCAATGTGATTCATGCATTACATACTACTTATATACTAATTTGCATTAACATTTACATGGCATCTTATATAGCATTCTTAATCGTTAGACCTCTAATGCTATCACATGATATAAGTGGTTGAGATCTTATAACCTAATTAAGAAATTCTATATTTAAATAAGAAAAAGAATAGATTGGTCGATATATTGGATATTCATAGGTTATATGTTATAATTTTGAAAGTGTTAAATGTGTTACTAGTAAGTTTATATGATTCGATTTAATTAGATCGATGTGTTTTAAAAGTATACATCCATGGATTAACATACTTGGGATATTGGACATGATATAATGTGATTTAAGTGTCATAATACAAGGTCCATATGTGCATATGATTTTAGAAATACAAACTAGACAATCATTTAAGAATCGGATGTCAATCGGTTTGGAGATCGAATGAACGGACATAGGAATTACCTATGGGAATGAATGGTGACTAAGATAGGTTGCAACCAAATAAGAATATGTGAGACACACAAGATTAGGGCTGCAAGATAAGGGAGAAATTAAGGTTATACCATTACATGCCACCTCAAGCTTTGCCACCTCATGCTTTCTTATTAAGCTTAAGCTAACATCTCAAGCTAACACCTCAAACCCTTCACCCTTAAGCCACGACCAGACCTTCATTTCAGCTATTTTCATCTTCCAAACACACACCTTAAGGTATCCAAGTGCTCCAAATTTATTCCAAGTTGAAATAAAAGCAAGAAAAGCAAAGGAGAAATGATTACCATCAAGTTTAACCTCAAAATCTGCATAGGTAACACTTATCTACGGTTTTGCCTTTGATTTTCAGATTATTCTAAATGGTTTTATTATTTACTAAGCTTTCAATATCTCTTATAAAGTGTTAGGAAGTTTTTAGTTAGACTTTGGTGCACAAAGAAAGGGTTTTTGATGACAAACACTTAATAGGAAATACTTGTGGCAGAAACTGTCACTTGACTGTTTTCTTGTATTTTAGGCTTCAAAAGTGTATGGTATGTTAAATAAAACCTGTAATTATTATCATATACATGTTTATATATGGGTTAAGAGTATTGGAATAAATTTTCATCGGTTAGAAATTGAAATAGGGCATGATATTGAAGAGATGCTCAAAACTATCACCATCGAATTTCAGATTCTGTCCTATGTGAAGTGGACTTGTTTTACAGTATTAAATCCTTTAGTTTTTGCAAGGATATGACCTGGTTGTCTCTTTTTATATGTTATATAAGTGTGGTGAAATTTGGGAGTGATTGAATATACTTAATGGTGCCAAAACTATTAATGTCATGAAGTGCATAAAACTGTCACGGTGGAAAAAATCTGTTTCAGTATGCTATGAAAGGAGCTGAACTTGGGAAGCTATATCCGTGAATTTTAGCCATTCAATGACATGGTTACATTTTTCTGATGTTATATAAGTGTGATAAAAATAGTGGAGTGAATGAATATGTCTAACGGTGTCAAAATCATCATGCAAATTAATGTGGCAGCAAGAAAATGTGAAGTGGTGAATCTGTCCCATTTGGTTCATTAACATGTTCCAGCATAGATGTGGTGCATTTGATCCCTAACATTTAGGGAAATGTTGTAAGAGTTATAATACATCAATTAAGTTAGATTAGTATATATTTAAGATGTGGAACAAAGGTACGTAGAAAGTTGTATTTTTACAAATTATTTCACATCTAGGGTTGGGGAGTAATACTTAAGAAACCTAGAAGTAACACACAACCGATCAAAGGTAAGTAAAGATTCATGTGCAACTACAATGCATAGACATAGTTAATGTGTGATTTATATGTAATACCATTGATCATATATGCGTAGCAGAGGGCATGTATTACTGTCATTCATGTCTATTGAGCATACATACATGGGCATTGGCATGTGCATACATCATATACAAGTATTGTGATAAATCGTGCATTGCACGGCATGATTGTGAGAAAGAAAAATATTTTACTGACCACTACTAGTGCACCGAAGCATGCATGGATTTGCATGCGTATGAGTGTGCATGGATTTGCATGCTTTTATGATTATTGGCCATTGGATTATGGCAATGTGCAGAGCTCTTTTCCGGTGCATGGGATAGTAGCGTTGGTCAGGGGCCCAAGAAAGAAATAATTTTGAGAGAAATATTTTGATGCATAAAATTGCATTGTGGGCATAGCATGTTGGGATGCATGAATTGATATTGTGAATTATTCTTTGACATGCATAATCATTACTTGCTGAGCGTTAGCTCATACAGTTTATGCATTGTAGGTGAGTCTGGTGATACTTGATACCATGGACTTACTGGGCAAGTTGTTGGGGTTCCTACAGGTTCTGAGGATCAGTGTACATGGATGACGATCTGTTGGGTTGATTATTAACTTATTTGATTTTGTAGTCTATTGTATTAGGTTTTGGGATTTGTACAATGTGTTACTTTTATAACTTTTCTGTACACGGGTATATAAATATTATGATTATTATGGGTCCTCTGCAGGTATATATATTAGTCTGTGAGTGGGAAAATATTTATTATTTATTAATATGTTGCAGAAAAATTATTAATAATAATAATGCATGCACACAGGCTCTATCATGTTAAATTATACTATATATATAGTTCTGTAGTAATGGGGGTGTTATAGAGTGGTATTAGAGCTCAGTTTGTGGTTCTATAGACTGTCCATGTACATGACCTTTGAAACTGGTGGAGCACAACCATGCCAGTAAGTTTTATTTGTTGTATAATTCATTTTGTATTTCATGAATAATATTGGCCATGTGTTTTAAGATTTTGTATAAAATAATGTTGAGGCAGACTCATCAGTAGTAACAGGTACAAACTTTATGGTTGGTATTCTATCTTTAGAGCTACATATTCTCTATTATCTACTACGTATGTAATAAGACTGGATAGGGTACTTGATATATATATATATATATATGAGGTCAATTACAATGTTTTAATTCCTTCTGGAGGTTCAAGATCAACTAAATAGATTTTAAGAGTTGTAGGTTAATTTTGTTATATTGGCTAGGATTATGATATAACCTTTTGTGTTGATTGATTTATTGAGAATTATGCATGGTGGATTATTTTAGGATTATTAAGACTTTTAAATTCTAGGTGATGAAAATTTAGAAATTTTATGGAGGCCATATCAGGAAAATGTTTACTATTTGTAGAAAATAAGGAAGATTGTCAAATTATAATTTTCTACAGTTACCGTGAAAGAGAGTTGTAAGAAAAAGTTATTATCGATCTTTAGGTTGTGTTAGAATTTTTAGAAATGGCCAAGTTTACTAAAAATCCATTTGTGTGATCTCAGATCTCTTGATACATGTTGAAAAGAAGTTTTTGGGCATGCTATTGACTAACCAATTGATTTTATCCTGGATATAGTTGTAAGAACAAAGCCAATCTCTCTTTTAGTTTATCATAGACACCTATTGGAATTCGCTAAACCATAAGTGATATTGTTATAATATTAGGTAAGGCATTAAGGTCTAGTGCTTCTTCTAAACATGCTCCACTTCATATTTACCTAGAAGAAAGATGAATCTTGAGGTTATGTATTTTTTTATTACAACTGAATTGAGTAATAATTTGTAATAAGTACATATTTTCATATTAAGGTTTATTTGATAAATTAAGATGAGCTACTGTGATCTTGAGGAATGATTTTAAGTTTGATTTAATTATGAATTTCTTGTTATGCCACTGGGTTGACTAATGCCCTAATTATTTTGATATACATGATGAATAATGTGTTTGATGATTCTATATGGGTATGTTTGGGGTGATATTCATTGATGATATTTTATTGTATAATGAGGAGAAATATGATTAACCTTTCAATATGATCTTGCAAACTTTAAGAAAGTAGAAATTATTTGTTCAATTTAGTAAATGCGAGCTTTCGGTTATGTAATATAATATTTATTTTGGTACTAGTAATTTTCTTAAGAAAGTGTCATTATAACTATTCAAAACTTTAAGGTTGTACTGAAATAGAGAAGACCAATAAATGTGATAGAAATAAGAAATATTTTCTGGATTAGTGATATTATTGGGTATTCAGTCAAAATTTCTCCTTAGTTGTTACTGCTTTATTTCATCATACATACATGTATATGAAATTTGAATGGTTCGCTAAGTGGGAAGAAATTTATAATTACTTAAAGAGAATTGAATTGAGCTTCAGTAGTGACTCCAATTTTAGATATAAATTATTTATTGTGTATAGTGGTTTATCTCATTGTGTTTTGGTATATGTTTGATATAATATAGAAAAATTACTTGATACTCTTTGAGTTAATTAGATTATTTATGTAATGATGTTACATTACAAAATTGAAGTACTTGAAATATCTATATACTTAAAAGGAGTTTAACCTGAAGAAAGAATATATATTTTTAGTAACTGAATATATTTTATTTTCCATATAACAACAGATGTCATTGGAATGAAATATCTCAATAGACTAATATTCAAAGAAATTTTACATCATAAACAATTATGGGAGTTGAAGGTTGTATAGAGGATGAATTAGAGTAAGTGGTGAATTATCTATTTATTAATATTTTGATAAGACTAATTTTGTTTGATCCAATTCCAAATGCTCAAAATAAGGTCGATGAAAGGTTAGTATTAAGATAAGGAAAGGTAGAAAAGTCACTTAAATAGATTTTTGTGATAAGTGATTATAATCACTTAATAAGAGAGGTGCGAAAATGAGGGATACGAAATTACAAGACTAAGTTTTAGGTAATGATCATGTACCTTTTTATTTGTTTTATTTAGTGGTATGAATGATGTTTGTGATCTCAAGAAAATGTACAGATATCGGATACTAGACGAGCTATTATGGAATATATCGTTAATATTTAGTTTGCCACAAAAAAGGGATATATGTAAAAGTTCATATGTTGGAATGACTTAGTTCTGCTTTTATTTTCAGGTGGAAATGGAAAGGCATTCAGAAATTTTGTACATAATAATGGAATTGGGTTATTGTTCATAGGTTATCTGAATATGCTCATTCTTTCTCAATTTACCTTAGGTATTCCATGGAAATCTATGGAAAGACAAATGTATAGGAAGCAGTTAGACTTTATGGTTTATTAGTTGTGATGTAGATTTAAGGTCTTTGTCTACTTCCTAGAAGATCTTACTTAAGGTATTGGTAACAAAATTATATTTTAGTATTGTGATCATCCATGCATCAATGGGAAACTAGGACAAACAAATTAGGCTTTGCAAGATATGGTTAGAGATTGTGTATTAGATTATTGATGTCAATTGAGAAAATTGTTTCTTGAGAGGAATTTCTTATCACAACAGTGATAAGGCTACTTGGGATAGTTCTCTATGAGGCATTGTATGATAGAAAATTTAGGTCATCATTTTATTGAAATGAAATTGGTGTCCTTTTAGGTTGAATATGGTTTGAGAAATGATAGAAGTGGTAGAACAAATTGCTAATGTGTCGAAACTCGTTAGAGGTGACCCTAGAATTATGCAGATTAAAGAGGAATATCGTTGCAATTTATGATAGGAGATCAATTTTTTGAAGGTGTCTCCAATGAAATGGATTATGCGGCTTGGGCAAAAAAAAATTTGGGGATGTTACATACAAACTTGATCCTAGGTACATTGATTTATTTTGCATTACTGAGATAATTGAGAATATTGTCTGTAAACTCAACCTTTTTGCATCAATGTCTTGAGTTCACAATGTGTTTCATGTGTTCATTTTAAGGAAGTATATCATGAATCTATATCATCTATTGAAAAGGGACCAATAGAACTAAATTGAGGTCAGAGATATGAATAAAGACGTATAGAGATTCTAGTAAGGGATGTAAAGTAACTTCAAAATGAGAATATTTCATTAGTTAAAGTACAAAGTAGAAGTCAATCAACAGAAGAAGCAATTTGGGAAATGGAGGATGAAATGAGAACTAAGAATCCTGAACTTTTTCGATAAGTGAAATTTCGAGGATGAAATTTTTATAAGGAGGGGAGGATGTGATACCCGAACCTCTCACAACTCACTTGGCCAATGTGATTCATGCATTACATGCTAATTTGCATTAACATTTACATGACATCTTATATAACATTCTTAATCGTTAGACCTCTAATGCTATCACATGATATAAGTGGTTGAGATCTTATAACCTAATTAAGAAATTCTATATTTAAATAAGAAAAAGAATAGATTGGTCAATATATTGGATATTCATAGGTTATATATTATAATTTTGGAAGTGTTAAAGGTGTTACTAGTAAGTTTATATGATTTGATTTAATTAGATCGATGTCTTTTAAAAGTATACATCCATTGATTAACATACTTGGGATATTGGACATGATATAATGTGATTTAAGTGTCATAATACAAGGTCCATATGTGGATATGATTTTAGAAATACAAACTAGACAATCATTTAAGAATCGGATGTCAATCGGTTTGGAGATCGAATGAACGGACATAGGAATTACCTATGAGAATGAATGGTGACTAAGATAGGTTGCAACCAAATAAGAATATGTGAGACACACAAGATTAGGGCTGCAAGATAAGGGAGAAAGTAAGATTATACCATTACATGCCACCTCAAGCTTTTCCACCTCATGTTTTCTTATTAAGCTTAAGCTAACATCTCAAGCTAACACCTCAAACCCTTCACCCTTAAGCCACGACCAGACCTTCATTTTAGCCATTTTCATCTTCCAAACACACACCATAAGGTATCCAAGTGCTCCAAATTGATTCCAAGTTGAAATAAAAGCAAGAAAAGCAAAGGAGAAATGATTACCATCAAGTTTAACCTCAAAATCTGCATAGGTAACACTTTTCTATGGTTTTGCCTTTGGTTTTCAGATTATTATGAATGCGTTTATTGTTTATTAAGATTTAAATATCTCTTATAAAAGTGTTAGGAAGTTTTTAGTTAGACTTTGGTGTACAAAGAAAGGATTTTTGATGATAAACACTTAATAGGAAATACTTGTGGCGGAAACTGTCACCTTACTATTTTCTTGTGTTTTAGCTTCAAACGTGTTTGGTATGCTGAATAAAACCTATAATTATTACCATTTAAATGTCCATATATGACTTAAGAGTATTGGAATGAATTTGGATCAGTTAGAAATTGAAATAGAGCAAGATATTGGAGAAACACTAAAACTGCCAAAGCAGCAAAATCTATTTTTGGTGTGCTATGAAGGAGACTGAATTAGGGGAGCTAAATCCATGAGTTTTGGAAATAATATGACCTGGTTGTCTCTTTTTATATGTTATCTAAGTTTTTTGAAAATGTGGGAGTGATTGAATATACTTAAGGGTGCCAAAACTATTAATGTCATGAAGTGCGCAAAACTATCACGATAGGAAAAATCTGTTTCAGTATGTTGTGAAGGGAGCTGAACTTGGAAAGCTATATCCATGTTTTTTAGCCATTATATGACATTTTTACATTATTTTTTATGTTATCTAGGTGTGATAAAAATTGGGGAGTGAATGAATATGTCTAAGGGTGTCAAAATCATCATGCAATTTAATGTGGCAGCAAGAAAATGTGAAGTTGTGAATCTATCCCATTTGGTTCATTAACATGTTCCAGCATAGATGTGGTGCATTTGATTCCTAAAATTTAGGGAGATGTTATAAGAGTTATAATACATCAATTAAGTATGGTTATTATACATTTAAGATATGGAACAAAGGTTTGTAAAAGGTTGTATTCGGTTATAGTTTATAAGTGGTAAGGTTGTTTGGTTAAATTGAGATTAAAGATATTTATACTACATTAGGTATAATGAATTTGTTAATTGAGGATGGTGATTGATATCTTATATTTTTATAGATTGTTTCACATCTAGGGTTGGGGAGTAATACTTAAGAAACCTAGAAGTAACACACAACCGATCAAAGGTAAGTGAAAATCCATTTGCAAGTATAATGCATGGGCATAGTATTTCTTGCCTTATTTATATTAAATGTGAGCCTTGTGTCTTGATGAGTGTCTTGATGAGTATTATAAATATTTTATAGTGAATATGTTGCTTGGATGATGGGATATGAGATCCTTTGTGTTATTGAACATGCCATTCATCAACATTTACACGTGCATGCATAACACGTGCTCATAGTTGAGGTTTTGCATACATAACATTATTTTTACAAAGAAAATATTTTGATTGGCCACTACTAGTGTGTTGAGGCCTGTGTGGCTTATTTATATAATATTTTAGAGCACCACGAGTATTACTTCTCAGAGGATCATAGGGGCAGACAGCGGGTGTGCCTTTGGTGGTCACGAGAGGGTGGACCGCTTAACTATGCCCTTATCAATGCCACTGGTGGGAAGACTTCTAGAGGATCACAAGGGAAGACAACGGGTGGACCTCTGGTGATCCCAAGAGATGGCCCTAGACTGTGTTGATCTATTTATGGCCATGTGATTATTGATATTGTTGAGAGCTCTATTTGGTATATAGTAGGTAGGTCAAGGGCCTAATGATGGAAAATAACTTTGAATGAACTATTTTTGATGCATGAGTTTGCATTTTTGTCATGATCTCCTAGAAATACATCGCATATGTGTTGGATTATCTCTTCAACATGCATGATTTTCACTTACTGAGCATTAGCTCATGTAGTTCATGCATTGTAGATAAGCATGGTGATACCTGAGACTTTGAGGCTTACTGGGCTGGTTGTTGGAGCTCCTAGAGGCTTCTGAGGATCACTATACATGGATGATGACCTGCTAAGTTGTGTTGTGGGCATATTCTAATTTTTACAATCATTATTATTGTGTAAATTGTTGTCTATATAAAAAGGGTTGCAAGATGTAAAATGTCCTTACTTCTTCCGAAAGTATAGGCTATTATTTTAATTTTTGAGTCTATTGTATTATAACTTTGAGATGTCGTGTCTTATATACTCTTGAAATTTTATAGTAAATAAGTTTAAGAATAATGTGATTGTGATTGTAATTGGTGTTGTGTTTTTATATAAACGTTGATTTTTCTATATACAAGGTTATATGTGAGAAAATATTTTTACTGTTTCTTAAAGTGCTACAGTTGACAAAAAAAAATATATATACACATGCACACACATGTGCTAACCTTGTAAAAATTATTATTATTTTAGTATCTATATTTAGTGTTGGGGGTATTACATCGTCTGTTGAGTTCTTTCAGCATACAACTCTTGTAGGTAAATAAGGATCCCATAAGCAGTATCTTGATCCTCGTTCTGCCTCTATAGCTTATTTGACATCAATGCCAACATGTATATTTGAGCCTGCAGATTGTCATCAACATGACGTAAGTAATCTGCATAATCCTCTGAAGTAATATCCTCCGGTGGAACCGAAGGAGGCGCAGTGTCGAGGACATATGCCTTCTTCTACGACTGAAGAACTATCTTCAGGTTTCTTAGCCAATCGACAAAGTTTGGTCAAATTAATTTATTTTGTTCAAGGATTGTTGCAAGTGGATTCTTTGCCATTTTAGTAGAATAATCTACAAAACATGCACGAAGAAGAAAATGAGTAAACTATGGAAAAAAACATATTCATTTAGTATAAGGTCTTTAATACTAAATGTCTCCCACTATTTTCTTCGAATTCCATCACCCCTAATGGAATTACGGGAAATCAAATTTCCTAGTGAGCTTGAGGTCCAATGCAAATATTTCACACTCCAATTTTATGAGTCGGTAGTCAACTCTTTGATGATTGTATCACTATACAACCCTCAAGTTTGTTTTGCCTCACCTCTTCCCATATACCCCAATTTTATGAGTCGATATGGTACTAAGTGTCAAACAATACCCATCAAACATTCGTGTAGATAGAGCATCAAGATGTCCACGACTCATGACCAACATAATGACAATTCCATCCCACGAGCATCTCAATGCTTGGTACAGGTCACAACTTTCCAACATAAAACCACCCCACGACTCATGACCAGTGATAAGTGCGGTAGTGGTCGTCATATCACTACCTTTGATGGTATGTACGGAATGATAGGTCCTACCTAACTTGTCCATTTTTGTTTGAAATTAAATTTTGTAAAAATTCTTTTACTTAGTTTTAGTAAATTAAGTGAGGTTTAATATTAATCCAAGACCTCATCATAATTTAAATTTGGTTGGTTATTTAATGCATGACATCATAATATTATTGTGCAAGCATAAAAACATTAAATAAAACCCTAAGCATGCATCTAATACACACTTAAATAAATGGATGGTCATGAACATTGTCCTATGCGGTCAGACCATTTGAGCCAAAAATGGACCTAAGGTCTGTCTTGTTGGGTTCGCTATAATCGCAGGGGTATACGCAGTGGATTTTTTTTTTTTTCAAACATAAATTTAACCCCTTTGATTCGAAAGTGATTTTAATGATCGCGCTTATTCAAGTGAATATATAAATAAATATAAAATCGGATTGTACCTTTCGTGCACTCTTGTTGTTATAGGGAATAAAACAATCAATTGCTTATCCTGGACTATCAGAACTCGCAGGGATCCAAGTGTCTCCCCTCTATCAGGTCCACAATACGGAAGAGCAACACCAATCAAAAGGATTCGCTAGTATCCTTTTAATTATTTACTAATCTAGAATCAGAGTAAATTTTCAAGAACAATAAAGATTAATTCTTTAAGTTCTTGAAATAATAATATGAATACAATAACAAAAAACTGATTTTCTTTTTCTTTCTTTTCTTTTCTTGGAGAGTAAAAAATAGAAGAATTTAAACAAAATATTTTTTGCTCAAATTTTTGAATTGATTATGTAATTTTCATCCCTCATATATATAGGGCTGAAAATTTTAATCCCTTTCCAACTTTTGGAAAGTTTTTCAATTTTGAACTATTTCAAAACCTTATATTGGAAGGATTCCAAATATTCCAAGAACTCTTATCTTTTCTCTCTCCTATTGTATGTGGACTAATTTGAGACTACATTAATCATCAAAATTGTCTACATACATTGTTGATATTAATTTGAACTCTTCAAATAATATCAAGATAGATATATATCATATATATACTATAATTATATTTATACATAAATTAAATCTTAGTGGCCAATTTTATCCATAAAAATTGGTCACTATATTTATTCATCTATAAATATGTTAATTAAATAAATCATATTTATTTAATTTATTCTCTTCATATTTTAGTGGGCTTCTTAAGTGATTCCCATTAATTTTGGGCTTGAACTCAAAAATTCCCAAATCAATTCAATTGATTCAATTCCAATTTAATCAATTCAATTGATTCAATCTCAATTTAATCAATCCAATTGATTAATTTAATTTACTCCATTTGGGCTTTCTAATCAAATTAATCTAATTACTTAATTGAATAATTTAATTTAACCATTAAATTAAATAGAACCCTTAATTAATTAATTAATTTCCAATTATTAGATAAAATATAAAATTAGAAATGTTACTTTCCATAAAGATGTGTGACCCTCTTAGGTTCACTACTAAGCTAGTAGTGGATTTGCAACATTTGCAACTTATGAATAGCAATTATTCCAATTAATTAATCCACAGTAATAGCACTTGTCATTGGCTTGAGAAGAAACCTTCTTTACACCGCCCTTAGCCTTCAGGTAGTTGGGTTTAGATGAACCTTTTCATTTTTTCTTTCCTTTCTTGGACTTTTTAGCCTTCGATCTGGAGAAAGATCCAACAAGCATAACCGACTTGTCCTTTCCATGGTGGACTCAGCCATCTTTAACATGTTCACAAGCTCAACGAGACTGGTCTCCATATTGTGCATGTTAAAGTTGACAACAAAGGTGTTAAATAATGGAGGCAGAGACTACAACAGAAGGTCTGTATAGAGTTCGTTCTCCATAACGACTCCAAGGGACGCCAACCTTTCAATGAGGGCTATCATCTTCAATCCATGGTCATGGTTTCCTCCTTTCTTTTCTCTTTTCCCATTCTCTTCCTTTTTCATTTGGGATTCATGCTCAAGCAATAATAACAATCAAGAAAAATAGGGAACTGAAACTTAAGTGAAGAAGTACCAAGGCATTGTATTGCCGTTCTATTGGATTGTGAATTCTTACAAGTTAGTGAATATGATTGATATTGAATTATGTGGTAACAGGAACTCCAATATAACAGTTAAGTCTATGACCACTGCACGTGCTAACTCTTATATTCATTCCTATAGTGACCTAGCCCACGACATACACTACACTAGCACTTATTGTGACACTACCTCCCGGTCTTAATCACAACAATAAGGTTCATCTTAAAACTGGCCAAATTTCAAGAAGCATTAAGAACATGGTGCATGCTCATCACAAATATCAACAATCATCCATATCAAATACAAGTTAACAATTCACAATTTCATATAAATAGCTTTCCAAGCCTAACTAAAGTTGAGTTTAGTTCATATTGAAATAAAGAAAACAACACTTGTTTCTCAACATCATGCCTTTACAATATCCTTTAGAACTAAGCAAAATAAAAAGAAAACTAAAGTAAAAGTTACAACCCATTTGGAGAGTCTTCACTTCTAGCTTTAGATTCTCCTTGTGCAAAGTAGCTCCTTCTTTTCTTTTCTTGAATCTCCAACTCCTTGATGATGGGTGTGTGTGTTTTGGTGTAGTGTGTGGGGAAATATGGAAGAATGGGTGCTTTGGATGGAGAGGAAATATGTGTGAGAATTTAGGTGTAGAGTGTGTGTGGGTTATGAATGGTGTGTTAAATGATGTGTATTGTGTGTTGTTCAAGATAATTATGTGTATGCATGTGTGTATCTATCATTTGTGTGATGTAATTATGTGTAAATAGTGTATCTAATAGAGTGTCACATGGTATATGAGGGAGTAGTGGTGTATAACAAGAAAGATTCCATGTATGGATTAGATTGCCACTTGTTCTTCAAAATTTTGCAACTATTTTTTTTCATGTCTGGACCACTAGCACTGCGGCGCGAAATGCTCTATTATTTTGGGAAAGGCCTGCTTACTACCCAAATTCAAGCACTCACATTGCGGTGTGAACCTTCCAGCATTACAACGCGAGTTCTTCTTCATTCGGCACTGCGACGCTTAAGATGAAGTGCGCTGTGCCACCAAAAATGGAACTCACTGCTCAATTTTTTGCTACTCGTGCCACAACGCAACCCAGGGGGTGTCATGATGCGAATTCTCTTTCATCCGGCGCCACGGCGCCTAAGAAAGGGTGTGGTGGTGCCACAAAATATAAAACTCACTACTCAATTTATGCTACTTACACCGCGGCATGACCCAGGTGGTGTCACGGCACGAGTTTCTTTCTGTCCAATTTTGCCCATTTTTATCCATGTCTTCACTCCATTCTTGATTTTAGTCCCTACAGAAAAATATCACAAATAAGGCACAATTGTAGCAATTGTAAGGTAAATAACATGTGTAATTGTGCTCATGGAGGTGTCGAAAACATTACAATTTATGAGCCTATTAACTACCACCAAACTTATCTTTTGCTCGTCCTTAAGCAAAACTCTAAATCAAACAATGATAGGCTTATACATTGATTATGAATTACTAAGCTTGATCAACCAATTCAAATGCCTCATCAATCTTTATTGCACATAAGTCTAAAGGTCAGTCATAAAGCTAATCAAATGACATTACAAAACTTGTGCTTCATCAATCTAGTCATGAATTCAAAACATGTGTGTGTGAAGTGTCAACCTCGAGTTTCATGCGTGTATTTTAGTTATGAATTTCACAACTAATGACTCTCATGATCTAAGCAAAGAGGTTCTAGGTGTTCTGTAAGTTTTTTTTTTCATACAACTTCTCCACTAATGTAGACACTTGCTAACTTAGATCAAAAGGACTTCAATAAACTTGTAATGTAAGGCCTAGATATTGGCTTACAAAGAAAGGATAGGAATTAACAAAGTAAAAAATGTAGACACTCTCCTCTTTTTTTTTTTTTTTTTTCCCCAGTTCTCTCTCTCTTTTCCTTGTGATTCATACTCTTCTTTTCTTTTCTTTATCAATTTTTTTTCTATTTCTTTCTTTTACTTCTTTTCATTTTTGCAATTTTTTTTTTCCATGAATTCCAAGGCTTCATTTCTTGTTCCTTTGCTTTCACAACCTCCAAACTTGTTTCTTTTCATCAACCTAAGTTTTGATTTATTTCTTGCACATTTTCCTTCCTCATGCCCCTAAATTCATTCTTTCATGCACTCAACATGACTCGACATGACCCCTTGATAAGATTGTGCACAAAATGTCACACCTTGGGGTCTCTTAGGGACAATTATTGGTTTTTCGAGCTGTAAAGGGTAGGTGTAGTGAGCTTCAAGAAATGCAGTCGAATGGTAGTCATTCATATGAATTGCACATCTCATTCTTTGAAAAAGGCTCAAAGGGGTAACTAGTGAATAAAAATATGATCATGGTAGGCTTGAAAGGCACAAACAATTCAAAGATGGCCAAAATCATTTCCAAGTTTGCTAATTATCTAGTATTTCACCTCAAAGAGTAATCAAGCAAGTTCTAGAACACCATAAATTGACCAATACAACTCATTGGAAGCAAGATCCAACACTAAGTAGCATGCAATTCACAAGATTTCAACACAACATGCTTAATGAAAATTCATCATTCATGACAAGGATCAAATATACACAAAAATCACCATGTTAAAAGACTAACAATATTTTTTTCCTAAAGACTCTATACAATATCAATTAGGTGTCATCATAGGCAGTAGGTAATCAAGTTATTCATTCAAACACAAAACATGAACTTAACTAAGTTTGTCAATAATGCATGCTTGCTTTTGGACTCTCATCACTCTCATCACACAACATGGATAATTCACACACAAAGCTTCAATAAAAATTGAAAAAAATTGGTCAATTTTTCGTATAAAGCTCAAACACGCAAAATACGAATCCTACCTCAAACTTTAAAATTAACATTGTCCTAAGAGGGGGAAATAGGAAACTCCCATTTTCAATAAATGATGCCTTTGGAGTCTATAGAAGATCCACAAATATCACCAAGGAGATGTCCATCTACAAAAGAAAAAGAAGACATGAAAGCACGTTGGTGAGACACAAAATACTAATAAATAGAGAACTATAAAGATAAGTAGTTCTAATTTATAGTCTTGAGCTTGACTCTCGAGCCTCTATTGGAGGTTAGCAAAAGAAATAGAGGACGTCTAACGATCAATGCCGTCCCTCAAATAGTATTTCACTCTATGCCCATTGACTTTGAATGTGGTGTTCGTCGGAGTGATCAACTCAACAACTCCCGAAGAAAAGACTTGATTCAGTTGAAAGGGCCCCGACCACTTAGACTTCAATTTGCCTGAAAAAAGTACCATCCTTGAGTTGTACAACAACACGGCATCACCTTTTGCAAAGTCCCTCTTGGCAATATGTTCGTTATGCCATCACTTAGTCTTTTCCTTTTATAGTTTGGCATTCTCATATGTGTGCCCCCAGAACTCCTCCAACTTATTCAATTGTAATAACCTATTTTGCCCTGCAGCTTGCATATCAAAGTTTTAAAGTTTAGTTGCCCAATATGCAAAATGCTCAAGTTCAATAGGGAGATGACATGTTTTACCAAAGACCAACCTTTATGGTGACATCCTAATGGGTGTTATATATGTTGTCCTATAATCCTAATGCTCAAGTCATAATGCCCAATCCTTTCGAGTCAAGCTCACCATTTTTTCTAAAATTCATTTGATTTCCCTATTAGACACTTCTACTTATCCACTTGTTTAAGGGTGATACAGGGTAGCAATTTTATGGGTGACTTCATACATGCTCAAGAGTTTCTCAAATTGTTTGTTACAAAAGTGAGAGCCACCATCAGTAATAATTGCCCTAGGTGTGCTAAATCCAGTGAAAATATGTTTCTTCAAAAATTAGACCATTACCCTAGCATCATTAGTGCAAAATGCTTCCGCTTCAACCCATTTTGACATATAATCCACAGCGACAAGTATATATCTATTGGATCAAGAGCTAGGAAAAGGACCTATGAAATCAATTCCCCACACATCAAAGAGTTCGCATTCATGAATATTATTCAAATGCATTTCATGTTTCCTAGAGATGTTTCCAGTGAATTGACACCTTTCACAAAAAGAAACATAAGAGTAAGCATACAATAAAAAATAGATTACAGTACCTTTGCCGGTGTTTTTATGGGGCCAAAGTGACCATCTACCTTCTGGTCATGGCAATGGTGCAATATATGTAGCATCTCTTCTTCGGGCACACATCACCTCACAACATTATTTGTACAAAGTTTGAACAAAAACAGATGATCCCACACATAATGTTTAACATCAGATCAAAACTTTATCTTTTGATGAAATGAAAGATCATGTGGTAGGATACTGGATACAATGTAATTCGCAAAGTGTGTAAACTATGGAGGTGAAAAAATAGCATACAATTGCTCATTCGGAAAATTTTAAAAATTGGTTCCACATCATCATGCTCCACACTAGGATTCTCTATCCTAGAAAAGTGATTCGCAACAATATTTTCCACACCCTTCTTGTCTCTAATCTCAAGGTTGTATTCTTATAACAAAAGAACCCATCTAATTAACCTTGGTTTTGCATCTTTCTCAATAAGAAGGTATTTAAGTGCGGAGTAGTCTGTGTACACTATCACTTTTGCCAAAATAAAGTATGAATGAAACTTATCAAATGTAAATACTACCATGAGAAGTTATTTTTCAGTTGTGGCTTCTACTTCAAAGTTTGGAATGCTTACAAACAATCATCATCAAAGTTAAAATGTGCATCTTTAACTACAAGGCTTAAGAGAGGTTTAGGAATTTGTGAAAGTTCTTGATAAACTGATGGTAGAAACCAGCGTGACCTAAGAAACTTCTCACTTCTTTTATCGATGTAAGAGGAGGTAACTTCTCAATCACCTGCACCTTAGCCCTATCCACCTCAATTCCTCTATGTGAGATCTTGTGACCAAAGATAATACCCTCTTTGACCATGAAGTGATATTTCTCCCAATTCAAGACAAGATTGGTTTCCTCATACCTAGATAAAAAAATATCAAGAATTGACAAGCAAGCATCAAATGATTGTCCAAAAATGAAAAAAATCATCTATGAAAATATCAGGAAATTTTTCAACAATATTGTGGAAGATAGCCATCATGCATCTTTGAAATGTAACGGGTGCATTAAAAAAACCAAATGGCATTCTCCCATATGAAAATGTACTATAAGGATAAGTGAAAATAGTTTTCTTTTGGTCCTGGGAGCTATAGCAATTTGGTTATAACCCAAATATTCATCAAGAAAGCAATAAAATTCAAAACCCGCAAGTCTCTCCAACATTTGATCAATAAAGGGAAGGGAAAAGTGGTATTTTCTAGAAGCATCATTCAATTTCCTATAATCCATACACACTATCTATCCTGTGATCATAGTTTGTATTAATTCATTTTGATCATTATGCACAACGATCATACCTCCCTTTTTAGGTATACATTATACGGTAATCACCCACGTACTATAAAAAATGAGATAGAAAATACTTATGTTAAGAAGCTTGATAGTTTTGGCCTTTACTACCTCTTGTATCATTTGATTTAATCTCCTTTGTGGCTGTACTATGGGCCTACAGCTCTCCCCCATTAAGATTTTATGTATTCAAATTGAGTAGCTAATTCTCTTAATATCGACTATCTTCCATCCAAAGGCTCTCTTATGCTCATTAAGGACTCTTAGGAGCTTTTCTTCCATCTCACATGTCAAGGAAAAAGAAATCATTACCAGCAAAGAATTTGAATCATCAAGATAAGCATACTGCAATTGAGGGGAAGGGGTTTAAGTTCAAGAATATGAGGCTTCTTAATGGATGGATTTTTTTGTATAGAGGAAGGCCTCTACAATACTTCAAAACGTGGTTGCGCATTCTTCTTGTAAGGAGGATTGGCCTTCAAACTTGCCACAACGGCCCATCTCCCTTTATCCTTCTCCTCCTCTTCCTTAGCAAGAATTAAACATGCCTCCAACTTATCTTTGAGCCTATTCTCATGCAATAATTCAAAGGGTAAAAAATCAAGTGCATCAATTTTATAACATCTATCTCATCATCTAATGTTTCGTAGCTTTAAACACATTAAAAATCACTTGATCATCTCCTACCCTAAGTAACAACCTCCCTAGTTAAACATCAATTAATGCCTTACCCATAGCTAGGAAGGGTCTACCTAGAATAAGAGGTATGTTCACATCCTCTTCCATGTCTAAAATAAGAAATCAATCGAAAAGATGAATTTATCTACCTTGACAAGAACAACATCAATGATGCTCTAGGATACTTGATGGATTTATTAGCAAGTTGCAAAGATACCGTTGTAGGCTTTGGCTCTCTAAGTCCAAGTTTTTAAAAACAGTCATAGGCATGAGATTTATGCTAGCACCCCCCAATTACACAAGACTTTGGAAACTAAAATTAGACCAATAGTGCAAGGGATAGAAAAACTTTTGGGGTCTTTGAGCTCAAGAGAAAGCTTGTTTTACACAATCGCCGAGTGCTCTTTGGTTAAGTTCAGATCTTATGTTCCTCTAATTTCCTTTTGTTAGACAAGATTTCTTTCAAGAGTTTAGCATAACTAGGCATTTGAAGTAAAGCATCGGCAAATGGTATATTAATATGCAACATTTTAAAGACTTCAAGAAATTTAGAGAATTGCACATCTAACTTTTGTTTTTTCAATACCATAAGAAAAGAGGGATGAACAATTATTGCTTCATTAAGGATGACCCCTTTGGAAGAGGTGCAAGGCTTTAATGTTGATGCATGCTCATCTTCCTCCTTTTGTTGAGGTTCCTCTTTCTTGTCATTGGGAATTGACTCCTCTTCTTGAGATTCTACTTCTTTCACCTTTAAATTTACCTCTTTTCCACTCCTCAAGGTGATGGCCTTGACATGCTCTTTAGGATTTTTTTTCCATGTCACCAGGCAATGCCCCTTGAGCACGCCCTAAAACCATGCTTGCAATTTGACCTATTTGAGTTTCCAAATTCCATAACTTCACTAATTATTTTGGATTCTCACTTTAGTGTTAGCAATGAACATAGCCACAAGCTCTTTCAAATTTGATTTCTTATCTTGAGGCGGGTAATCGAGTGGTGGATGTATTGCCATGTTTTGATTGGCTTGAGAAGTACCTTGGCCACTTTGACCTTCCTATGCTAAACATGGGTGATTCCACCAACCAGAATTATATGTTTGGGAATAGGATTGTTTGCTTACTTATTAAAATTCCCCACATAATTGGTTTGCTCGGATGAGGATGAAAATGGGTTCCCTAGTTGGCACTTGGTGCTATAATGTAATACCCAAGCCTCACACTACTCACTTAGCCAATATGATTCATGCACTACATGCTACTTATATGCTTATTTGCATTAACATCTGCATGGCATCTTACATAGCATTCTTAATCGTTAGACCTCTAATACTATCACTTGATGTTAGTGGTTGAGATCCTACAACCTAATTAAGTAATTCTATATTTATATAAGAAAAAGAATAGATTGGTCAATATATTGGATATTCATAGGTTATATGTTATAATTTTGGAAGTGTTAAATGTGTTACTAGTAAGTTTATATGAATTGATTCAATTAGATCGAGGTGTTTTAAAAGTATACATCCATGAATTAACATACTTGGAAAATTGGACATGATATAATGTGATTTAAGTGTCATATTACAAGGTCCATATGTGCATATAATTTTAGAAATGCAAACTAGACAATCATTTAAGAATCGGATGTCAATCGGTTTAGAGACCGAATCAACGGTTAAGAAATTAGGGCAAACATTTATTATCCGATCATATGAAAATTAAAATAGGTTGTGATTAGATAATTAAACATTGAGAAACACTAGATTAGATTTGTATAAGTTGTGAATAATATCATATTTGAACCACCACTTGACACCTCAAGCTTTGCCAACTCAAGCTACCACCTGAACCTTTCTTCATTTCTATCCCTGAACCACGACCAAAAATCATTTTCTAAGAAATTTCACCTTCCAAACCTCCATATTAACTTTTAGAAGTTTCTTTCAATTAATTCCAAGTTAAGAAAAAAGTGAAGGAAGCAAAGGGAAGTAAGGAGGAGCAAGTAGAAGTTTAAATTTGTGCATAGGTGAGCTTAACTCATGTTTTTGATTTAAGTTCTTGAATTGTTTGAGGGTTTATGATTTTTAAAGCTTCTATTATTGTTTATAATCATGTTAGAATATTATTTATGGTCTTATAATTCACAAACGATGGATTTTTAGGTACAAAATCGCAATAGAAATCACTAGGGACAGAAAATTATATACTTGCTGGTTTTGTTTTTAAAGCTTTATATATGTATAATAACTTGATTAAAACCTATATATTTCACCATATATCTGTTTATATATGATGTTAGGTTATGTATGTAAGTTTGGACAGGTTATAAATTGAAATATGGTATGATATTTGAAGAGACACTCAAAACTATCATGATAGAACTTACAGTTTTTGTACTGTGATAAGTGGGCTGTTTTTCTGAAGTAAATCAGGGAATTTAGGCAATTATGAAATATTATTACATTACTATACATGTTAGCTAAGTGTGGTAAAAAATTGGGAGTGATTGGATATGCTTAGGAATGTCAAAATTATCATACAACTAAATTGGACAATAAGAAAATATAAAAATGTGAACCTGTCCCATTTGATAACTTAGCATGTTTCAACCTAAACATGTTGCTATTAAATGTTAACAATTAGGTACATGCAATTAGAGTTATAATACTTCAATTATATGATGTTTACATGTATCTAATATGAGAAATTAAGGTATTTGAGAGACTATATTGGGTTCTAGTTTGTAAAAACTTGAATGTTACCTAGATAGCTTGGTGTTTAGGGTCATAGTATGATATTTTATTCTTTCAACTTGCCAAATTAGGAATAGTGCTTGATGTTGGGTAATATTACATGCTATTTTACATCTAAGATTGGAGGGGAACAATAAATAAATCTAGACTAAGCCACCAACCAAGTGAAAGGTAAGTAAAAATCCATTTACAACTACAATGCGTGAACATAGTACATCTGGAAGCATTTATTGTTAGAGTAATGCCCGACGTGCTAATTATATTGGTCGTTCTTATACTCTTGTGAATCATTCTTGTTTATATTAATATCATTTAAATGGCAATCTTTATCTCATAATAAGAATTAGATAAAGTCCTTAGATTACACATAGATATGGGGCATGGTTGCGCATATGATGGTGATCGTGGAATATGCCTCTAAGGCTATGATCTTAAAACATTCCAAGTTAAGGATCAATGAGATGGGACATCATTGATCTCGTTGAGACTTGCGCATTCGATGCAGGCTCGAAAAGAGGATGCCTCATTCCATAGGTATTGGTGTGGAGACACTAGTGCATGTATGCGGGTGCTTGCTGGGAACAAGTACACTGAACAACCCCACCTGAAAATTCTTAATTGGAAATATTCTATTATCGAATGGGAATTTTCTCGTTACGATAGTTCAAGAATTAGTCCTTAGACTTGAGGCAACCATGGTAACCTTATGCATGACATGTTGTACTTTGATGTATTTCCCGATTGCATGAAAATCACAAGGGGTTTATATTGGGTGTAATATCTTCATGTGTGGAGATTAATGAGTGGCTAACAAAGGATCTGTCACCTATCTAGATGAATAGGTGAATCTCCAAAATCATTGGCCAAGGTTGGATGGAAATTAGACGTGAGGTTTTTTAATTATTCATCATCGAGTCAAGCTACTAGAAATAGAAACATAATTATTGAGTTAATGGGGTTTCGACTCAACATCCATGCCCTAGGCTCTATCGGGAGATTAGATGATGAAAGGATCGTACTTGCATGATATTCGTAATTGAAATAGGTTCGCACATTCACGTTAGACTAGGAGTCATGATGCATTGCTAGGTGCTTCCCATGTCTTGTGGGTTTTTGGAATTATTGAGTTAATTCCAAGAGAATTAATTAATTAATGAGAACAATTAATTATTCAACTAAGTCATAAGAGTTGTGAGCCCACGACTAGCTTAAAGTGAACCTAAGGGGTCACACACAAAATTTGGACAAGTCCATTTCTAGCCTAGAAATTAATTCAAGTGTTGGATTAAATTAATTAATGTGATTAATTAATAGGGGTTAAATTAATTCAAGTGTGGAATTAATTTAAATTAATTAATTAGATTAATTGATTGGACCTAATTGGATTAGGGAGCCCAATTAGAATATTTAATTAATTGATTGGATCAATTAAATAAGATGGGCCTAATTAATTAAATGAATTAATTTAATTGATTGAATCAATTAAAGTAGGGCCTAATTGATTACTTAGGCCTAGGCCCATTAGGTGTGGGCTTGTAGGAAGCCTATTAGGAAATTGGATTCGGAATACAATTTCTAGAGGAAGTTGAATTGAGAATTCAATTTCTAAGAGATTATAAGGAAAAAGGAAAGTCCTTATGGGATAAGCAAACTTACTAAAAGAGTTGGAGATAAGAAAGGAAGAAGAGTCCTACATGGAAAAGACTTGTGGTAGCCTTTATTGACAATCTTCTTGGATATTTTTTATGGGAATTTTATATGCAGATTTTTGTGAAAAAATAATATGGAAAACAGCCCCTCTCTCTTAAAGAAAAATAGTTTTCTTCATCTCCAAAAATTCATCCATCATTTCCTTTCAATCTCCAAAAGTTCACCAACCTTTTATCTAGTTTAATTCTTGATTCAATTATTGAATTAAGAATTAATTAAACACCTAAAACACTAATTGTTACTGTGTTCTTGTTCCAAACAAAATCATTTTAGGATAGAATTATCGAATCAAAAACTACTAGCATAGGATTCGGTTGCAAGTGGGCATCTAAGGTGTGGATAACGTTAGAGGGATAACATTTGGGATCCTAGAAGCAAATCAGATTTCAATCAAAGGGGTTTTAAATTGAAGAACATGGAGATACTTTCATGCAGGGATAATGATTTGAATCGTTTCAATCCTTACATTAGCCGGAGCGCAAATCAAGGTAAGGGTTTTCTAAAACTTTCTTGCTTTAACTATCAGAAAATGCACAACTGAGTAATCATGAAAGGGTTTTGGGATTCATTTTAATTACATGTGATGTAATATATATTTATGTTTTCAAAAAATTTTAAATTCCGCTGCGTATATGTTTTTCGGGATCGCGCGAACCCAATAGTGGTATTAGAGCCAAAGTTCGTGCGTTTCTCATACTTTTTGATTATATTTATTTAATATATATGATAGATCAGTATAGATCAGTATATCAGTATAGATCTGTGTGAAGAAGTATTTGAGGCTCTTATGATCAGTATAGATCTCGCACCGTTCACCATATAAGTAGTGCCTCCATATTTTAAGTGCAAATACTACAGCAGCAAGTTCCAAGTCATGCGTGGGGTAATTCTTTTCGTACTATTTAAGTTGCCTGGATGCATACGCAATTACTTTGCCATTCTGCATCAGTACACATCCTAATCCATTCTTCGACGCATCACTGTAAATTACGAATCCTCCCGTACCTGATGGAATTGAGAGAATAGGTGCTGAAGTCAGCCTCTTTTTCAGCTCCTGGAAACTTCGCTCACACATATCCGTCCATCTAAACATCACCCATTTTCTGGTTAATTGTGTCAATGGCATTGCAATCTTGGAGAACCCCTCCACAAATCTTCGGTAATATCAAGCCAAACCCAAAAAACTGCGTACCTCTGAAGGATTAGTAGGCTGCATCCAGTTGTTGATAGCTTCAACTTTACTTGGATCTACTGATATTCCCGCTCCTGATATAACATGTCCCAAGAATACCACACGATCCAACCAGAACTTGCATTTCTTGAATTTGGCGTATAAATGCTTCACTTTTAGGACCTCTAGTACTTGTGTTAAATGTGTGGCATGCTCTTCTTTAGTTCTGGAGTAGGCTATAATGTCATCTATGAACACAATAACAAATTTATCCAGAAATTCTTTAAACACTCTGTTCATCAGATCCATGAATGCTGCTGGAGCGTTAGTCAATCCAAATGGCATCACCAAAAATTCATAGTGCCCATATCTTGTACTAAATGCTGTCTTGGGGACATCCTCTTCCTTTATCTTCAATTGATGGTACCCAGAGCGTAAGTCAATCTTTGAAAATATTGCGGCACCCTGAAGCTGGTCAAATAAATCATCAATTCTGGGTAACGGATACTTATTCTTAATTGTGACCCTATTCAACTCTCGATAATCAATGCACAATCTCATGGTGCCATCCTTCTTGCGTACAAACAGAACTGGTGCTCCCCAAGGTGAAAAGCTCGGTCTGATGAATCCCTTGTCCAACAAGTCCTCTAATTGTACTTTCAATTCTTTCAACTCCAAGGGAGCCATTCTGTAGGGAGTTTTAGAAATTGGAGATTTTCTGGTTGTATGTCAATAACAAACTCTATTTCACGATCTGGTGGCAATCCCGAGAGATCATCTGGGAATACTTCAGTATATTCTCGTACCACTGGTATTTCACTCAGAGTTGGTGGGTGTTGTTCCTCAATGTTCATGACACTCACCAAGTACCCTTCGCAACCATCATTGAGTAATCGTTGTGCCTTCACTGCTGAAATCATAGGAATTTGAAATTCTTCACAATGCTGGCAAATGTGAAAGACTCTTTCCCAGAAAGTTGAAATATCACCGTCTTTTCCTTACAGTTGATAGCAGCCCCATACTTTGACAACCAATCCATGCCCAAAATAACATCATAATCATTCATATCCAGTACAATCAAATCAGCATGTAATTCTCTACCTTCAACAAGTATAGCACAAGCTCTCAAAATCCGATCGGTTTGTCTAGTATCTCCAGAGAGAACTGTTACACTATAACTGATTTCTGCTACATCTGGTATTCTACCCAGCCTCTTCACGTACTCAGTGGATGCAAATGAATGCGTAGCTCCAGAATCAAATAATACAAGTGTTGGAACATTAGAAATATAAAGTGTACCTATTACCACCGATGGATTTGCTTCTACATCCGCCCTGGTCATGGTGAACACCTTGGCTGGTACATTCTTTTGGCTAGTCTGATTCTGTTTACCTGGGCAAAATTTAGCAATATGTCCCGGTATTCCACATCAAAACCACGTCCTGGTATCTATATAGCAGCCTCCAGTATGTCGATTACCACATTTCTAACATACAGCTTCTGGCATCGGTGCTTTTCCTTGTTCGACCCGTGGCCTCTTATTTTGACCTTCTTGTTGTTGGCCTTGTTCTCTTTGAAATTTAAATCCTGTCTTCTGTATTTGGATCGGCCTCTGCATTTGGACTGGCCTCTTTTGCCCCACAGTCCATCTCTGTCCCTGCTGTCTGAATTGCTGTCGAGCCTCTTGTGCACGAGCGATTCTCAATTCAGCCTGTTCTGCTACTAGTGCCCTCTCAGCTACCTGTGAAAATGTCACTCCTTGAGTACCTGCCATATTCACATCCCGGTATAACTCGGCCTCAAACCTTCTAGAAATCTCTCTACTTTAAGTGCTTCAGTGCTGACCATATGCGTAGCGAACCTGGACAGTTGTTCAAATTTATGAATATATTCCCCAATAGTCATTGCTCCTTGTCGCAGTTGTATAAACTCATTCATCTTCATCATGCGAACTGGGGTCGTGAAATATTTATTTCGGAATAACTTCTTGAATATGTCCCAGCTCATGGTAGTAATGTCCTCTATGCTGCTGATCATGTCCCACCAATGGCCTGCACTACCGCGAAGCATGAAAGTGGCATACATTACCCTCTCCTCTACTGACACCCTGCTATACTGGAACATGTTTTCCAGGGTCCTCAACTAGTCCTCTGCAGTGGTAGGATCAATCGCATCCTCAAATGTTGGGGGATCCACCCTCCTAAATCGTTCTCCACCATATATATATAGTCCGCCCGCTGTTGGTTTACCTCCACCCGCGGTTGTTCACCATTATCTCTTTGTCGAATCAGTTGCTGAATTTGCTCGGACTATCGTTCAATTAACTCTGTTAATCGGTTAGTCATGGTATCTCGATCATTAACCGAGGTGGGTATCTCATTTCTCTGCGCTCTGGCACCACCACTGCTCTTACCATGAGTTCTCACCATTTTAGAGTGCTGTTTTACACAAGTTTGACAATATATGGCCAATATAATTCATGGAATATGTAATGCAATATATGATAATGTAAAACTTACTGGCGTGGCTGCGCTCCGCAAGTTCTAAGATCATGTACATGGATAGTCTACAGAATCAAGACCTGGGTTCTGATACCACTCTGTAACACCCCCATTACTACACAACTAGATATATATTATAATTTGACATGATAGAACCTGTGTGCATGCATGGAATATTTTTTTTAACACTTTAAGAAAAGATAAATCACTTCTTACATGCACAACTCTGTTTAAAATACTTTATAACACATGTCATGTATATAGCACGATCGATATTTATATAAAAGCTCAACACCCACAACGACCCAATATTTACATACTTATTTACAGTAAAGTTTTAAAAGCGAAATATAGTACCAGTCTAAAAATATAATACAACAGACTCAAAATATAACAAGCCAACAAAATAGCCCAACAGGTCGTCACCCATGTACACACTCTCTCAGACACCTGCAGGAGCTCCAACCACCGCCCAGCCAAAAAAAGATACTTCAAGTATCGTCGTACTCACCTACAATGCATAAACTATATGAGCTAACGCTCAGCAAGTAAAGATTATGCATGTCAAAGAATAATCCACAATATCAAGTCATGCAACTCAAAATGCTATGCTCACAATGCAATTTTATGCATCAAAATATTTCTCTCAAAATCATTTCTTTCTTGGGCCCCTGACCAACGCTACTATCCCATACACCGGAAAAGAGCTCTGTATACCGCCATAATCCAATGGACAATAATCATATAAGCATGCAAATCCATGCATACTCATACGCATGCAAATCCATGCACGCGAACCTGTAAATCCATGCATAACACCATGCAAATCCATGCATGCTTCGGTGCACTAGTAGTGGTCAACAAAACATTTTCCTTTCTCTGAATCATGTCGTGCAATGCAAGATTTATCACAATGATAGTATATAATGCATGCACGTGCTAATGACAATTCCCATGTATGTATGCTCAATGGAGAGCCCTCTACTATGCACATATGATTTATGATATTACATATAATTCACACATCTACTATGTCTATGCATTGTGGTTGCAAATGAGTCTTAACTTACCTTTCACTTGGTTGGTGGCTTAGTCTAAATTTGTTTAGTATTCCTCTCCAACCTTAGATGTAAATAGCCTGTAATATTACCCAACATCAAGCACCATTCCCAATTTGGCAAGTTGAAAGCACAAAATCTCATACTAGACCTTATACACCAAGCTATAAGCTAACAATCAAGCTTTCACAAACTAGAACCCAATATAGCCCCTCAAATACCTCAATTTCTCATCTTAAATACATGCAAACATCATGTAATTGAAGTATTATAACTCTAATAGCATGTGCCTAATTGTTAACACTCAATAGCAACATGTCTAGGTTGAAACATGCTAAGTGATCAAATGTGGCAGATTCACATTATCATATTTTCTTGCTGTCAAGTTTAGTTGCATGATAATTTTAACATCCCTAAGCATATCCAATCACTCCCAAATTTTTACCACACTTAGATAACATGTATATAAATGTAACCATATCATAGAATTGTTAAAAATCACGGATATAGCTTTCCAAGTTCAGATCTCTTCACGACATACTGAAACAGATTATTTCCTACCGTGACAGTTTTGCACACTTAATAATATTAATGGTTTTGGCGCCATTAAGTATATCCAATCACTTCAAAATTTTCACCATACTTAGAAAACATATATAAGGAGACAATCAGGTCATAATATTACCAAAAATAATGGATTTAGCTCCCCTAATTCAGTCTCCTTCACAGCACACCAGAACAGATTTTGCTATTTTGGCAGTTTGAGTGTTTCCCCAATATCATTCTCTATTTCAATTTCCAACTGATAAAACTTCATTACAATACTCTTAACTCATATATGGTTATGTAAATGGTAATAATTATAGGTTTTATTCAACATACCATACACTTTTGAAGCCTAAAACACAAGAAAACAATAAGATGACAGTTTCTGCGACAAGTATTTCCTATTAAGTGTTTGTCATCAAAAACCCTTTCTTTGTGCACCAAAGTCTAACCAAAAACTTCCTAAAACTTTTATAAGAGATATTAAAAGCTTAATAAACAATAAAACCATTCATAATAATCTGAAAATCAAAGGTAAAACCGTAGATAAGTGTTACCTATGCAGATTTTGAGGTTAACTTGATGGTAATCACTTCTCCTTTGCTTTTCTTGGTTTTATTTCAAATTGGAATCAATTTGGATCACTTGGAGACCTTAAGGTGTGTGTTTGGAAGATGAAAATTTCTGAAATGAGGGTCTGGTTGTTGCTTAAGGGTGAAGGGTTTGAGGCGTTAGCTTGAGATGTTAGCTTAAGCTTAATAAGAAAGCATGAGGTGGCAAGTAAATAGCAAAATCTGATTTTCTCCCTTATCTTGAAGCCATAATCTTGTGTGTCTCACCTATTTTTATTTGGTTGCAACCTATCTTAGTCACCATTCATTCCCATAGTTATTTCCTATGTCCGTTCATTCGATCTCCAAATCGATTCACATTCGATTCCTAACGAAATATCAAGTTTGTATTTCTAAAATCATATGCATATATGGGCCTTGTAATAGGACACTTAAATCACATTATATCATGTCTAATATCCCAAGTATGTAAATTTACAAATATATACTTTTGAAATAACTTGATCAAATCAAATTAAACCGTATAAGCTTACTAGTAACACTTTTAGCACTTCTAAAATTATAACCTATATATCCCATCTATATCTAATATTGATCCACCTCATTTTCTTCTTATTTCAATATAAAATCAACTACTTAGATTAGAAAATTCAATAACTAATACCGTGCAAGAACTTCAGAATTTAGTTTAATATTCAAGAATGTCGTATAAAATGAAATAAATTATGCAATGTCAATAGAATTGCAAATAGCATATAAAATTAACACGTATTGCATGAATCATATTTGGCCATGTGAGTAGTAAGAGGCTGGGGTATCACACAACATATGGGCGCCCAGCCGCCTGACGTGTGGTCTGCCTAGCCACTCGACGGGCAGTAGCCTTGTTGAATTATTGTCCATCCCGTCTCGTTATGTAATTGTTACGTGAAGTTTATGATTTTTCATTTTAAAATTAAATGTTAATTTTAATTTTTGAAAAATCATTTTTCATAAAAATCCAAAATTTGAAAGAAATTGCATATAACATAATCGATAAATTTATATGTTTTCATTGTCATGTGATGATTTATGTTAAGCATGCTAGTTGGATTATCATGGAGCTTAGGCCAATGTGATTGGTTTAATTTTATGATTAATTGGTTATTTTTGGGTTTTAATTAAATGAGGCTTGCGAGTCTCACATTTCTCTGTTTTATTTTTGTTGTACTTCTATCTCCCTTCTATGTATCTCCCCTTGGAATTGTTCCAAGGTTTCTTAGAGTTTTACCAAATGTAATGAGAGTAGAATTAGGTGGTAAGGTTAATCTTTTTGTAATTTGACGGACATTACAAGAAGATTGAATGAAGATGGAGGAAAAATGAGGAAACAAGGCCCATGAATGTATGGGATATATTTATGTAATAGATAGGTCTATTTGCATTTTAATTATCACCCTTAGATCGACCTAGATCCACTTTGGCTTGAGTGGATCGCATAGGATTAAGGGCTCATGATCATCTATTTATTTTAGGATGTATGTGATACATGTTGTTTTTATTTAATGCTTCCTTATGATGTATGTTTGTCATCATTATGATAGTGAACATTAAATAAACAAGAAAAGAAAACGATGAGGCCTTATATAATAAATCTAGTATAACCCTCACTTGAAAATGTTTCAAGTTGAGAACCTTTATTAGTTCGATATCAAACATAAATGGGCAATATTGGGTGGGACACAATCATCCATGTCTTCCATCAAAAGTAGTAGCATGCCGATACGCTACCATATTTAGTCTGTTGGCCATGAGTTGTGGGATGTGCTAAGTGTAGGCAAGCTGTGACCACTACTAAGCATTGAGATGCTCTTATGGTGGACTCATCTTTATCGTTGGCCATGAGTCGCTGGACGTTTAGATGCTCTATCTACATGGATGTTTGATGGGTAATGCTTGACACTTAGTACCATATGGGCTCATAAAATTGGGGTGTATGGGAAGAGGTGAGGGCAAAAAGCTTGAGGTTGCATGGGGATGTAATTGCTAATATTGTTAGCTATCTTTTAGTTTTGTTGTATAGGCTCATAAAATTGGGGTGTATGGCAAGGCTAGTTGGACCTCAAGCCTACTAAGAAATTAGATTTCCCGAATTTCCATCTAGAGGATGATGGGATTTGAATAAAATAGTGGGAGACATTTATAATTAAAGACCATATCATAAATGGATATTAATTGAATGAATGCTTAAATTTCTGCCTCGCATAGGATAATGGTTATCGCTAGTAATTCCACATAGGATAATCTAGACAAATAAACAAACTTACCAGCTCAATATAGATGTTTGTCACTATTGTGGATATTTAGGGTATAGAAAAAGGAAACACAAGTATTGACTTGCTTAGTTGAATTAAAAGGGGTTCTAATTCAAGTTTATACATTGTTGATATCAACCATTAAGGTTGATAAATTTTTCTTGAATATTGGATATCGAATATGATCCCATCTTTGCAAGGGGTTGTAGTGGATGACAAGAAAAATGGAGACTAAGATAAAGGACGATCCTTAAACTTGATAATAAAGTAAGTGTTGCTTTATTGGCTACAGGAATGATCCACTTAACTCTGGATGGAATTAGGATAGTATTAGTTAATTATCTTTGCTACATTGACAAATGAACTATACAATCCCAACATTCCATACTACATAATCAATAAAGTAATCTAAGAATTAGATAATCAAAACAGTGCATACTTGTGGTAAGCTGGATTAGGTCATAGTTCTAAAAAAAGAGTTCAAAAGATGGTACATTTGCTTGACCTTTTGGACTTACATGAGGTGCCAACTTGTAAATCTTATCTCTGGGAAAACATGACCAAATCACCATTTGTGGGACAAATGGAGCAAACCACGCCTTTGGATGTGATCCAAAGGGATGTAAGCAATCAACTAAGTGTTAGTGTACAAGCGAACTATTCTTACTTCATTATTCTAAGATCCTTTGAAGGGTTCAAAGAATTTAGACATAAAAAAGATAATTAAATTGGTCAAAGTATTAAATCTATCGATGTGATAGAGGAAGAGAATACTAAGGTGGTAAGTTCTTAATTATCAAACGGAGAATTAGATTCTCACTTTAAGTGAATCCAAGTTGAGTTTCATTTATTTCCTCCTTCATTCTAGGAGTTTACCCTAGAATCGATGATATTCTTATCAAGTAAGATTATCATCTAAATCGGTGCTCAAAACATCATATGAGATATGATGTGGTAAAAGACCCCTCACATATATACCTAAAGGTATAAAGGGGCCTGCTTCTTTAAAGCAGTTAGTGGGAGATAGGATGGATGTGAATCCAGCTTATGCAAATTTGTGGGGTATCCAAATGAATATAAAGAATACCATTTCTATGGTTCCTAAGAATAAAAGAGTTTGTTTTCTAGGGACACCACCTTCTTGAGAAGAAGGAATTTCTATTAGATAGAAATTACTAGATCATAGAACTTGAAACAGTTCAAGAACTATAGTTTATCTCACAAGTGGCAATAGTATATGAACAAATTACTAAAACTTCTAGTACACAACCTCCAATGAGATCTAAAAGGATCTCGGGGCTACTTATATGATAAGAGTCTCTTGCTAGAGAGCAGCAATGAGGATCTTCTTTTTAATTATTGATTTAACTAAGAAGTAATGATGTATGACATCAATTCGGAAATTGGCAAAATGCCATACAATCCAAAATGGACTCTATGTACTCCAACAAGGTTTGACCTTGGTGGGCCTATTAGTGGGAATGGTTCCCATTAGCTGCAAACGGGTTTGCAAATATAAATTGAAGAACATGGGGAGGTGGTGACCTATAAAGGCACGACTGGTAGCAAAGTGTTACACTCATAGTCAAGGTGTTGACTATTAAGGATACCTTTTACCAGACATGATGCTAAAATCCATTCAGAGTATGCTAGTTATATCTACGTATTACGACTACTAGATATGGCAAAGGGATATGAAGGCCATCTTTCTCAATAGGGTATTGAGAAAAGAATATAAGTTAAGCGGTCTGAGGTCTTCATATCAAACAAACGCAAGCAAAAAGTTTGAGAGCTTTAGAGATCCGTTAAAAACTCAAAATAAATTTTTCGAATGTAGAACATTCGATTCTCTAAAGCAATCAAATAGTTTGATTTCCTTAGGAATGCGAATGAGCCATATGTGTACAAGAGAGTTAGTGGGAGTATGGTGATGATTGTTGTGTTTTACGTTGATGACATTTTACTTATAGAGATGATGTAGAAATGTTGTAGTCAACTGAGACTTGTCATCTACAAAGTTCTCTAAGAGGGATTTGGAATAAGCATCCTAGGGATTGGGGATTGAGATTTATGGTGATAGATCTGAAAGGATGCTTGGACTATCCTAAATCCAAGTACATAGATTAGATGCTAAAATGGTTTAACATGAAAGAATCCTAGGAGTGATTCTTGTTTATGAGTCATGGGATTTTTCTTTCGAAGTCCTCATCCCCAAAGACTTTCGAAAGAAAGAGAAATAATGACTCACATGTTTTATGCATCCTTGAAAGAAAGCATAAAATATGCAAATCTATGTACATGATTTAATATCAGAAATGCTCTGAGTGTTATGAGCAAAATATCAATCAATTTGATGCGAAAAACATTAGAAGCCATAAAGACGATCTTTAGTACTTATGAAGCACTAAGGATTTCTTTTGGAGTTCGGTTATGGAGAACTGAAATTTAGATTCTTCATCTAGTTTTTAGTCTAAAGTAGATGACTTGAAGTTTATGTCTAAATTCATGTTCATCCTTAATGGTGGGACGGTTAGTTGGAAAGAGTTCCAAGCTTGTAACAATCGTGGATTCCACCACTGTGATTGATTACATCGAGGCACACGATGCTGCAAAAATGGATTATTTGGATAAGGAACTTAATCCAAGTGTTAGATGTAGTTCCAACCATTGTTGATTGAGTACTGGAGTACTACGATAACAATGGGGGCTATTGCACAAGCAAAGAAGTCAAGATCTCATCAAAGGATCCAAGTAGAAATAGATTAGCGATACCGTGGTTTTGAAAATCATTGGTAGAGGCAACATCAGTGTGGAAAGATTTGTCTCGACAGAAAATATACCAGACCCACTATTTTAACCCTTTAGATAAGTATTTGAAGGACATCTTCAGAAGATGGATTTTAATACGAGGGCAATTATCTCTAGGGCAAGTGGGAGATTGTTAGAGTAGTGCCCGACGTGCTAATTATTCTGGTCGTTCTTATACTCTTGCGAATCATTCTTATTTATATTAATATCATTTAAATGACAATATTTATCTTAAATTCATTATAAGAATTAGATAAAATCCTTAGATCATACATAGCTGTGGGGCATGGTTGCGCATATGATGGTGATTGTGGAATATGCCTCTAAGGTTGTGATCTTAAAACATTCCAAGTTAAGGATCAATGAGATGGGACATTATTAATCCCATTAAGACTTGCGCATACGATGCAGACTCGAAAGGAGGATGCCTCGTTCCATAGGTATTGGTGTGGAGACACTACTGCAAGTATGCGGGTGCTTGCTGGGAACAAGTATACTGAACAACCCCACCTGAAAGTTTCCAATTGGAAATATTCTATTATCGAATGGAAATTTTCTCATTACGATAGTGCAAGAATTAGTCCTTAGACTTGAGGCACCATGGTTATCTTGTGCATAATATGTTGTACTTTGATGTATTTCCCAATTGCATGACAATCACAAGGGATTTATATTGGGTGTAACATCTTCATGTATGGAGATTAATGAGTGGCCAACAAAGGATTCGTCACCTATCTATATGAATAGGTGAATCTCCTATGTGTTCCACTGTACTTGACTCCAAAATCATTGGCCAAGGTTGGATGGAAATTAGTTGTGGGGTTTTCTAATTATTCATCATCGAGTCAAGCTACTAGGAATGAAACATAGTTATTGAGTAATGGGGTTTCGACTCAACATCCATGCCCTAGGCTCAATCGGGAGATTAGATGACGAAAGGACCGTACTTTCATGGTATTCGTAATTGAAATAGGTTCGCACATTCACCTTAGACTAGGAGTCATGATGCATTGCTAGGTGCTTCTCATGTCTTGTGGGTTCTTGGAATTAATGAGTTAATTCCAAGAGAATTAATTAATTAATGAGAACAATTAATTGTTCAACTAAGTCACAAGAGTTGTGAGCCCACGACTAGCTTAAAGTGAACCTAAGGGGTCACACACAAAACTTGGACAAGTCCATTTCTAGCCTAGAAATTAATCCAAGTGTTGGATTAAATTAATTAATGTGATTAATTAATGGGGGTTAAATTAATTCAAGTGTGGAATTAATTTAATAAATTAATTAGATTAATTGATTGAACCTAATTGGATTAGAGAGCCCAATTGGATCAATTAATTAAGATGGGCCTAGTTAATTAAATGAATTAATTTAATTGATTGGATCAATTAAAGTAGGGCCTAATTGATTACTTAGTCCTAGGACCATTAGGTGTGGGCTTGTAGGAACCCCATTATAAAATTGGATTGGGAATACAATTTCTAGAGAAGTTGAATTGAGAATTCAATTTCTAAGAGATAATAAGAAAAAAGGAAAGTCCTTATGGGATAAGGAAACTTACTAAAAGAGTTGGAGATAAGAAAGAAAGAAGAGTCCTACATGGAAAGGACTTGTGGTAGCCTTTATTGACAATCTTCCTGGATTGTCAATAAGAAAGATTGTCAATAAAGTCCTTATGGGATAAGTAAAGTTACTAAAAGAGTGGAGATAAGAAAGAAAGAAGAGTCCTGCATGGAAAGGACTTGTGTAGCCTTTATTGACAATCTTCCTGGATGTTTTTTATAGGGATTTTATTTGCAGATTTTTGTGAAAAAATAATATGGAAAACAGCCCCTCTCTCTTAAAGAAAAATAGTTTTCTTCATCTCCAAAAATTCATCCATCATTTCCTTTCAATCTCCAAAAGTTCACCAATCTTTTATCTAGTTTAATTCTTGATTCAATTGTTGAATTAAGAATTAAATTAAAACACCTAAAACACTAATTGTTAGTGTGTTCTTGTTCCAAACTAAATGATTTTAGGATATAATTATCCAATCGAAAACTACTAGCATAGGATTCGATTACGAGTGGGCATCTAAGGTGTGGATACTACTAGAGGGATAACATTTGGGATCCTAGAAGCGAATCAGATTTCAATCAAAGGGGTTTTGAATTGAAGAACATGGAGATACTTTCATGCAGCGATAACGATTTGAATTATTTCAATCCCTACATCAGCTGGAGTGCAAATCAAGGTATGGGTTTCTAAAATTTTCTTACTTTAACTATCAAAAAATGCACAACTAAGTAATCGCAAAAGGGTTTAGAATTTATTTTAATTACATGTGATGTAATGTATATTTATATTTTTGAAAAATTTTAAATTCCGTAGTGTATATGTTTCCCGGGATCGCACAAACCCAACATTTATACCTGTAGTGTTGATGATATTTAAATGGATTAGATGACAAGTATATTAATTACTTTAAGAGTTTTATGATTCTTGAAACATGTTGAGAACAAGATGACTTGCATTTCATATTGAATATACCATTCATGAGCATTTACATGTACATGCACGGCATATGAGTATAGTTGAGTTTCTTGCATGCACGATATGATTTGAGACATTCAAAAAGAAAATATTTTGGTTGACCACTACTAGTGTACCGAGGCATGCGATGCATGCTTATGTGATATTTTGGGGTGCTGCGAGTGTTACTTCTTGGAGGATTATAGTGGTTGATAGGGTGTGTGCCTCTGGTGGTCACGAAAGGGTGGACCACTTGACTATGTCATTATTGACTCTATCGGTGGAAAGACTTCTAGAGGATCACAGAGGAAGACAGGGGTGGACCTCTAGTGATCCTAGGAGATGGCCCATGGACTGAGTTAATTTGTTTATGGCCATTTGATTATTGATATTGTGCAAAGCTCTTTCAATACATAGTAGGTGGGCCAAGTGTAATACCCAAGCCTCACACTACTCACTTGACTAATATGATTCATGCATTACATGCTACTTATATGCTAATTTGCATTAGCATCTGCATGACATATATAGCATTCTTAATCGTTAGACTTCTAATGCTATCACATGATGTTAGTGGTTGAGATCCTATAACGTAATTAAGTAATTCTATATTTAAATAAGAAAAATAATAGATTCGTCGATATAATGGATATTCATAGGTTATATGTTATAATTTTAGAAGTAATTAAAGGTATTACTAGTAAGCTAATATAATTTAATTTAATTAGATCGAGGTGTTTTAAAAGTATACATCCATGGATTAACATACTTGGGATATTGGACATGATATAATGTGATTTAAGTGTCATAATACAAGGTCCATATGTGCATATGATTTTAGAAATGCAAACTAGACAATCGTTTAAGAATCGGATGTCAATCGATTTGGAGATCGAATGAACGGACATAGGAATTACCTATGGGAATGAATGGTGACTAAGATAGGTTGAAATCAAATAAAAATAGGTGTGACACACAAGATTAGAGCTGCAAGATAAAGGAGAAAATCAGATTTTACCACTACATGCCATCTCAAGCTTATACCACCTCATGCTTAGACTTTTCAAGTAGCACCTCAACCTATTCTTCACTCTTAAGCTAACACACATGACTTGAACCTTCTTCTGCACCATTTTAGCTTCCAAAGACATAGAAAAATCTCTCTAAGTAGGTCCTAAGTGATTCCAACCGAAAAAGGAGGCAAAACAAGCAAAGGGGAGGAGACATAAACAAGTTCAAGTGGAAAACAGTTGCAAGGTGAGCTTAACCTACGGGTTTGGCATGAATTTCAGATTTATATTGAGGTTTATTGGCTTATTAAGCTTTGAATATTATTTATAAATATGTTAGGATGTTATTAGATAGGCGTTGGTGCACAAAGAAAGGGTTTTTGGTTGCAAATACTTTATAAAAAACACTTGTGCTAGAAACTGTCATCTTGCTGTATTCTTGTGTTTTAGGCTTCAAAAGTGTATGGTATGTTGAATAAAAACTGTAGGTATCATCATATACATGTTCATGTATGAGTTAAGAGTTTGGAATAAATTTTCATCGGTTAGAAATTACAATATGGCATTATAATTAAAGAGATGCTCAGAACTGTCTCCATCAAATTTCAGATTCTATCCTATGTGAAAGGGGACTGGTTTTTACAGCATTAAATCCATTATTTTGGCAATAATATGACCTGGTTTTCTCTTTGTATATGTCATCTAAGTGTGATGAAAATTTGGGAGTGATTGAACTTACTTAAGGGTGCCAAAACCATTAATGTCATGAAGTGCGCAAAACTGTCACGGTAGGAAAAATCTATTTCATAGACTGTGAAGGGAGCTGAACTTGGGAAGCTATATCCATGAGTTTTAGCCATTCTATGACATGGTTACATTTTTTTTATGTTATCTAAGTGTGATAAAAATTGGGGAGTGAATGACTATGTCTAAGGGTATCAAAATCATCATGCAAATTAATGTGGCAGCAAGAAAATGTGAAGTTGTGAATCTGTCCCATTTGGTTCATTAACATGTTCCAACATAGATGTGGCTAATTTGATCCCTAAATTTTAGGGGGATGTTATAAGAGTTAAAATACATCAATTAAGTGAGGTTGGTATACATTTAAGAAGTGGAACTAAGGTGCATAGAATGTTGTATTTGGTTATAATTTCTAAGTGGTAAGGTTGTTAAATTAAATTGAGATTCAAGATCTTTATACTACATTAGGTATAATGAACTTGTTAATTGAGGATGGTGATTGATATCTTGTATTTTTGCAGATTTTTTCACATATAGGGTTGGGGAGTAATACTTAAGAAACCTAGAAGTAACACACAACCGATCAAAGGTAAGTAAAGATTCATTTGCAACTACAATGCATAGACATAGCAAATGTGTGATTTATATGTAATACCATAGATCATATGTGCAAAGCAGAGGGCACGCATTATTGTCATTCATGTCCATTGAGTATACATACATTGGCATTGGCACGTGCATGCATCATATACGAGCATTGCGATAAATCTTGCATTGCACGGTATGATTTTGAGAAAGGAAAATATTTTGCTGACCACTACTACTGCACCGAAGCATGCATGGATTTGCATGGTTTTATGCATGGATTTGCAGGTTCGCATGCATGGATTTGCATGCGTATGAGTATGCATGGATTTGCATGCTTATATCATTATTGGCCATTGGATTATGGCGGTGTGCAGAGCTCTTTTCCAGTACATGGGATAGTAGCATTGGTTAGGGGCCTAAGAAAGAAATGATTTTGGGATAAATGTTTTGATGCATGGAATTGCATTATGGGCATAGCATTTTGAGATGCATGACTTGATATTGTGGATTATTCTTTTACATGTATAATCTTTACTTGTTGAGCGTTAGCTCATATAGTTTATGAATTATAGGTGAGTCTAGTGTTACTTGATACCATTGACTTATTGGGCAAGCCGTTGGGGTTCCTGCAGGTTCTGAGGATTAGTGTACATGGATGACGACATGTTGGGTTGTACTATGGGTATTTTCTAATTTTTACAATCATTATTATTGTGTAAATTGTTGTCTATATATAAAGGTTATAAGATGCAAAATATCCTTACTTCTTCTGAAAGTATAGACTATTATTTTGATTTTTGAGTTTATGCATTGTAGGTGAGTCTGGTGATACTTGATATCATGGACTTACTGGACAAACCGTTGAGGTTCCTACAGGTTTTGAGGATCAGTGTACATGGATGTCGACCTGCTTGGTTGTATTGTGAGCATATTCTAATTTTTACAATCATTATTATTGTGTAAATCGTTGTCTATACATAAAGGGTTACAAGATGAAAAATGTTTTTACTTCTTCTAAAAGTATAGGCTATTATTTTGATTTTTGAGTCTATCGTATTATAACTTTGGGATGCCGTGTTCTACATAACTCTTGAAATTTTATAGTAAATAAGTTTGAGAATAGCGTGACTGTAATGGGTGTTGTGTTTTTTATATAAACGGTATTTTTTCTATATACAGGGTTATATGTGAGAAAATACTTTTATTGTTTTTCAAAGTGCTACAGTTAACAAAAAAATATATATACACATGCACACACACATGTGCTACCTTGTCAAAAAAATTTATATCAATATCTATATTTAGTGGTAGGGGTGCTGCACCAAGGACCCAATAAAATGAAGTGATTTTTAATAAAAACTCTTTGATTTATGAGTACTCAAATATGACATATTTGTAGCATCATATCTTAGACATGAGTTACATGAGATTTTATATCATACTCTTGCCATGCATTATTTTTACTTATTGAGCATTAGCTCATGTAATTCATGCATTATAGGTGAGCATGGTGAGACTTCAGACCACTGGTTTACTGGGCTGATAGTTGATCTCCTATAGGCTTTCAAAGATCAATGTACTTGTATGACGACCTGTTGGACTATTTTGTGGGACGTGCTTTTGATTTTACAGCTTATTGTATTATATTAGTAACTTTATCTTATATATCACTTTCAAAACTCTTTTGTGATAGAGAGTTTGAGTTTGTGATAATTTTGATAGACCTTGTTAATGTTAAAATAACTACTGTATATACAGTGTTGCAGGATGTGAAAGCACTATACTTTCATCAATACTTTGTTAAACTAACTTGAAAAAAAAAGTTATACACACACATACATGCACAAATTATGTTGCAAAGGTTGTTTATATATATATGTATACAAATTTTTGGAAGGTTGTGACATATAGTGTCCCTCTCCATATAACTCACATGCGACAGTGTACACCTTCATTGCCGAAGCACTCATGTTATCAATTTTTGGGAGGTTGTGACAAGAGTGGTATTAGAGCCCAGGTCTTGATTATGTAGACTGTCCATGTACATGATCTGATAACTTGTAGAGCACAGCCATGCCAGTAAGTTTTATTTTGTGTTATAATGCATTATATATTTCATGAATTATATTGGCCATTTGTTATTAAAAAAAATGGTATTGCAGTTATGGTGAAAATAAGGGGTAAAAGTAGCAGTGGAGCCAGAACCCCAGAAGAGCAGACACCTATTCAGAATAACGATTGTGATGTTATGATTCATCGATTTACAGAGCTTGTTGAACAACAATCAGAATAAATTTAGTAACGTATCCAGCAAAGAGATATGGGTGGACAACTAAAGGCTAAAATGGTTCAACCACAACCCCGAGTAGATCACAGGTGGAGATAGTTGGGGAAAGATTCAGAAAACTGAATCCACCGGTGTTTGAGGATGCATTAGATCCTATAGCTACAAAAGATTGGTTGAGAACTCTTGAAAACATGTTTTAGTACAGTAGAGTTTCAGAAGAAGAGAAAGTGATGTGTGCATCCTTTATGCATCGAGGCAGTGCTGGACATGGGTGGGATTAAATGACAAGCATCGAAGACACCAATGTCATGACTTTGGATTCAAAGAGTTATTTTGAAATAAATACTTCACAACTCTAATTCTTGTAATGAAGATGAATGAATTTATACAGCTATGGAGGGAACTATGACAGTTGGAGAATACATTCGTAAGTTTAAACAGTTATCCAGATTTGCCACATATATGGTCAACACTGATGCATTGAAAGTTGAAAGATTTCTTGAAAGGCTTGAGACTAGAACTATATAGAGATGTGAATATGGTAGGAATCTAAGGAGTGACATACTCACAAATTACTGAGAGAGCTTTAGTGGCAGAACAAGCTGAACTTAGAATTTCTCGTGCTCAGGAGATTCAACGCCAATTTAAGCAAGGACATGGGCAACGATGGGTTGGAAATGAAAAGGAGAGACCATTTCAAATGCAGAATAAAAAATCTAAATTCCAACCAAGACAAGGGAAACAACAGTGGGATCAAAGTAAGCATATAAAGATTGATCAAGGCAAAGCACCGATGTCGCAACCTGCTTGTCCTAAATATGGTGGTCAGCACAGTGGAGTCTGTCTGGTGGGAAGGTTGGACATATTGCTAGAGTATGTCCAGATTATCCAAATCCAGCAGGATAAATAAAAGTGCCAGCTGGAGCCTTTACCATTACTAGATCAGATGGTGAGGTGAACCCATCAGTGGTAACATGTAAATTCTCTATCTTTGGTACTCCAACATTTGTATTATTTGATTCTAGAGCTACACACTCATTTATATCTATTGAGTATGTGAAGATGTTGGGTAGAGTACCTGATACTGTTAAGGTCAATTACAATGTGATAATTTATTCTGGAGATTCAAAACAAACTAACCATGTTTTAAGAGATTGTGCTATTCCCATTGAAAATAGAGAACTCTATGCTAATTTAATATTATTGACCATGAATAATTATGATATGATTTTGGGCAAGGATTGGGTGTTAAATTATCGTGCTACTATAGATTGTTAGAAAAAGACAGTGACTTTTCAACCCCTTGGAGAGGAATTATTCACCTTTATTGGAATCGTAAAAAGCTTCAAATTTCTGATTATATCAGCATTGAAAGCATAAATATTATTGGATAGTGGTTGTGAAGGATATTTTGGAGTGTTATGAGCATTGAAGAACAACACCATCCGATCCTTAGTGAAGTGCCAATTGTCCGGGAATATCCAGAAGTATTTCCTAATGATCTTCCTGGATTACCATCAGACCGTGAGATAGAGTTTATCATTGAACTAAATCCAGGAACACATCCAATATCTAAAGCTCCATATCGAATGGCACCAGCTGAGTTGAAAGAATTGAAGATACAAATATAGAAATTATTGGATAAAGGTTTTATCAGACCCAACTTTTCACCATGGGGTGCACCAGTTCTATTTGTACATAAGAAGGATGGTACAATGCGACTGTGTGTAGACTACCGAGACTTAAATAAAGTTACAATCAAGAATAAGTATCCTCAGCCTAGAATAGAAGATTTATTTGATCAGCTTCAAGGTGTATCTATATTTTCAAATATTGATCTACAATCTGGGTACCATCTACTAAAAATAAAAGAGGATGATGTCGCTAAGACAACATTTAACATGAGATATGGACATTATAAATTTTTGGTGATGCCATTTACGTTGACAAATGCTCTAGTAGCTTTTATGGATTTGATGAACCGGGTATTTAAAAAATTTCTTGATAGATTTGTTATTGTGTTTATTGATGATATCTTGATTTACTCTAACACAAAAGAAAAGCATGGTGAACATCTAAGAATGGTTTTAGAGGTTTTGAAATAGAAATAACTAAATGCTAAATTTAAGAAATGTGAATTTTGGATTGATCAAGTGGTATTTCTGGGACATGTAATATCAGGAGCAGGAATATCTATAGGTCCAAGTAAAGTAGAAGCTATTAATAGCTGGTCACAACATACTAATCTTTCAGAAGTACGAAGTTTTTTGGGTTTAGCTGGATATTATCATAGATTTGTGGAAGGATTTTACAAGATAGCTTCTTCTTTGACACAATTAACCAGAAAATGTGCAACATTTAGATGGACAGATGCTTGTGAGAAAAGTTTTCAAGAATTGAAGAAGAGGTTAACTTCAGCTCCCATTATTTCTATTCCATCACGTACTCAAGGCCTTGTGGTTTATAGTAATGCTTTGAAAATGGGTTGGGATGTGTATTGATGCAAAATGATAAAATAATTGCATATGCATCCAGATAGCTTAAAGAGTACGAAAAGAATTATCCTACTCATGATTTAGAGCTTGCTGCAGTGGTGTTTGCACTTAACATATGGAGACATTATTTGTATGGTGAACGATGTGAGATATATACTGATCACAAGAGTTTAAAATATTTCTTCACCCAAAAAGAGTTAAATATGCAACAGTGAAGATGGTTGGAGTTGGTGAAAGATTATGATTGTATTATCAACTATCATCTTGGTAAGGCTGATGCATTGAGCAAAAAATCAACACAAAATACCGCAGCTTTAGCTTTGACTCAGAAACCAGAGTTAATGGAGCTACAGAAAATGGATGTAGAGATTGTACAATAGGGATCAGTGGAGGCCAACTTTTTAGCTTTGACACTTCAACCGACTTTGATTAATAGAATTCAACAAGGATAACAAGTTGACGAATATGTTACTAAAATGATGAAAGATATTACTTTAGGAAAGTTTTATGATTTTCAGATGTCAGAGAATGGTATCTTGCGATTCGAAGAAAGACTATATGTGCCTAATGTAGACAACATTCGGGAAGATATTTTGGTAGAGGCATATTTCAACGCCATATTCAGTACATCCAGGAGCTACTAATGTAACACCCGACCACCAAATATAGATATTGATATAATAATAATTTTGACAAGGTAGCACATGTGTACATATATAATTTTTTTTTATCAACTGTAGCACTTCGAGAAACAGTAAAAGTATTTTCTCACATATAAACCTGTATATAGAAAAATCACCATTTATATAAAACACAACACCCATCATAGTCACGCTATTCTCAAACTTATTCACTATAAAATTTCAAGAGTTATATAAGACACGACATCCCAAAGTTATAATACAATAGACTCAAAAATTAAAATAATAGTCTATACTTTCGGAAGAAGTAAGGACAATTTACATCTTGTAACCCTTTATATATAGACAACCATTTACACAACAATAATGATTGTAAAATTAGAATATGCCCACAACACAACCCAGTAGGTTGTCATCCATATACACTAATCCTCAGAACCTGCAGGAACCCCAATGACTTGCCCAGTAAGTCCATGGTATCAAGTATCACCAGACTTACCTACAATACATAAACTATATAAGATAACGCTTAGCAAGTAAAGATTATACATGTGAAATAATAATCCACAATATCAAGTCATGCATCTCAAAATGGTATGCCCATAATTCAATTCCATACATCAAAACATTTCTCTCAAAATTATTTTTTTCTTGGGCCCCTGACCAATGCTACTATCCCATGCACCAGAAAAGAGCTCTGCACACCGCCATAATCCAAGGGCCAATAATGATATAAGCATGCAAATCCATGTACGCGAACCTGCAAATCCATGCATACAACCATGCAAATCCATGCATGCTTCGGTGCACTAGTAGTGCTCAGCAAAATATTTTTCTTTTTTAGAATGATGCCATGCAATGCAAGATTTATCACAATGCTCGTATGTGATGCATGCACGTGCTAATGCCCATGTATGTATGTTCAATAGACATGAATGACAGTAATGCATGCCCTCTGCTAAGAACATATGATCTATGGTATTACATATAAATCACACATTTACTATGTCTATGCATTGTAGTTGCAAATGAATCTTTACTTACCTTTGATCGGTTGTGTGTTACTTCTAGGTTTCTTAAGTATTACTCCCCAATCCTAGATGTAAAATAATCTGTAAAAATACAAGATATCAATCATCATCCTCAATTAACAAGTTCATTATACCTAATGTAGTATAAATATCTTTAATCTCAATTTAACTAAACAACCTTACCACTTAGAAACTATAACCGAATACAACCTTCTACGTACCTTTGTTCCACATCTTAAATGTATACTAACCTCATTTAATTGATGTATTATAACTCTTATAACATCCCCCTAAATTTTAGGGATCAAATGCACCACATCTATGTTGGAACATGTTAATGAACCAAATGGGACAGATTCACAATTTCATATTTTTTTCTTGTCACATTAATTTGCATGATGATTTTGATACCATAGACATATTCATTCACTCCCCAATTTTTATAACACTTAGATAACATAAAAAAAATGTAATCATGTCATATAATGGCTAAAACTCACGGATATAGCTTCCCAAGTTCAACTCCCTTCACAGCACACTGAAACAAAATTTTCTTACCATGACATAAATGGTTTTGGCACCCTTACGTATATTCAATTACTTCAAAAAATTTACCACACTTAGATAACATATACACAGAGACAACCAGGTTATATTATTTGTAAAACTAATGGATTTAATGCTGAAAAATCAGTCCCTTTCACACAGGACAGAATCTAAAATTCGATGGTGACAGTTTTGAGCATCTCTTCAATATTATGCCCTATTTCAATTTCTAACTAATGAAAATTTATTTTAATACTCTTAACTCATATATGAACATGTATATGATGATACCTATAGGTTTTATTCAACATACCATACACTTTTGAAGTCTAAAACATAAGAAAACAATAAGGTGACAGTTTCTGCCACAACTATTTCCTATTAATTGTTTGTCATCAAAACCCTTTCTTTGTGCACCAAAGTCTAACTAAAAACTTTCTAACACCTTTATAAGAGATATTGAAAGCTTAATACACAATAAAACCATTCAGAATAATCTGAAAACCAAAGGCAAAACAGTAGGTAAGTGTTACCTATGCAGATTTTGAGGTTAAACTTGATGGTAATCACTTCTCCATTGCTTTTCTTGCTTTTATTTCAACTTAGAATCAATTTAGAGCACTTGGATACTTTAAGGTGTGTGTTTGGAAGCTGAAAATAGCTGAAATGAGGGTCTGGTCATAGCTTAAGGGGGAAGGAAAGCTTGAGGTGGCACTTAAACTGTTTGCTTAAGCTTGGTAGCAAGTATGAGATGTCAAGTTGTGGTATAAATCTGACCTTTCACGCATCCTTCAAGCCTAGATCAGATGTATCTTACTACACATTAATTTTATTGCAACCTATTTTAATTACCACAAGATCCCATAGATACTTCATAAGCTAATTTCCTAGTTGTTCATTTAATTTCTTACCCGATTGTCATCCAATTCTTGAATAATTATCCATATTAAAAATTATATAATCTTATACATAAATGAATATTGTAATATCACCTTTCAATCATATTATCTTATGTCCAATGTTCCAAATATGCAATTTACCCACATATACTTTTGAAATACCTAGATGAAATTGAATTAAACTGTATAAGCTTACTAGTAACACTTTTAACACTTTCAAAATTATAATCTATATATCCTATCTATATCCAATATTAATAAACCTCATTTTCTTCTTATTTCAATATAAAATCAACTACTTAGATTAGGAAATTCAATAACTAATACCGTGTAAGATTCAGAATTAAGTTTAATATTCAAGAATATCGTATAAAATGAAATAAATTACGCAATGTCAATAGAAATGCAAGTAGCATATAAAATTAGCACGTAATGCATGAATCATATTGGCCAAGTGAGTAGTGTGAGGCTTGGCTATTACAACTAAAATGTATAGAGATTTGATAATGTATTTGTGATACCCGAACCTCTTACTACTCACATGGCCAAATATGATTCATGCATTACGTGTTAATTTTATATGCTAATTGCATTTCTATTGACATTGCATAATTTATTTCATTTTATACGACATTCTTGAATATTAAACTTAATTCTGAAGCTCTTACCCGGTATTAGTTATTGAATTTTCTAATCTAAGTAGTTTATTTTATATTGAAATAAGAATAAAATGAGGTGGATCAATATTAGATATAGATGGGATATATAGGTTATAATTTTGGAAGTGTTAAAAGTGTTACTAGTAAGCTTATACGGTTTAATTTGATTTCATCAAGTTATTTCAAAAGTATATATTTGTAAATTAACATACTTGGGATATTAGACATGATATAATGTGATTTAAGTGTCCTATTACAAGGCCCATATATGCATATAATTTTAGAAATGCAAACTTGATATTTCGTTAAGAATCGGATGTGAATCGGTTTGGAGATCGAATGAACGGATATAGGAAATAACTATGGGAATGAATGGTGACTAAGATAGGTTACAACCAAATAAAAATAGGTGAGACACACAAGATTAGGGCTGCAAGATAAGGGAGAAAATTAGATTTTTCTATTTACTTGCCACCTCATGCTTTCTTATTAAGCTTAAGCTAACATCTCAAGCTAACACCTCAAACCCTTCACCCTTAAGCAACGACCAGACCCTCATTTCAGCCATTTTCATCTTCCAAACACACACCTTAAGGTCTCCAAGTGATCCAAATTGATTCCAAGTCGAAATAAAAGCAAGAAAAGCAAAGGAGAAGTGATTACCATCAAGTTAACCTCAAAATCTGCATAGGTAACACTTATCTACGGTTTTGCCTTTGGTTTTCAGATTATTATGAATGGTTTTATTGTTTATTAAGCTTTCAATATCTCTTATAAAGGTGTTAGGAAGTTTTTAGTTAGACTTTGGTGCACAAAGAAAGGGTTTTGAATGACAAACACTTAATAGGAAATACTTGTGGCAGAAACTGTCATCTTACTATTTTCTTGTGTTTTAGGCTTCAAAAGTGTATGGTATGTTGAATAAAACCTATAATTATTAACATTTACATGACCATATATGAGTTTAGAGTATTGGAATGAAGTTTTATCAGTTGGAAATTGAAATAGAGAATGATATTGGAGAAACACTCAAACTGCCAAAATAGCAAAATCTATTTTGGTGTGCTATGAAGGAAACTGAATTAAGGGAGCTAAATCCATTATTTTTGGTAATATTATGACCTATTTATCTCCTTATATATGTTATCTAAGTATGGTGAAAATTTTGGAGTGATTGAATATACTTAATGGTGCCAAAACCATTAATGTCATGAAGTGTGCAAAACTGTCACGGTAGGAAACAATCTGTTTCAGTATGTCGTGAAGAGAGCTGAACTTGGAAAGCTATATCCGTGATTTTTAGAAATTATATGATATGGTTACATTTATATACATGTTATCTAAGTGTGGTAAAAATTTGGGAGTGATTGGATATGCTTAGGGATGTTAAAATTATCATACAACTAAACTTGGGAATGGTGCTTGATGTTGGGTAATATTACAGGCTATTTTACATCTAAGGTTGGAGAGGAATACTAAACAAATTTAGACTAAGCCACCAACCAAGTGAAAGGTAAGTAAAGATTTATTTACAACCACAATGCATAGACATAGTAGATGTGTGAATTATATGTAATATCATAAATCATATGTGCATAGTAGAGGGCTCTCCATTGAGCATACATACATGGGCATTGTCATTGGCACGTGCATGCATCATATACGAGCATTGTGATAAATCTTGCATTGCACGGCATGATTCTGAGAAAGAAAAATATTTTGCTGACCACTACTAGTGCACCGAAGCATGCAGGGATTTGCATGGTTTTATGCATGGATTTGCAGGTTTGCGTGTATGGATTTGCATGCGTATGAGTATGCATAGATTTGCATGCTTATATGATTATTGGCCATTGGATTATGGCGGTATACAGAGCTCTTTTCCGGTGCATGGGATAGTAGCGTTGGTCAGGGGCCCAAGAAAGAAATGATTTTGAGAGAAATATTTTGATGCATAAAATTGCATTGTGGGCATAGCATTTTGAGATGCATGACTTGATATTGTGGATTATTCTTTGACATGCATAATGTTTACTTGTTGAGCGTTAGCTCATATAGTTTATGCATTGTAGGTGAGTCTGGTGATACTTGATACCATGGACTTACTGGGCAAGCTGTTGGGGTTTCTACAGGTTCTGAGGATCAGTGTACATGGATGACGACCTATTGGGTTGATTGTTAACTTATTTGATTTTATAGTCTATTGTATTAGGTTTTTGGATTTATACTGTGTTACTTTTATAACTTTTCTGTACACGGGTATATAAATATTATGATTGTTATGGGTCCTCTGCAGGTATATATATTAGTCTGTGAGTGGGAAAATGTTTATTATTTATTAATATATTACAGGAAAAAAAAAATAATGCATGCACACAGGCTCTATCATGTTAAATTATACTATATATATATAGTTGTATAGTAATGGGGGTGTTACAGTATTACTGGTCGCCAGATATGAAAAGAGATATTGCTCAATTTGTACACAATATTTAACATATCAACAAATAAAGGCAGAACATCAAAGACCAGCAGGAACCTTGCAACCTTTATTTATTCCAGGATGGAAATAGGAAAGAATTACTATGGATTTCATGTCGGGATTACCTAAAATAGTTAAAGGTCATGATGTTATTTAGGTTATCACTGATAGGCTAACTAAATCTACTCACTTTCTTACAATTTGTTCCACCTATTCCATGGACTGTTATGCACAAATATGTATACAGGAAGTAGTCAGACTTTATGGGGTACCACTATCTATTATTTTTGATAGAGATTCAAGGTTTTTGTTTAAGCATGTGTATTAAATTTTCATGGTCAATGGAGAATATTTTTACCTTTAGTGGAATTCTCTTATAAAAAAGTTATTAGTCCACTATTGGAATGGCCCCCTATGAAGCATTATGTGGTAGAAAATGTAGATCTCTAGTTCATTGGGATGGGATTAGTGAAAAGAAGCTTTTGGGCCCAAATATGATTCGAGAAATGACAGAAGCTATGATACAAATTCATAAATGAATGCAGACTACCTAGAGCCAACAAAAAAGTTATGCTAATCAAAGAAGAAGAATGTTAGAATTTACAGTAGGAGATCAAGTATTTCTGAAGGTATCTCCAATGAAGGGGATTATGCGATTTAGAAAGAAAGGAAAGCTCAGTCCCAGATATATTGGTCCACTTTATATTATTGAACGAATTGGAGATGTTGCTTACAAACTCGACCTACCTGGATCAATGTCTCAAGTGCACAATGTATTTCATGTATCTATGTTGGGGAAATATATGGCAAATACATTTCATATTCTGAAAAATGAACCTAGAGAGCTAAAAGCATATTTGAGTTATGAAGAAAGACCTGTAGAGATTCTTCTACCAGAAGTAAAACAACTTGGAAATGAAAAGATCCCATTGGTTAAAGTATTATGGAGAAATCAGTCAACAGAAAAAGCAAGTTGGAAAAGGGAAGATGATATGAAAGTTAAGTATCCAAAACTCGTTCGGTAAGTAAATTTTGAGGAAAAAATTTTAATAAGAAGGGGAAGATGTAATACCCAAGCCTCACGTTACTCACTTGGCGAATATGATTCATTCACTACATGCTACTTATATGCTAATTTGCATTAACATCTACATGGCATTTTTTATAGCATTCTTAATCATTAGACCTCTAATGCTATCACTTAATGTTAGTGGTTGAGATCCTATAACCTAATTAAGTAATTCTATATTTAGATAAGAAAAAGAATAGATTGGTCAATATATTGGATATTCATAGGTTATATGTTATAATTTTAGAAGGGTTAAAGGTGTTACTAGTAAGCTTATATGATTCGATTTAATTAGATCGAGGTGTTTTAAAAGTATACATCCATGAATTAACATACTTGGGGATATTGGACATGATATAATGTGATTTAAGTGTTATATTATAAGGTCCATATGTGCATATGATTTTATAAATGCAAACTAGACAATCATTTAAGAATTGGATGTCAATCGGTTTAGAGACCGAATGAACGGTTAAGAAATTAGGGCAAACATTTATTATCCGATCATATGGAAATTAAAATAAGTTGTAAATAGTTAAATAAATATTGAGAAACACTGAATTAGAGTTGTATAATGTGTGAATAATATCATATTTGAACCACCACTTGACACCTCAAGCTTTCCCAACTCAAGCTACCACCTCAACCTTTCTTCATTTCTATCCTTGAACCACAACCAAAGACCATTTTTGAAGCTACTTTACCTCCCAAACCTCCATATTAAATTTTAGAAGTTGCTCTCAAGTGTTTCCAAGTAAAGAAATAAGTGACGTAAGCAAAGGGAAGTAAGGAGGAGTAAGTAAAAGTTTAAATTTGTGCATAGGTGAGCTTAACTCATGTTTTTTATATAAGTTCTTGAATTTTTTGAGGGTTTATGATTATTAAAGCTTCTATTATTGTTTATAATCATGTTAGGATGTTATTTATGGTCTTATAATTCACAAACGAGGGATTTTTAGTTACAAAATCACAATAAAAATAATTAGGGATAGAAAATTGTATACTTATTGGTTTTTGTTTTTAAAGCTTTATATATGTATAATAACTTGATTAAAACCTATATATTTCACCATATATTTGTTTATATATAAGTTTAGGTAATGTATGTAAGTTTGGAGAGGTTATAAATTGAAATATGGTATGATATTTAAAGAGACACTCAAAACTGTCATGATGGAACTTATAGTTTTTGTGCTGTGATAAGTGGGCTAGTTTTGCTGAGGTTGGAGAATGAAGCCTACTTGGTCCGGAAATAGTTCAACATACCACTAAGGTAGTGGAGAAGATACGAGAGAGAATGAAAATCATATAGAGTAGACAAAAAAATTATGCAGATAAACAAAGAAAAGATCTAGAGTTTGCCATTGGGGATCATGTGTTCTTAAAAGTAGCTCCCATGAAAGGTGTCATGAGATTTGGAAAGAAAGGAAAACTTAGCCCAAGGTATGTCGGCCCATTCGAGATTCTCAAAAGAGTGGTGATAAAGCTTATAGAGCAGCATTACCTTCGTTATTATCTAGTGTTCACAATATTTTCCATGTGTCTATGTTGAGAAAGTACATTTCAAACCCCTCTCATGTGTTGAGTTATGAACCATTGGAATTGACTCCTGATTTAGCTTATGAAGAGAAACCAGTGCAAATTCTGGATCTGAAGGAAAAAGAGTTGAGAATGAAAAAGATTCGACTTGTTAAAGTATTGTGGAAGAATCATTCTATAGAAGAGGCCATGTGGGAAAGAGAAGAAGAAATGCAAAGCAAGTATCCATAATTATTGGTATGTCAAATTTCGAGAACAAAATTTTTATAAGGAAGAAAGGATTGTAATGCCCAATTCTCTCATACATCGCCAATAATAAGCATCTTACATGAATATACATCTAATCAATGTCCATTATCAAAATATGGCATACAAATAGCATGATTGCACGAATATGAATAATTGTTATTATATGCTCCAGTTATGCTTTAACATGAATTAGTACATGAAATATGAGATCAAACTTTTGTTTCTTGATTTAACATATTCCTTGAGTGCATTTTGCAGTTAAAAGCTCGATATCTCGGTTAAGGATGATTGATGTGTTTAATGGCCATGAAATGAATTATTCATATTGCTCTATACTTGTTACATTCTAAAGTGATTAATTTCCTAAATATTTGTTTGAAATATGCTACATTTGGCCAATAACTAAAAGTATGCAAAATGGTACAATTTGATTGGTTGGTTGACTAGGTTGCATGAAATCATTCTAAACCGCATTACACTTGATTATAACACCAAAGCATCAATTTTTGTCATCCCCCTAGCCCATAAACATGGTTCTTTGCATGAGAAGACACCAAGCATGAGTCAACTAATCATCACCCTCCACTTATCTCTCTTTAAAATGTCAAACAAATCATTTTTAGCCATGTTTTCTTGTGGAAGCTTCTCAAAAATGACCAACCTTCTTCTCCAAAGTTTCTCCCAAATTTATACACTCTTTTACTCACAAAAAATAAATTCAATCCATAGGAATCCATAGAACACAAACTAGAACAACTTTTCACCCTTTTAAGCTTGAAAACCGTTGATTTTGGAGTTTAATTCCAATCTAATCAAGGTATATTCTTTTTCAATTTTTCTTATGATGAATTTATGGTATCTTGTATGGTTACATGTTTTAGTATCTTTTTATATGATTGAAAACTTAAGCGGGTTAGACTTGAAGCCAAAACCAAGCTAGTTAAGTTAGTTTCTAACAAAATTGATAGTCTTGTGAAATATGCTTAATTTACTTACTTCTATTAATCTTGTAATGCTTATATTGTGTTTGGAAGTTCCTATGAATGATTGAAAACAATATCAATTAGTATGCTTAATTGAAGGTTAGAATCAATTTAAGTTAGAACCGAGTTTACATCATGTTAATTTGGATTGTGTGCATGTTAATTATTTGTTATTTAATGGTTTCCAAATGTCTAATGTCTTGAATTACTAGTAAAATATGGAGTATGATTTGTTTTTAAGGGTAATTGATATGGAATTGTTTACAAAAGATTGAAAAGTGTATATGATTTTAACTTGAATAGACTATATGATTTATAAAAATGATATTAAATGGTACATGATTTGATTATGTTAGGCCTTTAACACATCCTATCTTCCAAAGAGATTGACCTTTTCACTTAGCACAAGTGGACTTAAGGTAAGTTGAAACTTTCATTTGCTGTACCACAAGAATCATATAATGATGTTCATATTTCAATGTGATTGTCATTATTTGTCAAGTGATGTAATGTTTGATGCATTTATGGCTTATGAAGCATGATACTACTATGAACATAATAAGATTTTTGAAAACGAAGTATGGTACTTGAAAGATGGTCGAGTAGATAAGGGACGTAAGAGGGACCGGCAGACCCAATAAATGGTGGTAAATACTTGAGATTGAAAAGCCGGTATAGGAAAGCTGCAATGAATGAGATAGAATACGGCTAATACATGAGATTGAAAGACCAAATATGAAAATCCTGTATTACTTCTCTTATTGGCCAATCATTATGAATAGGTTCCAAACCATGGTCTATCGCTATTAGTTAGGTACCACACTTCAATGGCCCTAAAGAATGATATATGAATGAAAGATATTAAATAGAATAATGTATTTAATGATTTATGAGATGTGCATGTATGCTATTTGTTATTGCATCACTTTCACCTTACTGAGCCTTTAGCTCATTAGATTCATGTGATGCAGGTGGAAATGTACAGGTTTAGAAGTTGACTGAGTCTCCAGAGCGGCCTGACAGAGATTTGTTCATATGCCATGCTTCAAGTTGTTTTGTTTTTAAATAAGTCGCTCTATTATGATTTTGTAAACAGATGTTCTCAGTTTTAAATTATGTATATGGTATGTTTAAAACAAAATGAAATATCAAATGAATTCAAGTTCTTTCTCTTATAGCCAAAAATGGGATTTTTATTAAAACCATAACTCTAGTATTGATGAAAAGTTAACTCAGCTTGCTTAGGTTTTGCAGTTCGGTTAATGGGTGTTATAGTTAACAATTAGGTGCATGCTATTAGAGTTATAATACTTCAATTATATGATGTTTACATGTATCTAAGATGAGACATTAAGGTATTTGAGGGACTATATTAGGTTATAGTTTGTAAAAGCTTAAATGTTACCTAGATAGCTTGGTGTTTAAGGTCTTATTGTAATATTTTATGCTTTCAACTTGCCAAATTGGGAATGGTGCTTGATGTTGGGTAATATTTGTAATACCCAAGCCTCACACTACTCACTTGGCCAATATGATTCATGCACTACATGCTACTTATATGCTAATTTGCATTAACATCTACATCGCATCTTTTATAGTATTCTTAATCATTATACCTCTAATGCTATCATTTGATGTAGGTGGTTGAGATTCTATAATCTAATTATGTAATTCTGTATTTAGATAAGATAGAGAATAGATTGATTAATATAGTGGATTGTCATAGGTTATATGTTAGAATTTTAGAAGTGTTAAAGGTGTCACTACTAACCTTATATGATTCGATTCAAATTGATCAAGGTGTTTTAAAGGTATACATCCATAGATTAACATACTTGGGATATCGGACATGATATAGTGTGATTTAAGTATCATAATACATGGTTCATATGTGCATGTGATTTTAGAAAATGAAAACTAGACAATCATTTAAGAATCGGATGTCGATCAGTTTGGAGATTGAATGAACGGCTAAGAAATTAGGGCATAATGTATTATCCGATCATATAGAAATTAAAGTAGGTTGTACATAGATAAATAATTAATGAGAAACACTAGATTAGAGCTGCATAATGTGTGAATAACATCAATTGAATCACCACTTGGCACCTCAAGTTTTGCCACCTCAAGCTTTGCCACCTCAATCTTCCACCTTAACCTTTCTTCATTTCTATCCTTGAACCACGACCAAAACTATTTTATGAGCTATTTCACCTCCAAAACCTTCATATTGAATTTTATAAATTTCTCTCAAGTAATTCCAAGTAAAGAAAAAAGTGAAGGAAGCAAAGGGAAGCAAGGAGGAGCAAGTTGAAGCTAAAATTTGTGCATAGGTGAGCTTAACTTATGTTTTTTATTTAAGTTCTTAAATTTTTTGAGGGTTTATGATTTTTAAAGCTTCTATTATTGATTATAATCATATTATTATGTTAATTGTGGTCTTATAATTCACAAAAGAAGGATTTTTAGTTGTAAAATCACAATAGAAATCACTAGGGACAGAAACTATATACTTGCTGATTTTTGATATTAAAGCTTTATATATGTATTATAACTTGATTAAAACCTGTGTATTTCACTGTATATGTGTTTATATATGAGTCTAGGTGATGTATGTAAGTTTAGAGAGGTTATAAATTGTAATATAGTTTGATAATTAAAGAGGTGCTCAAAACTGTCTTCTTTAAATTTCAGATTATGTCCTATGTGAATGGTGCTGGTTTTACATCAATAAATCCATTATTTTTGGCAGTAATTTGACCTGTTTTTCTCTTTATATATGTTATTTAAGTATCGTGAAAATTTGGGAGTGATTGAATATACTTAAGGGTGCCAAAACCATTAATGTCATGAAGTGTGTGAAATTGTCACGGTAGGAAAACAATCTATTTTAGTATGTTGTGAAGAGAGCTAAACTTGGGAAGCATGAGTTTTAGTCATTATATGACATGGTTACATTTTTTTTATGTTATCTACATGTGGTAAAAACTTGGGAGTGATTGGATATGCTTATGGATGTTAAAATTATCATGCAACTAAATTGGACAGCAAGAAAATATGAAAATGTGAATATGTCCTATTTTATAACTTAGCTTATTTCAACCTAGACATGTTGCTATTGAGTGGTAACAATTAGGTACATGATATTAGAGTTATAGTACTTCAATTATATGATGTTTACATGTATCTAAGATGAGAAATTAAGGTATTTGAGGGACTAGATTAGGTTCTAGTTTGTGAAAGCATGATTGTTACCTAGATAGCTTGGTGTTTAAGGTATTAGTATGATATTTTATGCTTTCAAATTGCCAAATTGGGAATGACGCTTGATGTTAGGTAATACTACAGGATATTTTACATCTAAGATCGGAGGGGAATAATCAACAAATCTAGACTAAACCACCAATCAAGTGAAAGGTAAGTAAAGATCCATTTGCAACTACAATGCATGAACATAATATGTCTTGAAGCATTTATACCTAATATGTTGATGATATTTAAATTGACTGGATGACAAGTATAGTGTGTACCTTAATAGTTTTATGATTCTTGAAGCATGTTGAGAGCAAGATGACATGCATTTCATATTGAACATACCATTCATGAGCATTTGCATGTGCATGCATGGCATATGAGTATAGTGGAGGTTCTTCCAAGAACTTTACAATTTGAGACATAATTTTTCATAAAAAAAATATTTTGGTTGGCCACTACTAGTGTACCGAGGCATGCTTATGTGATATTTTGGGGCGACGCGAGTGTTACTTTTCGGAGGATTATAGGGGTTGACAGGGGGTGTGCCTCTGGTGGTCACGAGAGGGTGGACCACTTGACTATGTAATTGTTGACTCCGCCAGTGGGAAGACTTCTGGAGGATCACAGGGGAAGATAGAGGGTGGACCTCTGGTGATCCTAGGAGATGGCCCTTGGACTAAGTCAATTTATTTATGGCCATTTATTTATTGATATTGTTCAGAGCTTTATCGTTCATAGTAGGTAGGCCAAGGCCCAATAAATGAAGTGATTTTTTATAAAAACTCTTTGATTTATGAGTACTCAAATTTGACACATTTATAACATCATAACTTAGAGATGAGTTGCATGAGGTTTTATATCATACTCTCTTGCCATGCATGATTTTTACTTATTGAGGGTTAGCTCATATAGTTCATGCGTTGTAGGTGAACATGGTGAGACTTAAGACATCTGGTTTATTGGCTGGCAGTGGAGCTCCTACAGGCTTTCAAAGATCAATGTACTGGGATGATGACCTATTGGGCTATTTTGTGGGTTGTGCTTTTGATTTTAAAGTCATTGTATTATATTAGTGACTTTATCCTGTATGTATATCACTTTCAAAACTTCTTTGTGATGGAGAGTTTGAGTTTGTGATGGTTGTGATAGACTTTGTTAATGTTTAATAACTATCTATGTATATACAGTGTTACAGGATATGAAAACACTTTACTTTTATCAATGTTTTGTTGAATTGAGTAGAAAAAAAAGTTATACACATGCATACGTTCATAAATTATGTTCCACAGGTTGTTATATATATATTTATACATAATGTTGGGAGGTTGTGATAATATTATAGACTATTTTACATCTAAGATTGGAGGGAACAATAAATAAATCTAGACTAAGCCACCAACCAAGTGAAAGGTAAGTAAAGATCCATTTGCAACTACAATGCATGAACATAGTACGTCTTGAAGCATTTATACCTATTTTGTTGATGATATTTAAATTGATTGGATGACAAGTATATTATGTACTTTAAGAGTTTTATGATTCTTGAAACATGTTGAGAGCAAGATGACTTACATTTCATATTAAATATACTATTCATGAGCATTTATATAGTAGAGTTTCTTCCATGCACGATATGATTTGAGACATGGTTTGTAGAAAGAAAATGTTTTGGTTGGCCATCGGCATGTGAGATATGCTTATGTGATATTTTGGGGCACTGCGAGTGTTACTTCTCGGAGGATCATAAGGGTTGACAGGGGGTGTACCTCTGGTGGTCACAAGAGGGTGAACCACTTGAATGTGCCCTTACTGACTCCACTGGTGGGAAAACTTCTGGAGGATCATAGGGGAAGACAGAGGGTGGACCTCTGGTGATCCTATGAGATGGCCCTTGGACTGAGTCAATTTATTTATGGTTATTTGTTTATTGATATTGTTCAGAGCTCTATCGTGCATAGTAGGTAGGCCAAGGGCCCAATAAAATGAAGTGATTTTTTATAAAAACTCTTTGATTTATGAGTACTCAAATTTGACACATTTATAACATCATAACTTAGAGATGAGTTGCATGAGGTTTTATATCATACTCTTGACATGCATGATTTTTACTTATTGAGGGTTAGCTCATATAGTTCATGCGTTGTAGGTGAACATGGTGAGACTTAAGACCTCTGGTTTACTGGCTGGCAGTGGAGCTCCTACGGGCTTTCAAAGATCAATGTACTGGGATGATAACCTATTGGACTATTTTGTGGGCTGTGCTTTTGATTTTAAAGTTATTGTATTATATTAGTGACTTTATCCTGTATGTATATCACTTTCAAAACTCCTTTGTGATGGAGAGTTTGAGTTTGTGATGGTTTTGATAGACTTGGTTAATGTTTAATAACTATCTATGTATATACAGTGTTACAGGATATGAAAACACTTTACTTTTATCAATGTTTTGTTGAATTGAGTAGGAAAAAAAGTTATACACATGCATACGTGCATAAATTATGTTGCACAGGTTGTTATATATATATTTATACATAATGTTGGGAGGTTGTGACAATATTATAGGTTATTTTACATCTAAGATTGGAGGAAAGAATAAATAAATCTAGACTAAGCCACCAACCAAGTGAAAGGTAAGTAAAGATCCATTTGCAACTACAATGCATGAACATAGTACATCTTAAAGCATTTATACCTATTGTGTTGATGATATTAAATTGATTGGATAACAAGTATATTATGTACTTTAAGAGTTTTATGATTCTTGAAACATGTTGAGAGCAAGATGACTTGCATATCATATTGAATATACTATTCATGAGCATTTACATGTACATGAACGGCATATGAATAGAGTAGAGTTTCTTCCATGCACGATATAATTTGAGACATGATTTTTAGAAATAAAATATTTTGGTTAGCCATTGGCTTGCGATACATGCTTATGTGATATTTTGGAGCACTGCGAGTGTTACTTCTCAAAGGATCATAAGGGTTGACAGGGGGTGTGCCTCTGGTGGTCAAAAGAGGGTGGACCACTTGAATGTGCCCTTATTGACTCCACTGGTGGGAAGACTTCTCGAGGATCATAGAGAAAGATAGGGGATAGACTTATAGTGATCCCAAGAGATGGCCCCTGGACTGAATCAATTTGTTTATGGCCATTTGATTATTGATATTGTGCAGAGCTCTTTCCGGCACATAATAGGTGGGCCAAGGGCCCAATAAAATGAAGTAATTTTTAATAAAAACTCTTTAATTTATGAGTACTCAAATTTGACACATTTATAGCATCATATCTTAGATATGAGTTACATGAGATTTTATATCATACTCTTGCCATGCATGATTTTTACTTATTGAGCGTTAGCTCATGTAGTTCATGCATTGTAGGTAAGCATGGTGAGACTTCAGATCTTTGGTTTACTGGGCTGGCAGTGGAGTTTCTACAGGCTTTCAAAGGTCAATGTACATGGATAACGACCTGTTGGGCTATTTTATGGGACGTGCTTTTTGATTTTATAGCTTATTGTATTATATTAGTGACTTTATCTTGTATATCACTTTCAAAACTCCTTTGTGATAGAGAGTTTGAGTTTGTGTTGATTTTGATAGACCTTGTTAATGTTTTAATAACTACCTATGTATATACAATGTTACAAGATGTGAACATACTTTACTTTCATCATTGTTTTGTTAAACTAACTTGAAAAAAAAAGTTATACACGCGCATACATGCACAAATTATATTGCACGGGTTGTTTATATATATATGTATACATATTTTTGGGAGGTTGTGACATATAGTGTCCACATCCACATAACTCACATGCGATAATTTACACCTTCATTGCTGAAGCACTCATGTTATCAATCTTCTTTTTCAATGCTTCAATTTGAGCCGAAAAGATAGAGTATATGTCGATGGTGTGCACTTCCACTGCCTTATTTCCCAAACTTCTATCCATTTGCCATATTCATATGCCTCTTTTAGAGTTTTTCTCATGATTGTGCCTTACGCTGTTGCATCTATCATAACTCGATTGGTGAGTGACCAACCATTGTAAAATGTTTGTACTTGAAGCCATGTAGGTAAACCATAGTATGGGCATCTCCTCAACAAATATAGTAATGTCGAATTGCACAAATATAGTAATGTCGTTCCTCATTTCGGGGGTTTTGGAAGGTAGAAAGTACTTGGCAAGGAATGCTTGTGCCATGACATCCCATGTGGTGATTTATGCAGCGGGTAATGAATTAAGCCAACTCTTGTCTTTGTGCCCAGGAAAATGGAAACAATCTTAATCTAATAGCATCATCGCTCACTCTATTTTTCGTAAAAGTGTTACAAATCTCCAAGAAGTTTGCTTTGTGGGCATTGGGGTCATCACTAGGAAAACCATCAGATTACACCAAAGTTTGTATCATTTGAATGATCGTTGGTTTAATCTCAAAAGTGTTTACTTATATGGTCTGCCTCGTAATACTCGAACTGGTCCCATTAACCAAAGGTTTAGCATAATCCAATAATGATCTATTCTTCACATCTCGCTCGTTGTTGGCCATTCTTTCCTCTTTTGCTTCCTATATTAATAAACAAAGAGTTCTTTCAATTTTCGAGTTGTATGGATCAAGATCCGTTGTAGATGACCGGGTCATGCACCAACAATACCTACAATGATTAATATGAACTCTCAAAGTAGCTTACACAAAGGGAATTAAACTAAGAAAGACAAAAACCAAAACAACAAAATAAAAATAAATATGATAAAATGGTCAAATTACAGCTAGATAATCAACTTCAATATAAAAAAAACACTCTCTGAAAACGGCACCAAAAACATGGTGTGTCTTGCACTTAAATGCAATCTAATTCCACAAGTGTACGGGCCAACAAGTAATAAAGTGTATGAATATACGGATGTCGTGTCCCTAGAGAGTATGTGAGCAACTACTAAAGTATAGATAATTCAACTATATTTAACCTATCAAAAGTTTAGTAGATTGACTTAAAAACTTAAAACTAGAAATTAACGAGGGACAAGAACAATCAAGAAAAATAGGGGATTTAAAAGTACCAAGGCATTAGTTTGTCATTCTATTGTGTTGTTAATTCTTACAAGTTAGTGAACAGGATTGACATTGAATTGTGTGACAATGGGAACTATAATTTCATGTAATACTCTTTTTCAAGATGTAGCACACCTATTACTAGAAAGCAACCAGTATATTCGTATACAAGTTTAGCTATCCAATAATGCATTAGGTTTTGTGATTTCCTCTAGCTTTCAATGGTCAAGTGTATGACTACTGCGTGACTTCTACATTCCTATAGTGACCTAGCCCACTACATATATTGCATGAGTACTTCTTGTTAAGTTCACATAATCTCGGGATTGCAAGCACAGCGAAAATTTAAAATTTTTCAACAATTGAAAAAAAATCATATATCATATGTAAATATGCATATTCCAGATTTGATGGCAATTTTTGATTTGCATTTTTGATTGCTCATTTATTAAAATTAAAGAATTAAATTTTCACGATTATACCTTTTAAGCAATCCGGTTGATAAAGGGTAAGAAGGAATTTAGATTCCTCAAGCTCCTCTCGAACAATTTCAATGGCCTCTCCAAATGTTCACCAAGGACTCCAAGTATAGTCCCTTTAATGGTATCCACACTTTCGAGCAAATCCATAAGTTTTAAATCCTTACTAGTGAATTTGAACTTCTTATTTCTAAATCTATTTAAGAGTGAAGATTAATTCCTGAATCAACAAGTGATGGAAGAATTAACCTTTTAATCAAAAAGGGATGAAACCGTTTGACGGAGTAATTTTTCTTGAAGTAAGAAAATAGAACACAAAAAAACGAGTAGAAGAAGAGGAGAGGGGGCTGGAAATTTTAGCTCTCTTGCATGTAGTTTTTGACCCCTTCATTATGTATTTATATAGACAATGTAGTCTTGACCAAATCCCATTAGGTCTCCAACTCTTGCCCTAATTAGTCCCCTAATCCAATTTGGAAACTTTCTCCTTCCTTATCTCTTATTTCTTTCACTTCAAGAAATTCTTTCCATTTTTATTAGGACTCTTTAATTCTAGCAATTAAAAAAATCCTAATGGGCTTCTAACCTATTGGGATTGGACTCTAATTAATTTATTAAAGTCCAATTAATTGATCTCCATCATTTAATTAAAAAGCTCAATATAATTAATTGATCCAATAAATTAATTAGTTGGTTTCATCATAGGCCACTTAATCATATTAACCCATTTAAAATAATCTATTTATTTTAATTGGTTGAATTAACTCAACTCCTTAATTTAATTTTAGGCCAAGCTAATATAATTGATCTTCATCAATTAATTAATTCACTCTGAAGAGCCCTTAAACATTATTAGGTTCAAATGATTAATCATATTATTTATTTAAATGAATTAATTTAACTATTTAAATTAGTTCTAACTCAAGTTGATTAATCTCCAATAATCAACTTAATCCAACACTTTGGATTACAAAAATAGATATAGAAGTGGATCATCTCGATTTGTGTGTGACCCATTAGGTTCACAACTAAGCTAACAGTGAGCTTGCAACATTTGCAACTTATGAATCCAATTAATTAATCCGCTTGGAATTAACCCCTTAATTCCAAGAACCTCACAAATCAAGGAAAGCACCTAGTAGTGCATCTCTACTACCTAGTCTTAGGTGAATAGCAAGTGAACCTTTTCTATTACGAGTACCATGCAAATATGGTCCCTCCATCAACTAATCTCTCGATTAAGTCTAGGGCATGGATTATTAATCGAAATCCAATTTTGACTTAATAACTATGATTCGATTTCAAGCCATATTGATCCTTTGATGAATCACTAAAAAACCCTACGTCTAGTATTCATCCTGCCTTGCCCAAGGTCTTCGGGATCAAGGACTATGAAAACATAGAAGATTCTCCTATTCTACAAAATAGATGATGGATCCTTTATTGGCTACTCATTGACCTCCATACATGAAGATCATACACCCAAGGTAAGCCCCCTTATGATTGTCATGCAATCTAAAAATACATAAAAGTGTATAATGTAGTGCACAAGGCTACTATGGTGCCTCAAGTCAAAGGACTAATTAATGCACTATTGTAACTAGGAAATTCTCATTCAACAAACATTGCTTTGCAATTGAGAATTTTCCAGTGGGCCATTCAGTTGACTCATTCCCTAATCAGCATCCACACATATACACTAGCATCCCTACACTAATGTCTATGGAGTGAGACATTCTCCTTTTGAGTATGCATCGTGTGTGCGAGTCTATAGGGCTTATCAATATCCCATCTCAGTGAACCCCCGACTCGGAACATGTTTAAGATCAAAGCTATGGAGGCATATTCCATCACCACCATCATATGCATGATCTTGCCCCGTAGCTAAAAATGATCTAGGGGCTTTATCTAATTGATAAAAATAATTAAAGATAAATAAATACCTTTTCTTTATTTAAACATTATGAATAAGACTATTTTTATAAGAGTATAAAAGCTCATTGCTAATTTGCTCACTGGGTACTACTCTAACAGTTGTGACACTACCTCTCGGTCTCAATCAAAACAACAAGGTTCATTTCAAAACTAGCCAAATTTTAAGAGGCATTAAAAACATAGTGCATGCTTGATAAGTTGGTTTTATACCAACAATTCATATACCTTTTGATTAACATTTGGTTTGTTTTCAAGTATTTTTGTTACTTTTTATGCATTTAGTTTGAAATCTTTTAGGTAATGACAAAAGGAAAAGAAAGTGGAAAGAAACCAAAAACTTGGTTGAAATGTTGAAGAATCAGAATTGTTGTGCGACTAATGGCAGTTTTTGTATTTCAATCATAGCTCTTTTCTCACATATCATTTTTACTTGATTCTTGAACCAATGGAACTTTACAAGATAGATCTATAACATTTATGTTTATCACAAAATCCAATTCGGTCGATCTCAATGAGAAAAATAAGTTCAAGAGTCAGCACTGGCTTAGATTTTTTGGGATGACATATCTTGGTATTTCAGGCATAAATCTCTCTACATATGCCATATTTAGTTGTTTAAAGTGCAACTGGAAAGCCAAGACATAGTCTACAATTCATATGTAGATAAAAAAATCATTTATGGCCTATAAAGTGGTGAAAAAACGGTTGAAAGAGACTACAAGTGCTGCAGAAACTGATTCTGGACAGCAAGTGCAGCGCCTAGGCGCTGCACACACTGTTTTGGATAGAATAGGCAGCTCCTAGGCACTGCCAATCAGCACCTAGGTGCTTCCGGGTGGAAAAGTAAGGTCAAAATGGGAATTTTGCCTTCTTTAGGGCACTTCTCATCTATTTTGAGGGATTTCAAGAGCCTCCAATTCAGTTTTGGAGGGGAGATGAGTGAGGAGAAGCCAAGAAACAAGAAAGAACAAGGAGAGGGGGAGACTTGGAGAGACGAAGACCATTCTTGAAGAAGAGGAAGCAACTCTTGGAGACAAAGAGCCATTCTTAGAGACAAGGCATTCTTGGAGACAAGGAGAACTTCAACCATTCCTTCCACTTCACAAATTGGTGAACAATGTATTTCTTGAAGTTGTATTCATACATGATGAAGTAAATTTTTATTTCTAGAGGATGATGTAACCTTATTTGATCCTATGTTTTTGAATTCCAAACAATATTAGTTCAAGTTATTCATCTTGTTTGTGTTATCTTGTTTAGTATTGCATCTTGATTATTTGGCCATTAATTGAGATTGTTGATGTATGAGATTCGATACTCAAGAGAGGGAAGATTATACATGATCATAAGGATAACACAACCTAGGAAGCATAGAGTTGAGAAGCTTATGAAACTTTTGAAATTTTGAAGAAGAATTGATTGAACTTTTGTAGAGTTTTATTCCTAAATTTTTATGGAGATATTGAAATTTATGTTAGAACTCATAGTCAATTCGGCACTCGAGAGAGGGAATTGATGAGCTTAGGAATTTTTAACTTACATGTGTTGTTGACTTGAATTGATATGTTTTAGAAGGAAGAAGATAGGCGATAATTAGGTAAGTCATTCCTCTAAAATTTCTTACTCATAAAGTGTTTGTTGTATCACTTCTAAGAACTCCACTCTTGTCTTTGCATTATTTTTATCTCATTCTACTTGTTTATCAATCATTACTTCATCTTCTAGAAAAAATTGGGACTATTTGAACTACGGTACTTGCTGTAATTTTTTATTACAATCCTTGTGGATACAATACTTAACTCACCATTGTATTAAAACCTGACACCGTGTACTTACAGATTGCAAAAGTGTTTCATGAATAATGCTCTTCACAAAATCAACAATCATCCGTATCACATACAAGTTAACAATTCACAACTTCATAGAAATGACTTTCCAAGCCTTGGAGAAGTTTAGTTTAGTTCATAATAAAATAAAGCAAACAAAACTTGCTTCTCAACATCTTGCCTTCGTAATATTTATTAAAACTAAACAAAATCAAAAGAAAACTAATGTAAAAATTGTAACCCCTTTGCGGAGTCTTCATTTCTAACTTTAGATTCTCCTTGCCCAACGTAGCTCCTTCTTCCCTTTATATTAAATCCCCAACTCCTTGATGATGTGTGTGTTATATGGTGTAGGGTGTGGAGAAATATGGAAGAATGGGTGTTTTAGATGGAGAGGAAAGGTGTGTTAGAATTTAGGTATAGAGTATGTGTTGGTTATAAATTGTATGTTGAATGATGTGTATTGTGTGTTGTTCAAGATAATTATGTGTAAGCATTTGTGTATCTATCATTGTGTGATGTAATTATGTATAAATAGTGTAGCCAATAGAGTGTCACATGGTATGTGAGTATGTAGTGGTGTATAACAAGAAAGATTCCATGCATGTATTAGATTGTCACTTGTCTATCAAAATTTCGTAGCTATTTTTTTTCATGTCTCGACCACTAGTGCCGCGGCACCGAGATCAAGCACCGTAGTGCGAAATGCTCTATTCTTCTGGTACTGAGGCACTAAAGGGGGTGTCTCAGCACTTGAGAAAGGCCTGCTTACTGCCAAAATTTAGGCACTTACGTCGTGGCGTGAACCTTCCACTACTGAGGCACAAGTTCTCCTTCATTCGATATTGTAGCACCTAAGATAGGGTGTTGCGGCGCCACTGGAAATGAAACTCACTACCTAATTTTTGCTACTTGTGCCACAATGCGACCCAAGGGGTGTCACGGCGTGAGTTCCTGTTTGTCCAAATTTGGCCATTTTTCACCTTATCTTCACTCCATTCTTCATTTTTAGTCCAAAATTTATGAGCCTATCAATCAACATATCTCCATATAACCTTAATAAGATTGTGCACAAAATGTCACACCTTGAGCTCTCTTAGGGACAATAATTGATTTTTTGGGCTGTAAAGGGTTTGTGTAGTGAGCTTCAAGAAATAAAGTCGAATGGTGGTCATTCATATACATTACACATGATATTCTTTGAGAAAAGTTTAAAGGGGTAACTAGTGAATAAAAATGTGACCCTGGTAGGCATGAAAAACACAAACTATTCAAAGATGGCCTAAATAATTTCCAAGTTTACTTGTTATTTAAGATTTCACCTCAAATAGTAATCAAGCAAGTTCTAGAATACCATAAATTGACCAATGCAACTCATTGGAAGCAAAATCTAAAATCAACTAGCATGCAATTCACAATATTTCAACATAACGTGCTCAATGAAAATTAATCATTAATGACAAAGATCAAATACACACAAAAATTATCATGTCAAAAGTCTAACAATCTTTCTTTCCTCTAGACTCTATGCAATATCAATTAGGTATCATCATAGGCAATCGGTAATCAAGTTGTTCACATAATCACAAAGCATAAACTCAAATAAGTTTGTCAACAAAGCATGCTTGCTCTCGGACTCTCATGACATAACAAATGTAATAAACACACCAAGCTTCAATAATAATTGAAAAAATTAGCTCAATTTTTCACATAAAGCTCAAACACACAAAATACATATCCCACCCCGGACTTTAAAATTAACATTGTCCTCAAGTTTAAACAAATAAAGCACAGAAGAGGGGGGGGAAATATGAAACTCCCATTTTCAATAGATGATTCACTTGGAGTCCATAGGAGATCTGAACATATCACCAAGGATATGTCCATCTACAAAATAAAAATGAGACATGAAAGCATGCGGGTTATACAGAAAATACCAAGAAATAGAGAGAAACAACTAAAAACTAAAAGTACTAGGGAAAGTAGTAGGTCTAATTTATAATCTTTAGCTTGACTTTATTACCTCTACTAGGAAAAAGACAAGATGAAATTTAGACATCTTACACTATTTACCTCCTTCCAAGTAGTGCTTGGATTGATGTTGATCACCCCGTATCAAGGGGCTTGACTTTTTCCATATGTGCCTCACCTTACATGATAGGATTTAGCCTTGGTCTCGGCTTGCTCATAATTTTTTATTTCACTTGAAAACTCTTCTTAAATGGTAATTTAGCATTTAAGTGTTCAAGGGCAACCACCATGGTTTCATCCTCTAACTCTCGTCCTTTTGAAATTTTTGATAGAGTTCCCAAGTCTTTCCTCAACCAATTTTCCTATACTTGCTCAACAACAAAGGGATCAAAAACATCTAATTGATTGCACTTAGGCTTTTCCACCCAATAATCCAATCCCTTAAATTCATTCACATCAACATGCATTTCATCTTTTCCATTTTCTTTTAAGTTCAGAATACATGTATCAACTTTCTCCTCACAATTAGTTTGTTGTAGGAGATCATTGGCCAACGGGTCAAGGAGAACAATTTTTCCACACAAGTTTGTTTCTACTAGACATTTTAAAGCTTTTGAAACATGAAAGGTCACATGGTCATTCCCTATTCTAAGTATCAGATTTTCTAGTTGAACATCAATGAAAGCTCTCCTCATCGCTAGGGAAGGTCTACCTAGAATAAGGGGCACATTAGCATCTTCTTCATGTCTAACACAATGAAATCAACTAGAAAAATAAACTTGTCTACCTTTATGGGCACATCCTCAACAATACCTCTTGAATACTAGATGGACTGATCGACTAGTTGAAGTGACACCATGTTGGCTTTGGCTCTCCTAATCCAAGCTTCCCTTAAACCAACAAAGGCATAAGATTAATACTTGCTCCCAAATCAGATAAATTATTAGAAAAGGTGATTGAATCAATAGTGCAAGGGATAGAGAAACTCCTGGGGTCCTTAAGTTTAGGAGGAATCTTGTTTTGAATAATCATCGATCACTCCTCAGTCAAATTCACCATCTCATGCTTCTCCAATTTCTTTTTGCTTGATCAAATTTCTTTCAAGAATTTAGCATAACTAGGCATTCGAAGTAAAGCATCGATAAATAGAATGTTAATATGTAATTTTTTAAAGACTTCAAAAAATCTAGAAAATTTCACATCTAACTTTTGCTTTTTCATTGCCATAGGAAAAGGGGGAGGAACACTTATCGCTTTATTAAGAATGGTCAGAATGAAGTGCTAGGCTTTGGTGTTGGCTTGTCTTCCCTTTCATGTTGAGGTTCCACTTCTTGCACTTTAGTATCCACCTCTTTCCCACTTCTCAACATGATTGCATTTACTCGTGCCTTGGAGTTTTTCCTCGCATCACTCGATAATGTACCTTAAGCATGCCCCAAAACTGTGCTTGTAATTTATCCTACTTGAGTTTTTAAATTTTGTAAGATTACCACATTATTTTGGAATCTCGCTTCTGTATTGGCAATAAACTTGGTCACAAGCTCTTCAAAATTTGGTTTCTTTTTCTGGGGTAGGTAACTGGGTGGTGGAGGTCTAGCCATGTTTTTTATTAGCTGGAGAGGTTCTTTGGCTACCTTGATCTCACTATATAAAATTTGGGTGATTCTTCCATACGGGATTGTACGTTTGTGAATAAGGATTGTTTGCTTACCCATTGAAATTCCCAACATAATTAGATTGCTCGAATGAGGTTGAAAGCGAATCCCCCACTTGACATTTGGTGCTATAGTGTCCACCTTCACACAACTCATAATCAAAGATTTGCACCTTCATCGTCGAACCACTCATGTGATCAATCTTCTTGTTCAATGCTTTGATTTGAGCCAAAAGGCCGAGTGTGTGCTGATGGTGTGCACTCCTGCTGTCTTTTTCCATAAACTTCTATCCAATTGCCATTGGTAACTATTAGATGCCATTTTCTCTAACAACTCGTGCACCTCCTCCAGAGTTTTTCTCATGATTTTACCTCATGTCGCTGCAAAGATCATAACTTGATTGGCAGGTGACAAACTATTGTAGAATGTTTGCACTTGAAGCCATGTAGAAAAACCATAGTATGGGAACCTCCTCGACAAATACTTGAACCTCTCCCAACCTTCATGGAAGGACTCAAACTCAATTGCACATATGTAGTAATGTTGTTCCTCATTTTGGCGGTTTTAGAAGGTGGAAAGTACTTGGAAAGGAATGTTTGTGCCATGGCCTCCCATGTGGCGATTGATTCGGTGGGCAATAACTTAAGCCAACTCTTAGCTTTGTCTATTAAAGAAAACAAAACAATCATAGCCTAATAGCATCATCGGTCACTCCATTGTGCCTAAAAGTGTCACAAATCTCTAAGAAGTTTGCTATGTGGGCATTGGGGCATCACTAGCCAAACCACCATATTACACCAAAGTTTGTATCATTTGAATGATCACCAGTTTAATCTCAAAAGTGTTTGCTTGTATTGTCGGCCTCCTAATACTCAAATTGGTCTTATTGACCGAAGGTTTAGCATAGTCCAACAATGATCTATTCTCCATGCCTCACTCATTGTTGGCCATTCTTTCCTCTTTTGCTTTCTTTATCAACAAACGGAGAGTTCTTTCTATTTTCGAGTCGTGAAGCTCAAGATCTCATGTAAATGACCGGGTCATATACCAACAACACCTACAATGAAAAACAAGAACTCTCAAAATAGCTTGAACAAAGAGAATTAAACTAAGAAAGACAAAAACAAAAAAAATGAAATAGAATAAAGCAAATAAAATGGTCAAACTATAGCTAGATAAATCAACCTCAATATTACAAAAACTTACTACCCGGCACTAGCGCCAAAAACTTGGTGTAGCTTGTAATGAAATGCAATCTATTTCTACAAGTGTACGAGCCATGTAATAATGTGTATGCACATATGGATATCGTGTCCCTAGAGAGTATGTGAGCAACTAAAGTGTAGATAATCTAACTATATTTAACCTATCAAAAGTTTGGTTGATTGATTTGAAAACATAAAACTAGAAATTAATAAGTAATAAAAATAATCAAGGAAAATAAGGGATTTGAACTTAGGTGAAGAAGTACCAAGGCATTGGACTGTCGTTCTATTACATTGTGAATTCTTACAAGTTCGTGAATAGGATTGAAATTGAATTATGTGACATCGGGAACTCCAATTTTATGTGATACTCTTTTCCAAGATGTGATAATTATTTAATATTATTATTATTATTATTTATTATTACTTATTAGTCTTCACTTTGCCAATAACTTAAGTATTTGTTATTTATATTATTTCTTCCATATATATTTTTATATTATACTTTAATACACCGTATGTACATAATAGAGTTAAAATATTAACTACTGTAAGTTATTTATTTTTACACTAAAATTATAAATATTTTCAAATTAAAAAAATCCAATAATTTAAGTATGTTTTCTTTGTATTATTATTCCGTATTTGTTATTTTGATATACTTCAATAATGATATTTTATTTACAATGAATTTAATAATTAACAATATTAAATTTAATTTTTAATGTTGTTAAGTTTTTTATTTTATTTAGGGAAGTTATTAATTGTTTTTTCTACATTATACTTAAAAATTATTTTCCAATTTAAAGATGATTTAAAATTTATTTTAAATATTTAATTTATTAGTTATGAAGTTTAATTAATGTGAATATAATTAATTATTATTATCATAGGTACCTGTTAAAATGGGTTTTTGCCATAAATTTTTGTATTTTTGTAGTATTTTTTATTTTACTCATTATAATTTTATCTACTAAAGTTCGTTTATGATATTTACTTACTATTATTATTATTCATTGGTTATGATAATTATTTAATATTATTATTATTTATTATTACTTATTAGTCGTCACTCTCCCAATAACTTAGCACCAAGAAACGATGCCTAAGTACCAAGAAATGGTGCATAGGTGCCATGTGTTCTGTCTGCCTCAGTTGCAATCGACGCCTAAGCGCTAAATAACGGTGCCTAGGCGCCAATCTCTCTATGCGTTCATTTAGCAATAAGAGCCTAAGCACCTAATAACAGCACCTAAGCGCCAAACTCTATTCAGCGCCCGATCACCCTACAGACGTGCTTGAGCTCCGATAGGATTGCGCCGACGGTCCATTTACTCATATTCTCCAATGATTTTTCTTCAATTAACTAACAAATTATCTCATCTTTTCATTCCTTACAAAACATCGACAAACACGTGAAAATGTCCTAGAACTTGCTTGAAAATCAATATCTTTTTAAGCTAAAGATATTCAAATTATCGGTGTACAATCAATGTAACAAATACCCCCAAACTTAAATATTTGCTTGTCCTCAAGCAACAAGAAAAATACCAGCTAAAACAAGGACCACAATGCAAACTTGAGTGCACCAAGAATCAAAATATCAATATGCCTAAAAGATTTCCAAACTGCCAACTTAAATGAAACTTCAAAAGTCAGTCAAAACCTAAGTACCAACATGCATACCGGTTTAACTCAATCTCATGATCTTATGTGTGTGTGTGTTATAGCCAGGCCATCAAGTCATTCATCACTCGGATGAGTTTATAAATTTAAACACTTTCTAGAAAATCCACTTCTAAAGATGAATTGATATGATAACCAAACTTCATATGCTTGTTTTTCACACTAATCTCAACTAATGTAAGTTAACCATAGCATCAAAGATCAAAAGGATTTTTAATGCTTGTAATGTAAGGCTAGTGTTATGGGTAGAAATTTGGATAGTAAAGTAGCTCACAATCACTCCAAGACACGTAGCAATCTAGAACCATGCTTGTTAAAACCAACCTCTCAACCTTGTATCATACTCCTTTTATTCGGCCGACATGTTTCTTTAAACACCTTTTCTTCATTTCTATCATCTTTTCTCATTTCCTTCACTTTTCTTCTCCCTTTTTTTTAGATAATTTTTACACCCCTAAACTTATGATGTTTTACAATGATAACAAAAGGGGGTGTTTTTCACAATCTTCTTTTCAATATCCTATTTTGTTTTCATAGGGAGATGAGATAAAACATTGTCAACATTTCCCAACAACTGCAGACTTGTACAATCCACAAATCAAGCTCTAAATTAACTGTGTGCTGAGTGAAGAGTAAATTTGGTAGACAAAAAAAATGTGAAGGTTAGGAAAATTTTATGAGGTGACAAAGAAACAGGCTACATTAGGTTCAAATGGGACACTAAGGATAAAATATGCAAATTTGGTAGGTTTTTATAGTCTCAAATGATCCAAAGATGGTCAAAATCACTTCTTTAATACTATGTCACCTAGTATTTCGCCTCTACTAGTGATCAATCAAGTTCTAAAGTTTGGTGGGATCTTTTAGAAAGTACTTATGCCCTATAAACTATCTCTAAGCAATTGAATACAATTCAACAATTGACTAGTGCTCAATTATAACAAGAACCACAATGCAAGTCAAACTAATACACATATCAAATATTAAGGTAAAAACATCATTAATCAATTCCCACAAAGCTGTCATTAAGGTAATCGACATTTCATCATTGGCTACAATAATTCAATTCTAGTACATCTAAGAATATTTTTTTTATAAACGAAAATAACTAACAATTTATGAACATAAACAAGAAACTATAAACCCAAAACAAAGAAAAGAACACAAAACAAACTTAGACTCCGACACAACAAACATATATGAATAAACACCCTCAAACTTAAAATGAGACATTGTTCTCAATGGAAAAAAAAGAATAATGGAGGACTTCCTTAAACAACAGTCGTGTCATGGTAAAAGATCATCCTCGTTGTCAGAGGACGACTATAGAAATACTGGCAACAAAGAAAAATAAAGATCAGGAGCAGTCAACTGAAGATATTAAGCCAAGACGCGATCATGTTCTAGCTCGTAAGCTCTAAAGGCTGTATTGATGCGGGCCTCACGGCGAACCTCCCGTGTTAGTGCAGTGATCGCCTAATATATGGCATGACTAGTGCTAGGGTCAACAGGCAGTGGGATGAATGGTGCAGCACCAACATGGGGTGGGTGGGAATCTACTGGTAGCGGGCTAGAAGAAGGGGCATGAGAAGGACCGGGTGGAAGCTCAAATGTATCCTACGGTGGTTGAGCGGGTTGTACTTTATCAAGAATAAATCCAGCACCAATAGGATGTTGCCAAGCGCCATCCCAAACAGCATAGCGTTGAGTTGTCTGATAGTTCATGATAGTGAAAGGGTGCTAAAAAATTTCTATATGTTCCCACTCGATACCAGGCTCTCAACAAAGTCCACAAATTAAAGAGGGGTGAGGTAAACCACCCGTGGTGGCGCCCTATAATGTATATACAATGGATTACTAGATGACTCGTCTGATATTGATGCTCATATTATGAGTGGTAGAATAAAAAAAGAGGGTCGATCTCGAGTGACATCATTGTGATGAGTGGTAGGCATCAACTTGGCACAAACAAAGTCATGCCAAGCTCATCCCCATTGGCTAAGATCAACAGTGGGGAAGAAAAGTGCAGAAGCGGATACCCGACATGATGTCTTCCATTGTGAGCCCAATTGGCATAAGTCATAAATTATCTGTTCTGTACCATAGTTAGATAACAAGGCTAAATACGTATCATCTTTAATATCTTCCAATTTATAGTTCTCATTGATTGCCTTCCGGTAGAATGATACCCACTTGCCCCGCACAAAGACTTTTTGATGGCGATATTCGGCGGTGTTAGCATAAAACTCATTGACAATGCTTACCACTGTAGCCTCCGATTGAGCTGCGAAGGTTTGCCACATCCTATGCTCAATCATGTGGGAGATATGACTATCAAGTCATCTATCTAATGCAATGTCTCGCTCAAAGGGCAAACTTCGCGTTATGAGAAGATCATAGAATCTTTTTTCAATTGATGCACTAATAAAATGACTGTCGTCATATGATGAGGCTGATGTGGAAGCTTTTGTTTTTTCCTTGTTCTTTGAGTGCCATTTCCTTATTCCTACAAGATTGTGAAAGAAAAAACATCAATGATGTGTGAAAGATTGCAAGGAAATGGAAATTGAGACATGTGAAGAACAAAGAAGGCAGCCAACCGTGGGGACAAAACAATGTGACATAAATAAATAAACGGTACAAAACTTAGGTAAGAGACAACAAGGAGAGAGAACTTGTAAATAGAATGACAATGACATGTAATGTGCATGCAACACTTGCAAATGGCAATAGACAAGATTAAATGTGTAATATGTGGGCAAAAATTGATGATTTGTATCTAACAATAATGAGTGCAAGCATAGAAAAATACCAAATTTCATGTTTGTGGTGTCAAACTCTCAGGTATTTTATCAAACACTTGGCATGCACCAATTATAACCTTAATCATACATTCAATTGCCTACCTCTCAACCCCCCAAATTTTTCAACATCAACAATATGTAATGGGATTCACATCTATTGTCTCAAGCAATCAAAATAATCATAAAGGCGATGAAAAATTTAAAGAACAAAATAAAGAAAACTTACCAAATAAAACCTTGAAAAGAAGAAATTTCTTGAGATTAGAGAGTATGTGAAATATGTAGAAAGGAGTTGTGAAATGTGAGTTGAGGAAGAGATGGTAGTGTGTGATGTGTGAGTGATGGGAAGGGATAGAAGGAGAGGAAGCATGTAGTTTGGTGTTAGGGGAGAAATCGGGCGTCTGTCCCTTTTTTTTTTCAGATGCCCCAGTTGGCACCTAGGCACCAAATAATGGTGCTTAGGTGCCGAGTACTCTGGTTTAGGCCAGAAGCTTTAGCACCTAGGTACTGAAAGAGGGCGCTTAGGCATCGTTACTTCTATTTTGGCTAACTGAGTTGGCGCTTGGGCGTCGAGCTCTCTATTTTCCAAAGTACGTTGTACCCAAGCACAGATACAGGGCGTTTAGAGGCTAACGCCTCTATTTTGGCCCCGATGTTTTGGCGCCTAGGCTCTGATACAGGGCGCTTAGGCACAAAACTCTTTTTTTTTCTTTTAAAGGCACATAATGAAGATTTGGTCAAGGGCTTTCTTATGAAATGCATGCTCATATCAATTGTTGTGCCCTATCCTGCAAAATAATAATGAAAATTTAACTAAACACAATGGGGATTCGGTGGTTAAGGAAAAGAAAAAAAAAAGAAAATCAAATCTAGTAACAAAAAGCAAAATAAATAGTTTGGTTTGCCTCCCAAGAAGTGTTAAATTTAAAGTCAGTAGCTAGACTTCGTAGAGGTTTGTCACTTTGGTTTGGACAAGTGAATGGTGGACTTTGGCAAATCCCCTCCACAATCAGTGTACATTTTAAGCCATTGGCCATTGACTTTAAACGTTTGATCCACACTTTGGATTTCAACGGTACCATGGAGGAAAACTTGGACCGCTATGAAAGGTCCAGACCACCGCGACCTCAGCTTGCCTAGGAAAAAAAGCAAACGAGACTTAAATAATAAAACTTTTTTACCTAAAATAAACTCTTGGTGCTGAATATGCTTATCATGCCACTTCTTGGTGCCCTCCTTGTATAACTTAAGTTGTTGTAAAGTGATGACTAATAAGTAATAATAAATAATAATTTTAAATAAATATCATGACTAATAAATAATAATAATATTGAATAAATATCATAAAAGAACTTTAGTAGAAAAATTTTAATGAGTAAAAAAAAATAGTACAAAAACACACAAATTTATGTCAAAAACCCATTTTAACAGGTACCTATGATAATAATAATTACATATATTCACATTAATTAAACATCATGACTAATAAATTAAATATTTAAATTAAATTTTAAATCATCTTTAAGATAATGCAATGGGCTTTGTGATTTCCTCCAGCTTTCGATAATCAAGTCTATGACTACTGCGTGTGCTAGTTCCTATATTTCTATAGTGACCTAACTCACAACATACACTACACGACCACTTGTTGTGACACTAGCTCCTAGTCTCAATCACAACAACAAGGATCATCTCAAAACTGGCCAAATTTCAAGAAGCATTAAACACATAGTGCATGCTCATCACAAATCAGTAGTTATCTACCTCATATACAAGTAAACAATTCACAATTTCATAGAAACGACTTTCCAAGCCTTGGTAAAGTTGAGTTTAGTTCATAGTGAAATAGAGAAAACAAAATTTATCTCTCAACATCCTTTACAATATTCTTTAAAACTAAACAAATTCAAAAGAAAACTAAAGTAAACATTACAACCCCTTTGGAGAGATTTCACTTCTAGCTTTAGATACTTCTTGATGAAAGTAGCTTTTTTTTTCCTTTTTCTTGAATCCCTAATTCTTTGATAATGGGTGTGTGTGGATTTGATGTAGTGTATGAAGAAATATGGAGAAATGTTTGTTTTGGGTGGAGAGAAAAAGTGTGTGAGAATTTAGGTGTAAAATATATGTGGATTATCAAATTTCTATCAAATGTTAAGTGTGTTGTTCAAGAAATTATATGTAAGCATGTGTGTATCTCTCATTTGTGATATGTGATTGTGTGTATATAGTGTACCTAATAGAGTCTCACATGGTGTGTGAGGGTGTAGTGGTGTATAACAAGGAAGATTCCACGCATGGAATAGATTGCCACTTGTCCCTCAAAATTCCGCACATAATTCTTTTTCAACACTGGACCACTCGTGCCGCGGCAGCAAATGCCTGCCAAAAGAGGATGCCATGGTGCTTGAGAAAGGGCTGCTCACTGCTCAATTTCTGGCACTACAGCGTAACCCAGGGGTTTATTGTGGCACAAGTCTTCTTCATCTAGCATCGCGGCATAAAATGTGGGATATCGTGGCACGAACAAAAATGGCACGAACAAAAATAGACCTCTCTGCCTAATTTTGGGCACTCGTGTCGTGGCACGACTCATTTGGCGCCACGATGTGAGGCCTTCTTTGTCAAATTTTGGCCATTTTTTACCATATCTTTACTCATTCTTCATTTTTAGTCCCTACACATAATTATCAGAAAATAAGGCACAATTATATAAGTTGTAAGGCAAAAACATATGTAATTGTGCTCATAAAGGTGTCTAAAATGTTACTATTATGAGCCTGTCAAAAGTCATTGACTCAAAAGACCTTGGACAAGGTAGAATGATATTAGACGAGAGTTTTCTAATGATTCATCAAGGAGTCAATCAGACTAAAAATAGACTCAGACTTAATCAAGAGATTAGGTGATGGAAGAACAGTACTTGTATGGTACTCGTAATAAGAAATAGGTTTACTACTATTTCACCTAAGACTAGGTAGTCATGATGCACTGTTAGGTGTTTCTTATGACTTGTGGGTTTATAATTAAGGAGTTAATTCCAAGATGATTAATTAATTAAATTAATTAATTAGAATAAAATAATTTATTCACCTAAGTTGCAAGAGTTGCAAGCCCACTACTAGCTTATTTGTGAACCTAAAGTATCACACACAAATCAGGAAAGTCCACTTCTAATGTAGAAGGTAATCCAAGGAGTTGTATCAAATTAAATAATTAACTAGAGACAAAATTAATTTAAAGAGCTAAATTACTCTATCTGGTTAAATAATAAGGTTATTTAACTAGATTAGGGGCTGATGACGAGCTAAGGCCTAAATTTGTTTAAAGATTTAAATTAATTTATCCTATTAAATAATATAATTATTTAATTAGGCCTAATTTAATCTAAGTGGTGAAAGTCGAACCAATTAATTGATTGATTGAATCAATTAATCAAATTGAGCTAGTTTAATTAGATGAGGATCAATTAAATAGACTTAATTAAATAAATTAAAGTCCAAACCCAAGTTGATGGACATGTAGGAGAATCCTATTAGGAGTCTTAGTGAGTAAGTTGTTCGTGAAAATTATGCAAACCGCAAGTGTACGGTGTCAAGTTTTAATATAATGATGAGTTGAGTCGAGTATCCACAAGGATTGTAATCAAAAATTGCATTAAGTACCGTAGTTGAAATAGTCCTAATTTTATCTAGAAAATCGAGTAATGATTGGTAAACAAAGTAAAGTAAGATAAAAAATGCATAGACAAGAATGAAGTTTTTAGAAGCAATTCAACAAACACCTTATGAGCAAGAAATTCTAGAGGAATGACTCACAAAATTATCAGCTATGTTCTTCCTTCCAAAATATACCAATTCAAGTTAACAAGATATGTAAGTTAAGAATTACTAAGCTCATCAATTCCCTCTCTCGAGTGCAGAATTGACTATAAGTTCTAACATGAATTTTGATATCTCTATAAAAATTCAAGAATAAAACTCTACAAAAGTTTAATGAATTCTTTTTCAAAACTTTAAAGGTTTCATAAGCTTCTTAACTCTATGATTCCTAGGTTGTGTTATCCCTATGATCATGTAGAATCTTCCCTCTCTCGAGTGTTGAATCTCATACATCAAACAATATCAATTAGTGGCCAATTAATCAAGATGAAATACTAAACAAGATAACACAAACAAGATGAATAACTTGAACTAATATTATTTGGAATTCAAAACATAGGTTCAAATAAGGTTACATCATCCTCTAGAAAGAAAAGTTTAGTTCCTCATGTATGAATATAACTTCAAGAAATACATAAGAAAGAACATGGAAATTGTTCACCAATTTGTGAAGTGGAAGTAATAGTTGAAGCTTTCCTTGTCTCCATGAATGGCTTGTCTCTAAGAATGGCCTTATTCTCTCCAAGTCTCCTTGTTCTCCTTTTCTTCTTGGCTTCTCCTCACTCTTCTCCTCTTCCAAAAACTCATTTGGAGGCTTTTGGAATCCCTCAAATAGCTGGGAAATGCCCTAAAAAGGGCAAAATGCCCATTTTGACCTTACTTGTCCACCCGGCAGTACCTAGGCGCTGCCTTGTCTATCCAAGACAGTGTGTACAACGCCTAGGTGCTAGAAAGCAGCGCCTAGACGCTGCCCTTGCTGTCCAGAATATGATAAAGCAGCACTTGTAGCCTCTTTAAACCGATTTTTCACCACTTTAGAGGCCAAAATAGAATTTTTTGTCTTCATATGAATTGTATCCCTGTGGGTTGGCTTTACATTGGAACTTGAATCAACTAAATATGACTTCGTTGGAGAGAGTTCCACTAGAAATACCAAGATATGTCATCCCAGAAAATTACAGCCCAGTGCTGACTCTTGAATTCAGTTTTTATCATTTAAATAGATCGAATTTGATTTTGTGGTAAACATAGAAGTTGTAGATATATATCTTATCTTTCCAATGGATCAAGAATAAAGTTTATATGAAATGTTTCCTCAGAGTTATGATTGAAATACCAAAACTGCCATCAGTGGCACCACAACTCGAATTCTTTAACATTTCAACCAAGTTTTTGATTTCTTTCCATTTTCTTCTCTTATTGTCATTACCTACAAGATTTCACACTAAATTCATAAAAAGTAACACAAACACTTGAAAACAAACCAAATGTTAATCAAAAGGTATATGAATTATTGGTATAAAACTAACTTATCAAATACCCCCAAACTTGAAGATTTGCTTGTCCTCAAGCATCAAACATGAAATTCTCATGACAATCTCCCTATGAATCAGGTTACCAAAGTCAAGAAAGATTTTTCTAACCTCTCATCTCAAAATATTAGAAAAAATATACCAAGTTTACATGTTAACATGCATATTGGTTTCACTTAACTTCATGGTCTTGTGTGTGTGTGAGAAAGTAGTAGTTTATCAACTTTCATTTATCATCCGAATAGGTTTATAAAGCCAACTACTCATATTTGATCCACTTTTGAAGTGCATACCAAACTCCAAAGGCTTTGTCTTTCACACTAGTCTCCACTAATGTAGGTAGATCATAGCATCAAATATCAAAAGGACTTTCAAAGCTTGTATTGTGAGGCTTGGGTAATGGTGGGAAAATATAGAAAATTGTAGCTAAAAATTGCCCATTTTACACAATCATGCTAGAACCTTTTTGAATAAGCACCAACTTCTTCATCAATCCCTTCATTTTTCTTTATTGAACATCCCATTTTTCTTCTTTTTGATCTTAGATTACCCCCAAACTTATTTCTTTTGTTGCATGTAATGGGGGTTTATTTATTTTAGGGAGTTCAAATCATACACCTCAATTCATAATCTCTTCCTTTTCATCCTTTTTCAAAGCTCCACTCATCACTAGGAAAGGTCTACCTAAAATAAAGGGTACATTTACATCTTCCTTCGTGTTTAACATAATGAAACCAGCCGGGAAATTAAACTTGTCTACCTTCACTAGCAAATTCTCAACTATACCTCGTAGATACTTGATAGACTGCTCGCTAGTTGAAGTGACACCATCGTTGGCTTTGGCTTTTCTAATCTAAACTTCCTATAAACCAACAAAGACATAAGATTAATGCTTGCTCCCAAGTCACATAAAGCATTAGGAAATGTAATTAAACCAATAGTGCATGGGATAGAGAAACTCTTGGGGTTCTTAAGCTTTATGGAAGCTTGTTTTGCACATTTGCCGAGCACTCCTCAGTTAAATTCACTGTCTCATGTTTCTTCAATTTTCTTTTATTTGATAAAATTTCTTTCAAGAACTTAGCATAGCTAAGCATTTGAAGTAAAGCATCGGCAAATGGAATGTTAATATGCGACTTTTTAAAAGCTTCAAGAAATTTAGAAAATTGCACATCTAACTTTTTAAGGATGATTGGTTTAGATGAAGTGCTAAGCTCTGATGTTAGTTTATCTTTCTTCTCTTGTTGAGGTTCAATTTCTTACACTTTGGTATCTATTTCCTTCCCACTTCTCAACATGATTGAATTTACTTATGCCTTGGGATTTTTCTCCATATTGCTTGGTAATGTTCCTTGAGCACGCCTCGAAACCATACATGCAATTTGACCTACTTGAGTTTCTAAATTCCATAAGGTTACCTTATTATTTTGGAATCTCGTATCGCTATTGTAAACTTATCCACAAGCTCTTCAAGATTTGATTTCTTTTCTTGGGGTGGATAACCGGGTGGTGGAGGTCTTACCATACTTTGATTAGCTTGAGAAATGCCTTGGTTACTTTGATATCCCTATAAAAAATTTATATGAATCCTCCATCCGAAATTATATATTTTAGAATAAGGATTGTTTGCTTGCCCATTGCAATTCCCAACATAATTGACTTTCTCAGATGAGGATGAAAATGGGCTCCCCACTTGACACTCGGTGCTATAGTGTCCACCTCCACGCAACTTACGTGCGAAGGTTTGCACCTTCATTGCCGAAGCACTCATGTTATCAGTATTCTTGTTTAATACTTCAATTTGAGCCGAAAGGGCAGAGTATTTATTGACGGTGTGCACTCACACTACCTTTTTTCCTAAACTTCTCTATTTGCCATTAGTAAATATTTGATGCTATTTTCTCTAACAACTCATATATCTCCTCTAGAGTTTTTCTTATGATTGTGCCTCCCGCTGCTCCATCTATCATAGCTCAACTGGCGAGTGACAAACTATTATAAAATGTTTGCACTTACAACCATATAGGAAAACCATGGAGTGGGCACCTCCTCAACAAATCCTTGAACCTCTCCTAACCTTCATACAAGGACTCCAACTCAAATGGCACAAATGTAATGATATCGTTCCTCATTTTTGTTATTTTGGAAGGTGATAAATATTTTGCAAGGAATGCTTAGGCCCTGGCCTCCCATGTGGCCTTAAAGAAAATGGGATCAATCTCAACTTAATAGCATTATCAGTCACTCCATTATGCTCACAAATCTCCAAGAAGTACGCGATGTGGGCATTAGGGTCATCACTAGGCAAACCATCATAATGAACCGATATCTGGATCATTTGAATGATCGCTGGTTTAATATAAAAAATGTTTAGATCATTTGAATGATTGTTGAGGTACTAATGCCTCTATTTTTTAGCATTGAGGCATCATCGCCTCTATTTTCTTTGGCACTATGGCACACTGTTTCGCACTATAGCGCGAGTTACTATACTATTCATCCTCTTTTAATTGATCTTTCACCACTTCCTTTGATGAATTAGCTTTTTGTGCATTCATAAGAATTGTAGTCCAATCTGTTAGATTTCTTGATATTCTTAAATTAGCTCAATATCACTTTTGTGGAGAAAGTTATGTAGAAAATATGATGACTACCATATCTAGAAGTTTCTACTGACTTTTTAACTGATTTTCCATCTTTCGCTCCATTTCTTCAATTCATGAACTAACACAACAAATATCACAAGATAAGCATAATTCCATCAATTATGAAATAAAACATATGAATTTATGCTTTTGAGAGTATTGAAAATGTGTCAAATTATGAGCTTATCATATTACACATACCAATAGGTCTATAAGTGAATGCTTGGAGTAGATGGAAGGGTAGCAACCTATAACGTACGACTACTTGCCAAGAGTTATACTCAAAGGTAAGGAATTGACTATGAGGAAACCTTTTCACTAGTAATGATGCTAAAATCTATTTAGGTCTTGTTGGACATATTTGCGTATTATGACTATGAGATATGCCATATAGATGTGAAGACTGCCTTCCACAATGGGAATTTTAAGAAAGATATATTATGAGGCAACCTGAGGCTTCACATCCAAACAATTTGAACGAAAGGTTTGCAAGCTTCACATGTCCATTCATAAACTCAAAACAAGTTTTTCAAAGATAGATCATTTAGTTCGATGAGGTAATTAAATCATTTGGTTTCCTCAAGAATCTAGATGAACCTTGTATGAATACAAAGATTAATAGGGCGCAGTGATGTTTATTATGCTTTATGTTGACGTCATCCTACTCATTGGAAATAGAGTGGGAATGTTGTAGTCAACAAAGGCTATTCTCCATGAAAGATTGGAGAAATGTATACTACATTTTAGGGATCAAAACCAATAGAGATAGATCTAAGAGGATGATTGGACTATCCTAATTTCTGTACATAGGTAAGATATTAAAAAGGTTTAGCATGGGGTAATCGAAGGGGGAAAGAAAATAGAAAGAATGACTTATGTACCATAATTCCGAACATGTGTGTGTGGTGTCAAATTTAAGCTTCATGCGTGCATTTTTAGTGTGAATTTTACAACCAATGACTCTCATGACCTAAGCAAAGACGTTTTAGGTTTTCTATAGGCTTGTTTTTCATATATATTCTCTGTTAATGTGGAAACTAGCAATTTAGTTCAAAAGGACTTCAATAAGCATGTAACATAAGGCCTTGGTATCGGTTACCAAGGAAAGGTAAGGATAAAGCAAAGCAAGAGAACATACTATGTTGAACATAAAATTTCACTCCCCTTATTTATATTCTTTTCCCCACTTCTCTTTCTTTTGAGATTAATGATTTTCTTTTCTTTTCTTTTTTAACACTTTTTCTTCTTTTTCTTTTTCGTTTTCATTAATCCCAAAACTTCAATTCATATTCTTTTTATTTCACAACCCCTAACTTATTTCTTTTTATCTCCATGGGTTATGATGACTTCTTTTAGCATCTTTCATGCTTATACACCCAATTACATTTTTTACATACACAAGATATTTCCACATAATCCCCAAATAAAATCGTGCACAAGAAATCACACATTACACTCTCTTGGGGACAACTAAGGATTTTTCGAGCTACAAAAGGGTAGGTATGATGTTATAAGAAATGAGTCAAATGATGATCATTCATATGCATTGCATATGGCATTATTTACAAAAGGCCCAACAAGGTAGCTAGTGATAATGGTGTTATCATGGTAGGCTTGAAAGGCACAAATGAGTCAAAGTTGGCCTAAATCATTTCCAGTTTACTAGTTATCTAAGATTTCACCTTAAAGAGTAAACAAACAAGTTTTAGAGCACCTCATGTTGACCAAAAAGGCTCATTGGAAGAAAATACAACACCAAGTAACACGTAATTCACAAAAATTTTACACAACGTGCTCCATGAAAATTAATCATTCTTTTAAAAGACCAACTTTACATAAGAATCGCCATGTCACAAGATTAGCAATCTTCCTTTCTTCTAAACTCTATATAATATCAATTAAGGTTTATCATAGACTATTGGTTATCAAGATAAATCATTCAGTCTCAAACATGAACTTACTCAAGTTTGTCAACAAAAGCATGTTTGCTTTCAGATTTTCATCACACAAAACATGTAATTCACACACAATTCATCAACTAGAATAAAAAAAAATGGCTCAATTTCCACAAAATAAAATTCCTAACCCCAAGCATTTATAACATTATCCTTAATGTTTAAAGCAATTAAATGGGTAGGTAGGGGGAAAAGAACTACTCTCTTTGAAGTAGATGTGTATCAATGAGCATACGTCCCTTATAGTCCAATAAGAATCCACACACCACCAAGAAGATGAAAACCTACAACCAAAAATAAAGAAACAAAGAACAGCGGGGCGGAAGCAAAGCAAAAATAAAAGCAAAGTAATAACTAAACAAAGGAAAGCTAAACATGTCTAAATTTAGAAATGGAACATGCTTCAAAAACCAACCAAGAAATTATGCAAAAGCAAAGGGAAAAAAAGGGGCTTGGGTTGCCTCCCAAGAAGTGCTTGGGAAAAAAAGGGGCTTGGGTTGCTTATCCAGGATCTAAGGATAAGTGCTTCTTATGCCAAGCCTTTGTGTTCTCTAAGAGTGAAGGTGATCATTCAGGATAGGTAAGGCAAGGATGATTCAGAATAACATCAAGGGCTTTGCGTACATCAACAAGTGTATGCCTTATTACCAAAAAAATTCTTCCAAGCAAGATAGGGACACCTTTATCTTTGTACATGTCAAAGATGATGAAATTTATAGAACATATGAGCTGTTCACCATTTTCAAGTACCCATTTAGTCACCTTAGTAGGCCTTGCTTCATTTGGTGCAAGCTTCTTCAAATTAGACAATGGTATTAAATTCAAGATCACATAGTACTATTTCAAAGGTAGATCTCCAATTGAAGTGGCTTCTTTACAAGGTGGCATTCCATTTTTCAATAATCTCGCAGTCCTCAAATTTATGTTTATGTGAGAGAACGTCCTCATTATCCACCATAGAACTTGACATAATTTTTCTCTTCTTTAGGAGTTGAGGATAAGGAACTCTTAATGATTGCTCTTGAGGAGGGCTTGGTTGCACTTCTTTTTGGCCTTTTTTTCTTTTCCACTAGAAGTGTTTGTGTTGATGCCTCTTGTTCCTCCTTGATCAATTTTTCAACTCCCACAGAAGCTTTTAACTCTTCATCACTTGTCAAAGCAGCAACATTAGATAGTTCTTCACCTACTTCATTTACCTCAACTGTATAAGGAAAATTCTCTTATTGTCCATCAGAAAATGTATTAGCTAACTCACTAATTGGGCTTTACAAGTCCCACATGTTGTTGATGAATTTTGGAGACTAGCTTCAGTATTCAACATGAATTGAGTCAGTGTTTCTTTAAGGCTCAACTTCTTTTCTTGTGGTGGATAAGTAGGTTTACGACACATCACACATTATGATCATTTCTCCATGAAAAGTTCGATGACCTTGCCATCCTTGATTATACATGTTGGAAAAAAGCGTGTCTTGTTGCTCATTATAATACCATATATAATGAGCATGATCGACTTGTTGTTGGGTTTAAATAACCGTAGGGTGTGCTCAACAAAAAAATTAAAATTTAAATAAAAATAAAGCGTGCCATATGAAATATAACATCACCCCCATTTCAATGTGAATATCAATTTCGCATTTTAAATCATCTAAACAAAAATGTAAAGAATTTAAATTATACCTTAAGCACTCTGGTTATTGAAGAGGTAGAAGCAATTGATTGCTAGCCCTCGTATAAAAACTGGTTCGCAAGGATCCAGGTGTCTCCCCTCTATCGAAGCCCACACTTTGGGTAAGAGCGCAAAATTAGAAATAGCTAGTGATTTTAATTCCTTTACTCATCTAGTTTTCGAAGTGATTTTGAGTAAGTATCAATTCTTAAACCAACCGATGGTAAGAATTGAATACCTTTGTTCAATCAAAAGATGGAAATTGAAGGAATAAGAGGGAAGAAGAAAGGTTTTTTCTTCCTTTTTTTTATTAATGGCCGAAAATTTCAAGAGTCCAACTATGTTAAATTTTCGGCCTCCTTTCTTTTGTAGTGGTTTCCGAAAATTCTAAGAGTCCAATGCTTGGAATTTTTTGACCCCTTCAGAATTTTGGTTGATCATAGGATCTCATAAAATTCTTCAACTCTATCTCCAAGGATATCAGATATCCTCTTGTATTTTCCCAGATACTTAGAAATATTTTACCTAATCATATTAGATAATTCCAAGAATATCTTATTCTTAGTCTTCCATCTTGTTCCAACAACTCTAGTGGGCCTCCCCTAATGGACCATTTTGAATTGTGCCTTGACTTTAAATTAAATCCAACAATTAATCAAATTAAATGATTGGGCCCAAATTTAATTAATTAATCCTAATCAATTAATTTAATTCCATCAAACTGACCTAATTATATTAGGCCCAATTAAATAATTTAATTATTTAATTAAAAAAATTATTTTAATCATTAAATTAATTTATGACTAAATTAATTGATTGATCTAATAAGTTAATTATTTAAATCCAATTGGTCTTCCTAATATTATTAGGTCAATTAAATAATTCAATTACTTAATTGAATAATTAATTAAACTTCTTGAATTAAATTAAGCCGCCAATTAAATTATTTAATTGAATTATTAATTCAACTTATCAAATTAAATTAAGCCCCCAGTTAATTAATCTCTATTAGGATCCAACTCCTTCGATCAATTTCTAAATTAGAAATGCTCCATTCTAAATTGTGTGTGAACCTTTAGGTTCACAACTAAGCTACAAGTGTACTTACAACATTTGCTAATTAATTAATCCGCATGTAATTAAATCTTTAATTGCAAGAACCTCACAAGTCATGTAAAACACCTAGCAATTGTATCATGACTACTTAGTCTTAAGTGAAATACAAGCTAACCTATTTCAGTTATGAGTACCATACACGTAAGGTCCTTCCATGAACTAATCTTCTGATTGAGTCTATGATATGGATTATAAGTCGAAACCTTAAATAACTCAATAACTATGATTTCACTTCAAGTTGCAATGACTCATGATGAATTGTTAGAAAACCACATCTAACATTAATCCTGCCTTGGTCAAGGACTTTTGAGTCACGAATTATGAAAACATAAAAGATTCACTTGTTCTACTAGACAAGTGTCGGATCCTTTATTTTTCACTCTTTAACCTGCATACAGGCCAATGCAACATTCAATGTATCCCCTTTGTGATTATCTAGAATTAGAAGATAAAACACGACGTGCACAAGGATACCATGGTACCTCAAGTCTAAGGACTAGTCGTGTACTATCGTAATGTATAAATTCTTACTTCGACAAATAATATCTCCAACTAAGAGTTTCCAGTTATCTTGTTTAGTGTACTTATTCTCTAACAAGCACCCACATACATGTACTAGCAACACTATCCCGATATATATAGAATGAGACATTCTTCTCATGTAAGAACACATCGTATGCGTGAATTTTATCGGGCTATTCGATGTCCCATCTTAAAATGCCCTTGACCCTCAACTAATTTAAGATCAAATCCTTAGAGGTATATACATAATACTATCATATGCGTTACCATACCCGTAGCTCAGTTTGGACATAGGACTTTGTCTAATTAACATATGTAATTGAAAAAAACAGAACGCCTATTTTATTAATATGATTTTAAAAAGATTATTTTACAAATACAAGAGAATAAAATACGTCCAATCTAATTGGCGCACCAGGTACTACTCTAATATTCTTCTACTTGTCCTAGTGCTAATTTCCCATGTACCTCATGTTAGAGTAGAATGCCTAACGGCCCAATTGGATTGGGTGTATTATACTCTTTTTCTTTATAAAGACAATCTTATTGGAAATTATATTAATAAAAGGGCATTTTCTTTATCTTATATCTTGCATCTTTTATTTATGCATATTAGATAAAGTTCTTACATGGTCGCGTATATGATGGCGATCATGGAACATGCCTCTAAGCCTTTGGTCTTAAATAAGTTATAAGTCGAGAGTTTTTTGAGATGGGACATCAAATAGCTTAGTAACACTCTCACATATGATGCATGCTCGTATGATGAGGATGTCACATTTCATTGGCATTAGTGTAGAGACGCAAGTGCATGTATGTGGGTGCTTGTTAGGGAACAAGTACACCAAACTTGGCCCGCAAGAAATTCTTATCTAGAGGCTTTACCTATCGAAATAAGAATTTCTGTGTTGCGATAGTACACGACTAGTCCTTGGACTTGAGGCACGATGTTAGCCTTATGTGCATCCTGCAACACTTTGATATATCTTTTGATTGCTTGACAATCACAAAAGGGGTACGTTGGGTATTGTACTGATGTACATGGAGGTTTGTTAGTGGCCAACATAGAATTCGACACTTGTCTTTTTAAACAAGAGAATCTCCTGTGTTTTCATAGTTCATGATTCAAAGACCATGACCAAGGTAGGATAAATCGTAATTCATCAAGAATCATTGGAACTTGAAATGGGATCACAGTAATTGAATCATTTAGGGTTTCGATTTATAATCCATGCCCTAAATTCAATCGGGAGATTAGTTGTTGAAAGGATCGTACGTGTATGGTACTAGCAACTAAAATAGGTTAACGCGCTATTTCACCTAAGACTAGTTTGCCATGATTACTTGCTAGGTGTTTTCAGGATAGTGAGGTTCTTGGAATTAAGGAGTTGAATCCAATTGGATTAATTAATTGGAATAATTTTTATTCATAAGTTGCAAATGTTGCAAGCCCACTACTAGCTTAGTAGTGAACCTAAGAGGGTCACACATCTTTATGGAAAGTAACATTTCTAATTTTAGAATTTATCCAATGGTTGAAAATTATTAATTAATTAATTAAGGGTTCTATTTAATTAAATGGTTAAATTAAATTATTCAATTAAGTAATTGGATTATTTAATTGGACTTAATTTGATTAGAAAGCCCAATTGGGGTAAATTAAATTAATCAATTGGATTGATTAAATTGGGATTAAATCAATTAGATTGATTTATGAATTTTTTAGTCCAAGCCCAAAAATTAATGTGGATCATTTAAGAAGTCCACTAAAATATGTAGAGAATAAATTAAATAAATGTGATTTATTTAATTAACATATTTATAGATAAATAAATATAATGACTGATTTTATGGGATAAAATCAGCCACTAAGATTTTATATTGCCAAAACTTACTGATTTACCTCAGCAAAACCAGCCCCCTTATCACAGCACAGAAACTGCAAGTTCTATCATAACAATTTTGAGTGTCTCTTCAAATATCAAACATATTTCAATTTGTAACATTTCCAAACTTACATATATAAAGCTTTAAAGAATAAAAAATCAGGAAGTATACAGTTTCTGTCCCTAGTGATTTCTATTGTGATTTTACAACTAAAAATTATTCTTTTATGAATTATAAAATCATAATAACATCCTAACATGATTATAAACAACAATCGAAGCTTTAAAAATCATAAACCCTTAAATAATTCAAGAACTGAAATAAAAAAATATGAGTTAAGCTCATCTATGCACAATTTTAAACTTCTACTTGCTCTTTCTTTGTTCTCTTTGCTTCCTTCACTTTTTCTTTACTTGGAATCACTTGAGAGAAACTTTTAATATTCAATATAGAGGTTTGGAATGTTAAATAGCTCAGAAAATAGTTTTTGGTCATGGTTCAATGTTTAGAAAAGAAGAAAACTTGAGGTGGTAGCTTGAGGTGCTTAAGCTTGAGGTGTCAAATGGTGGTTCAAATTTTATATTATACACACCAGATTAGAGTTGTGTAAGATGTGTATAATATCAAATTTGAACCACCACTTGACACTTGAAGCTTAAGCACCTTAAGCAACCACCTCAACCTTTCTTCATTTCTATTATTGAACCACGACCAAAAACCTTTTTTTGAGCTATTTCACCTCCCAAACCTCCATATTGAATTTTAAAAGTTGCTCTCAAGTGATTCCAAGTAAATAAAAAAGTAAAGGAAGCAAAGGGAAGTAAGGAGGATAAAGTAGAAATTTAAATTGTGCATAGACGAGCTTAACTCATGTTTTTTATTTAAGTTCTTGACTTTTTTGAGGGTTTATGATTTTTAAATCTTATATTATTGTTTATAATCATGTTATGATGTTATTTATAGTCTTATAATTCACAAAAGAGGGATTTTTAGTTGCAAGATCGCAATAGAAATCACTAGGGATAGAAACTATATACTTGCTGGTTTTTGTTTTCAAAGCATTATATATGTATAATAACATGATTAAAACCTACATATTTCAACATATATGTGTTTATATATGAGTTTAGGTGATGTAAGTTTTGAAAGGTTATAAATAGAAATATGGTTTGATATTTAAAGAGACACTCAAACCTATCATGATAGAGCTGACAATTTTTGTGTTGTGATAAGTGGGCTAGTTTTGCTAAGGTAAATCCATGATTTTAGCCACTTCTATAATATGATTACATTTATATACATGTTATATAAGTGTGGTAAAATTTTTGGAGTGAATGGATATACTTAAGGATGTCAAAATTATCATGCAACTAAATTGGACAGCAAGAAAATATGAAAATGTGAATCAGTCTCATTTGATAACTTAGCATGTTTCAATCTAAACATGTTGGTATTGAGTTCTAACAATTAGGTACAAGCTATTAGAGTTATAATATATGATGTTTACATGTATCTAAGATGAGAAATTAAGGTATTTGAGTGTCTATATGGGGTTCTAGTTTGTAAAAGCTTGATTGTTACCTAGATAGCTTGGTGTTTAAGGTCTTAGTATGAGATTTTGTGCTGTCAACTTGTCAAATTGGGAATGGTGCTTGATGTTGGGTAATATTATAGGCTATTTTATATCTAAACTAGGGTTTTTGGATTCTACAACATGAAATACAAAATAATAGAGAGAGAGTTGCAATTGGGGCCCTAGATTTTGAAATGTGAATCTTTTTGTAGCAAAAAGTTTGGTTTTCTTGTATCTATATCTTATACTACACAACAAATAGTAGATGATAGCGAGAGGGTGGGGTGAAAATTTGAGTTGCAATAACTTGAATTTTTTAGATTCTGCATCTTAAAATACATAATAGAAGAGAGAGTAGCTGGGGGCGGGGGCCTGGTGTTTGTTGTGTGAAAACATCAGTACAAAAAACTAGGGTTTTTTTAGATTCTACAACATGAAATAAAGAACAAAAGAGATGTAGTAGCAACTAGTTACGGATGGCCTAGGGTTTGAATTATGAAAATTTCTGTAGCAAAAATTTGGGTTTTCTTGTTTCTTGTTGTAGGGAATGAAGCAATCAATTACTTATCTTGGACTATCAAAACTCGTAGGGATCTAAGTGTCTCCCCTCTATCCGGTCTACAATATGGAATAGCAACACCAATCAAAAGAATTTGCTAGTATCCTTTTAATTATTTTCTAATCTAGACCGGAGTAAATTTTCAAGAACAATAAAAATTGATTCTTTAAGTTCTTGAAACAATAATATGAAGAGAATAACAAGAAACTGATTTTCTTTTAAAACACAAGAAGATCAAGATTACAAGAAAACATTTTTCTTTTTCTTTATTTTCTTTTTCTTTGTTTTCTTTTTCTTTTCTTGGAGAGAAAAATAGAAAACTTAAACAAAATAATTTTTGCTTAAATTTTCTGAATTATTTTTGTAATTTTCGTACATAAGTATGTATAGGACTGAAAATTTGATTTTTCTCCAACTCTTGGAGAGTTTGTCAGTTTTGAACTATTTCAAAGTATTATCTTGGAAGGATTCCAAATCTTCCGACAACTCTTCTATTTTCTCTATCCAATGTATGTGGACTACCCTAATCATCAAAATTGCCTACATATATTTTTTATATTAATTTGAACTCTTTAAATAATATCAAGATAGATTAAAATTATATTTATATATAAATAAAATCTTAGTGGCCGATTTTATCCCATAAAATCGGTCACTATATTTATTTATCTATAAATATGTTAATTAAATAAATCACATTTATTTAATTTATTCTCTACATATTTTAGTGGACTTCTTAAATGATCCACATTAATTTTTGGGTTTGGACTCAAAAATCCATAAATCAATCCATTTGGTTTAATCCCAATTTAATCAATCCAATTGATTAATTTAATTTACTCCAATTAGGTTTCCTAATCAAATTAGTCAAATTAAATAATTCAATTACTTAATTGAATAATTTAATTTAACCTTTAAATTAAATAGAACCCTTAATTAATTAATTAATCAATATTAATTAATTAATTTCCAACCATTGGATATATTCTAAAATTAGAAATATTACTTTCTATAAAGATGTGTGACCCTCTTAGGTTCACATGATCGCCATCATATGCACGACCATTTAAGACCAAAGCCTTAGAGGCATGTTCCATGATCGCCATCATATGCAAGACCATGCCCCGTAGCTAAATTTGGTCTAAGGACTTTATCTAATGTGCATAAATAAAAGATGCAAGACATAAGATAAAAAAATGTCCTTTTATTAATATGATTCCCTATAAGATTGTCTTTACAAAGAAAAAGAGTATAATACACCCAATCCAATTGGGGGCATTGGGCATCCTACTCTAACAATCTCCCACTTGCTCTAGCTCCAATTGCCCATGTATCTAAGGCCCATCTTCTCAAGATGTCCGTTGAATATCTTATGTGCTAGGGCTTAGTAAGTAGGTCTGCTATATTTTCAGCTGAGGCAACTCGATCCACAATGACATCGCCTCTACTAATAATCTCTCTGATCACGTGATATCGTCTCATTATGTACTTGGATCTTTGACGAGATCTTGACTATTTTGCTTGCACAATAGCTCCATTGTTATCATAGTAATTCATAATTGGATCAACAATGGATGGAACTACACCCAACCATTAGATGAAATTTCTTATCTAAATAGCTTCTTTAGCTGCATCTGATGCATCAATATATTCAGCTTCGGTGGTAGAGTCTACAGTTGTCTTTTATTTGGAACTCTTCCAACTGACCACACCACCGTTCAAGGTGAATATGTATCTAGACATGGACTTTAAGTCATCTATGTCGGACTGAAAACTAGAGTCTATATACCCCTCCAGTTTTAGTTCTCCATTGCCGTATATCAGAAAGATGTCCTTAGTTCTTGTCAAGTACTTGAGAAACATCTTAACAGCTTTCCAGTGTTCTTCCCCTGGACTGGACTGATATATGCTCATGACACTCAGAGCTATATCAGACTTTGTACATAATATTGCATACATTATGCTCCCTATTGCGGAAGCATAAGGTATGCGAGCCATTCTTTCTCTCTCTTCAGGTATTTTGGGAGACATAACCTTAGAGAGTGAAACCCCATGACTCATAGGCAGGAATCCTCTCTTAGATTCTTCCATGCTAAACCTTTTTAGCACTTTGTCTATGTACATGGATTGGGATAGTTCGATCATCCTTCTGGATATATCTCTATAGATCTTTATCCCTAGGATAAAAGATGCATCTCCCAAGTCCTTCATGGAAAACTGATTAGATAACCAAGTCCTCATTGACTGCAACATCCCTACATCATTCCCAATGAGTAGGAAGTCATCAACGTAAAGCACAACAAATATAACTGCACTCCCACTAACCTTTTTGTAGACTCATGGTTCATCCGGTTCTTATGAAAGTCAAACGTTTTGCTCATTTCATCAAACTGAATATTCCAACTCCTCAAAGCTTGTTTGAGTCCATAAATGAATCTCTGGAGCTTGCAAACCTTTTGCTCGCTCCCATTAGATATGAAGCCTTCTGGCTGCTTCATATAGATCTCTTCCTTAATATTTCCATTAAGAAAAGCGGTCTTCACATCCATTTTCAATATCTCATAGTTATAATATGTAGATATAACCAACATTATCCGTATGGATTTAAGCATCGCTACTGGCAAAAAAATTTCCTTATAATCAATTCCTTACTTTTGAGTATAACCTTTTACTACCAGTCGTGTCTTATAGGTGGCTACCTCTCCATCTACTCCAAGCTTCCACTTGCAGACCAATTTGCAGCCAATGGGAACAATTCCCTGTGGTGGGTCCACCAAGGTCCATACCTTGTTAGAGTACATGGAGTCCATCTTGCATTGCATAGCTTCTTACCACTTCTCTGAGTCGATGTCATACATCGCCTCTCCATAGCTTCTTGGATCATTATCCAATGGGAGTCCCTCTTCTTTGTTCTTTAACAAAAGGCCATACCTATCAGGTATCCTTGAGACCCTTTCAGATATGCGAAGAGGTTACACCTCAGAGGGTCCAACATCGGCTCGTGTACCATTTACTACGTCAGTTTAGGTGTTTTGTGGTTTTTGAACCTCTTCAAGTTCTACGACCTTGCTACTTCCCTCTGAAAAAAGATCTTCTTCAAGGAAGGTAGCATTCCTTGAAATAAACACCCTTAGTTCTGAGATGTCATAGAAATAGTATCCAATAGACTCCTTTGGATACCGCACGAACTTGCATAAGCTGGATCTCATATCCAACTTATCTCCCACTTGTTGCTTCACATAAGCAGCACACCCCCATACCTTAAGGTATTTATAGGAAAGTGTCTTTCACACCATATCTCATATAGTGTTTTGGGCACGACTTTAGATGGCACCCTATTTAATAGGTATGCCGTTGTTTTCAAGGCATAGCCCTAGAATGAAAGAGGCAATGAAGTGAAGCTCATCATAGATCGAACCATGTCCAACAAGGTTTGATTCCTACATTCCGCAACTCCGTTGAGTTGGGGAGTAGTAGGAGGAGTCCACTGTGAGAGAATCTCATTCTTTTTTAGATAATCTAAAAACTCTATGGTATTCACCTACTCGATTAGATCGAAGAGTTTTTATAATTATTTCAGTTTGTTTCTCTACTTTGGTTCTGAATTTTTTGAACTTTTCAAATACTTCAGACTTATACCTTAAAAGGTACATAACCATACGTAGAGAAGTCATCGGTAAAGGTTAAAAAGAAGGTATAGTTCTCACAGCCACTAACATTTAGTGGCCTACATATATCGGTATGGATCAAATCCAATAGATGCTTGGCTTGCTCCACTTGTCCAACAAATGGAGATTTGGTTATCTTTCTTTTGAGATAGGATTCACATGTTGACAGTTCTTGCTCTTTCTTTTATTTTGTTGAATTATGTAAATGGGGTTATGGGAAGCAATAGTTTATAAACAATTCGTCAAAGAACCAAAGTAGATAAAATTAGAACGTTTTAAAATGGAATAATTTCCATTCTCATTGGTAAATCTAAAGCCTTTTCTATCTAAAACTGGAACAGAGATAATGTTCTTAATAATATCTGGAATAAAAAGATAATTATTTAAAACTATTACATAATCATTCTCTAAAGCTAGATTAACGATCCCTATAGCTAATGCAACAACTCTTGCTCCATTCCCTATCCTAAGGATAGTCTTTCCTCCATCCAGCTTCCTGCTTCTTGTCATTATCTGCAAATCATTGCAAATATGTGAGCCACAACCGGTATCTAATACCCAAGAAGCATTGCTAACAGATAAGCTAACTTCAACAAAATATATACCTGAACTCTTCAGGCTTGCAAGATACTCCTTGTAATTCCTCTTCCAGTGCCCTGGTTTGCTGCAGTAATGACACTTTTCATTGGCTTGAGAAGAAACCTTCTTGACACCACCATTTGCGTTCAGCTTGTTGGGTTTACAGGAACCCTTTCCTTTCTTGGGCTTTTTAGCCTTTGATCCGGAAGAAGATCCAACAAGCAGAACCGGCTTGTCCTTTTTCATGATGGACTCAGCCATCTTTAACATGTTCACAAGCTCAGCGAGACTAGTGTCCATGTTGTGCATGTTAAAGTTGACAACAAAGATGTCAAATAATAGAGGCAGAGACTGCAATAGAAAGTCCGTAGAGAGTTCATTCTCCATAACGACTGCAAAGGACGTCAGCCTTTTAGTGAGGGCTATCATCTTCAATCCATGATCATGGACTGAAGAGCCCTCAGTCATACGATGTCTAAAAAGCTCTTTTGAGATATGATATCTCGTCTGCCGAGTTCTTTCACCATACAACTCTTGTAGGTGAATGAGGATCCCATAAGCAGTATCTTGATCCTCATTCTGCCTCTATAGCTCATTTGACATCGATGCCAGCATGTAGCATCGAGCCTGCAGATTGTCATCAACATGACATAAGTAATCTGCGTAATCCTCTAAAGTAATATCCTCTTGTAGAACCGAAGAAGGCGTAATGTCGAGGACATATGCCCTCTTCTGCGACTGAAGAACTATCTTCAGGTTTCTTAGCCAATGGACAAAGTTAGGTGCAGTTAATTTATTTTGTTCAAGGATGGTTGCAAGTGGATTCTTTGCCATTTTAGTAGAATAATCTGCTAAACATGCACGAAGCAGAAAATGAGTAAATTATGGAAAAAACATATTCATTTAATATGAGGTATTTAATACTAAATATGTCCCACTATTTTCTTCGAATTCCATCACCCCTAAAGGAATTTCGGGAAATCAAATTTCGTAGTGAGCTTGAGATCCAACGAAAATATTTCACACCCTAATTTTATGAGCCCATGAAATATTTCTATTGGTAGTCAACTCTTTGACGATTGTATCACTATAGAACCCACAAGTTTGTTTTGCCTCACCTCTTCCTATATACCCCAATTTTATGAGCCCATATGATAGTAAGTGTCAAACAATACCCATCAAACATTCGTGTCATTAGAGCATCAAGATGTCCCACAACTCATGACCAACATAATGACGATTCCATCCCACGAGCGTCTCAATGCTTGGTAGAGAGATCACAACTTTCCAACACAAGACCACCCCACGACTCAGGGCCAGTGATCAAGTGCGGTAGTGATCGTCATGTCTCTATCTTTGATGGTAGACATGGAACGATAGGTCTTACCTAACTTGTCCATTTTTGTTTGAAATCAAATTTTCTAAAAATTCTTTTACTTAATTTTAGTAAATTAAGTGGGTTTTAATTTTATCCAAAACCTCATCATAATTTAAATTAGGTTGGTTATTTAATGCATAACATCACAATATCATTGCCCAAACATAAAAGCATTAAATAAAATCCTAAGCATGCATCTAATACACACTTAAATAATTGGATGATCATGAACTAGTCCTATGCGGTCCATTTGAGCAAAAAATGGACATAAGGTTAGTTTAAGGGTAATAAAAAGGAATAGAACATATTCTATTAAATAATTGCATCCCATACAAACATGGGTCTTCTTTGGAACCTCCTTGATTCTCCTTTGTCTTCTAAAGAAAAAGAAAAATCTCACCATCTATTCTACTCTCTTTACAGAAAATAAAATAACTTACATAGATGGAATAAGAGGCTCGCAGACCCCATTTTAAAACCCAAAAATATTAAATAAAACCAATCACATTGGTCCAATGGCTCATGATCATCCCATACATGCTCATAATTAACATCATATGTAATTATCAAAACATGTAAATTTACCAAATTGTTAAACGCAATTTTTAATTAGGTATAATTTCTAATTATTTGAAAAATAATTTTTCTTTGAAAAGTAATTTTTTAGAAATTATTAAAATTAATATCAAAAAATAAAAAAAAATAGACCCGAAATGACACGACGAGTATCGCCACTATTGCCTATCGGGCATTTTAGAAGTGATTGGATATGATTAATAATGTTAAAATTATCATGTAACTAAATTAGATAACAAGAAAATATGAAAATGTGAATCTGTCCCATTTGATAACTTAACATGTTTCAACCTAAACATGTTGCTATTGAGTTCTAACAATTTGACACATGCTATTAGAGTTATAATACTTAAATTACATGATGTTTACATGTATCTAAGATGATAAATTAAGGTATTTGAGGGACTATATTGGGTTCTAGTTTGTGAAAGCTTGATTGTTACCTAGATAACTTAGTGTTTAAGGTCTTAGTATGAGATTTTGTGCTTTCAACTTGCCAAATTGGGAATGGTGCTTGATTTTGGATAATATTACAAGTTATTTTTCATCTAACGTTGGAGAGGAACACTGAAAAAATCTAGACTAAGCCACCAACCAAGTGAAAGATAAGTGAAGATCCATTTGCAACTACAATATGTGAACATAGTATGCCTAGAAGTATTTATAACTAATGTGTTGATGATATTTAAATTGATTGGATGACAAGTATATTATGTACCTTAAGAGGCTTATGATTCTTGAAACATGTTGAGAGTAAGATGACTTGCATTTCATATTTAATACACCATTCATGAGCATTTGCATGTGTATGTATGGCATACGGGTATAGTTGAGGTTCTTACATGCACGATATGATTTAAGAAATGATTTTTCATGTATAAAGATGTTTATTGGCCATGACTAGTGCACCAAGGCATGTGAGGCATGCTTATGTGACATTTTAGGTACCACAAGTGGGATACTTCTTGGTGGATCACAAGGGAAGGCCGGGGATGGACCTTTGGTGATCATGAGAGGATGGTTCTCTTAACTCTATGCCTTAGTTATGATTGATGTTGTGGGTGGGATACTTCTTAGGTGATAATAGGAGAAGGCAGGGGGTATATACTTGGGTGTCATGGGAAGATGGTCCACTCAACTCTATTAATCTGTTATTGGCCATTTGATTATTACTATTATGTAGAGCTCTTTTCAATGCATAGTAGGTGGGCCAAGGGCCCTATAAAATGAAGTAATTTTGAATAAAAACTCTTTGATTTATGAATACTCAAATATGACATAGTTCTAGCATCATATCTTAGAGATGAGTTGCATGAGATTTTATATCATACTCTTGGCATGTATGATTTTTACTTATTGAGTGTTAGCTCATGTAGTTCATGAATTATAGGTGAGTATGGTGAGACTTAAGACCTCTAGTTTACTGGGCTTGCAGTAGAGTTCCTACAGGCTTTCAAAGATCATTGTACATAGATGACGATCGGTTGGGCTATTTTGTGGGTTGTGCTTTTGATTTTATAATCTATTGTATTATACTAGTGATTTTACCTTGTATATCACTTTTGAAACTCCATTGTAAATGAGTCTGAGTTTGTGATGACTTTGATAGACCTTGTTATTTTTCAAATAACTATCTATGCATATACAGTGTTACATGATGTGAAAGCATTTTACTTTTATCAATGTTTTGTCAAACTAACTAGCTAAAAAAAAGTTATACACACACATACATGCACAAACTATGTTGCACAAGTTATTTCTATATATGTATGCATATTTTTGGGAGGTTGTGACAACGCAGGTGTTAAATGGTAACCCTAAAATAAGTGGTATAAATCACAAGAACATAGTGTCAGCATGAAATAGAGAATGAGTAGAGTAGAGTATCCCTAGGGAATGCGTAAGTAATAAATATAGATTACCTATGCTATATTTGACCTAACGATTGTGGTGGTTGTTGAATTAAAATACAACAACTACTAAATTGACAAAATTAAAAGTAACAACTACAAAATTGATAAAATTAACTAAAACTCAAGGATATTAGGAGATTGAATTCAATGCTGAGAAGAATCAATGTATTAGTTAGCCATCCAACATTGTTATGAGCCTAGCTTAATTATGATTAAGAATGATATGGGTTGTATGTTGGCCGGTTGTAACACCCCGTAACCTAATTGCAGAACCTACACAAGCTAATGCAGTTAAGTCAAGAAATGTTAACTTTTCATCAATACTAGAATTACGGTTTTAATAAAAATCCCCTTTTGGACTAAAAGAGAAAGAACTTGAATTCATTTGTTGTTTCATTTTATTTTAAATACACCATATAAATAATTTAAAACTGAGTATATCTGTTTACAAAATCATAACAGAGCAACTTATTTAAAAACAAAACAGCTTGAAGCATGGCATATGAACAAATCTTTGTCCGGCTGCTTTGGAGACTCAGTCAACCTCTAAACCTGTACATTTCTATCTGCATCACATGAATCTAATGACCTAAGGCTCAGTAAGGTGAAAGTAATGCAATAACAAATAGCATACATGCACATCTCATAAATCATTAAATGCATTATTCTATTTAATAACTTTCATTCATAAATCATTCTTTAGGGCCCTTGAAGTGCGGTACCTAACTAATAACGATAGACCATGGTTTTCGAAACCTATTCATAATGATTGGCCAATAACAGAAATAATACGGGGTTTCCATACTTGGTCTTTCAACCTCAGGTATTAGCCATATTTTGTCTCATTCTTTGTGGCTTTTCTATACCGATTTTTCAACCTCAAGTATTTGCCACCATTTATTGGGTATGTCGGTCCCTACCGCGTCTTTGTCTACTCAACCATCAATCAAGTATCATACTTTATTTTCAAAAACCTTATTATATTCTTAGTAGAATCATGCTTATGAACATAAATGCATCAAACATTACATCACTTGACAAATAATGACAATCACATTGAAACATGAACAACATTTTATGATTCTTGTGATACAGTAAATGAAAGTTTCAACTTACCTTAAGTCCACTCTGTGCTAAGTGAAAAGGTCAATCTCTTTGGAAAATAGGATGTGTTAAAGGCCTAACATAATCAAATTATGTACCATTTAATATCCTTTTTATAAATTATATAGTCTATTCTAGTTAAAATTATATACATTTTTCTATCTTTTATAAATAATTCTATATCAATTACATAACCTTAAAAATTATGCATAATCTATATTTTACTACTAATTCAAGACATTAAACATTAAGGGAACCATTAAATAACTAATAATTCAAACATAATTATTAGGACAGCCCTTAAAACATGCACACCCTCCAAATTAACATGATGTAAACTCAGTTCTAACTTAAATTGATTGTAACCTTCAATTAAGTAAACTAATTGCTATTATTTTCAATAATTCATAGGAACTTCCAAATACAATATAAGCATTACAAGATTAATAGAAATAAGTAAATTAAGCATATTTCACAAGACTATCAATTTTGTTAAACTATCAAGTCTAACCCACTTAAGTTTTCTATCATACAAAAAGATACTAAAACATGTAACTATCTAAGATACCATAAATTCATCATAAAAAATATTGAAAAAGAATATACCTTGATTAGATTGGAATTAAACTCCAAAATCAATGGTTTTCAAGCTTAAAAGGGTGAAAACTTGTTCTAGTTTGTGTTCTATGGATTCGTATAGATTGAATTTAATTTTTGTGAGTAAGAGAGTGTAGAAATTTGGGAGAAACTTTAGAGAAGAAGGCTGGTTATTTTTTAGAAGCTTCCACAAGAAAACATGGCTAAAAATGACTTGTTTGACATTTCAAAGAGAGATAAGTGGAGGGTGATGATTGGTTGACTCATGATTGATGTCTTCTCATGCAAAGAGCCACGTTTATGGGCTAGGGAGATTACAAAAATTGATGCTTTGGTGTTGTAATCAAGTGCAATGCCGTTTAGATTGATTTCATGCAACCTAGTTAACTAACCAATCAAATTGCACCATGTTGCATACTTTTAGTTTTTAGCTAAATGTAACATATTTCAAGTAAATATTTAGGTAATTAATCACTTTAGAATATAACAAGTATGGAACAATATGAATAATTCATTTCATGGCCATTCAACACATCAATCTTCCTTAATCGAGATACCGAGCTTTTCACTGCAAAAAGGCACTTAAGGAATATGTTAAATCAAGAAACAAAAGTTTGATCTCATATTTCATGTACTAATGCATGTTAATGCATAACTGGAGAATATAATAACAATTATTCATGTTCGTGCAATGATGCTATTTGTATGCCATAATTCGATAATGCACATTGATTAGATGCAATTCATGTAAGATGTTTATTATTGGATATGTAGGATAGAATTGGGCATTATACTGGTCTTCCCAATATAATTGGTGCTCTCTCTCGAGTCGGACTAAATCTACCTCTAATAGGTCACCACCGCCATCTCTAGCTACGGGTCATCCTACAAAAGGTGCCTTGAGCTTTGTGAATTCCATTAGCTTTCAGTTTTCACACTTATGACTACCGCACGTACCTATGCTTGTATCCTTATAAGGATCGATCTATGGCATATACTATCTGATCCATTGTTACAATTTCACCTCTCGATCTTAATTACAATAATTAAAATCAACTTGAAATTGGTCAAGTCTCGAGAAGCATTAAAAACATAACATATGCTCATCATATTTAAAACAACTTTCTAATAACAATATAAACATCAACTCAAAACTCCATAGAAATGGGTTTCAAAGCCTTGACAAAAGTGATTTAGTTCATATTGAAATTAAGCAAGCACCAAGTGTTTTAACATCATCATTCTTACAAATTTTTCAAACTAAACAAAATGAAAGAAGATTACAACCACTAAGTGATTCTTCACTTCTTATTCAAAATCTTCAATGCCTAATAAAGTTCCTTCTTTTTTTATTCTCAAATCCTGAGCTCCTTGGCAATAGGTAAGTGTAACACCCCCACCACTAAATAGAGATATTGATATAACAATAATTTTGACAAGGTAGCACATGTGTGTGCATGTGTGTATATATATATTTACTTTTGTCAAATGTAGCACTTTGAGAAACAGTAAAGTGTTTTCACACATATAACCCTGTATATAGAAAAATCACCATTTATATAAAAACACAACACCCATCACACTCATGCTATTCTCAGGTTGATTTACTATCAAATTTCAGGAATTATATAGGACACGACATCCAAAAGTTATAATACGATAGACTCAAAAATAAAAATAATAGTCTTTACTTTCGGACGAAATAAGGACATTTTGCATCTTGTAGCCCTTTATATATAGTCAGCAATTTACATAATAAAATGTAACATGTCATATAATGGCTAAAACACACGGATATAGCTTCCCAAGTTCAGCTCCCTTCACAGCATACTGAAACAGATTTTTCCAACCAAGACAGTTTTATGCACTTCATGACATTAATGGTTTTGGCACCCTTAAGTATATTCAATCACTCCTGAATTTTCAGCACACTTAGTAACATATACAAAGAGACAACCAGGTCATATTCTTGCCAAAACTCATGGATTTAGCTCCCCTAATTCAGTCTCTTTCACAGCACACCAAAACAGATTTTGCTACTTTGGCAGTTTGAGTGTTTCTCCAATATCATGCTATATTTTAATTTATAACTGATCCAAACTCATTCCAATACTCTTAACTCATATATGGACCTGTAAATGGTAATAATTATAGGTTTTATTCAGCATACCATACACGTTTGAAGCCTAAAACACAAGAAAATAGTAAGGTGACAGTTTCTGCCATAAGTATTTCCTTTCAAGTGTTTATCATCAAAAACCCTTTCTTTGTACACCAAAGTCTAACTAAAAACTTCCTAACACTTTTATAAGAGATATTGAAAGCTTAATAAACAATAAACCCATTCAGAATAATCTGAAAACCAAAGGCAAAACCGTTGAAAAGTGTTACCTATGCAGATTTTGAGGTTAAACTTGATGGTAATCACTTCTCCTTTGCTTTTCTTGCTTTTATTTCAACTTAGAATCTATTTGGAGCACTTGGAGACCTTAAGGTGTCTATTTGGAAGCTGAAAATGGCTAAAATGAGGGTGTGGTCATGGCTTAAGGGTCAAGGGTTTGAGGTGTTAGCTTGAGATGTTAGATTAAGCTTAATAAGAAAGCATGAGGTTGCAAAGCTTGAGGTGTCAAATGGTGGTTTAAATCTGATATTATACACAACTTACACAGCTCTAATATAGTGTTTCTAATTATTTATTTCTTTATTTATAACTTATTTTAATTTCTGTACGATCGGATTATAAATTCTACCATAATTTCTTAACCATTGATTTGATCTTTAAATCGATTGACATTTGATTATTAAATAGATTGTCTAGTTTTCAATTCTAAAATCATATGCACAAATGGACCTTGAAATATGACACTTAAATTAAATTACATCATGTTTAATATCCTAAGTATTATTAGTTTATGGATGTATACCTTTAAAATACCTTGATCTAGTTAAATCGAAACATATTAGCTTACTAGTAATACCTTTAATTAATTCTAAAATTATAACATATAATATATGAATATCCAATAGATTGACCAATCTATTCTTTCTCTTATCTAAATATTGAATTTCTTACTTAGGTTATAAGATCTCAACCACTAATATCATGTGATAGCATTAGAGGTCTAAGGATTAAGAATGCCATATAAGATGCCATGTAAATATTAATACAAATTAGCATATAAGTGGCATGTAATGCATGAATCATATGTAGTGTGAGGTTTGGCTATTACAGTAAGTGTGTTCTTTGTTGTGTGCATAGAAATATAGATAAATGCGTGTTTTGGTTAGAGAGAAAACGTGTGTGAGAATTTGGGTACAGAGTGTAAGAAATATGTCATATATGAGCTTATGAACTACCCTAAACTTGTCTTTTGCTCGTCCTCGAGCAAAGTTATAACTAAGTGCCTCAACAATCTTTATTGCACATTAGTCGAAAGGTTAGTCATAAAGCAAGTCGAATGATATTACAAAACTCATGCTTCATCAATCTAATCATGAATTCAAAACGTGTGCATGTGAAGTGTCAAGTTCAAGTTTAATGGATGCATTTTCAGTATGAATTTCACAAATAATGTCCCTCTTGGTCCAAGCAAAGAACCTCTTTGGTGCTCCATAGGCTTAATTTTCATACACCTTCTCCACTAATGTAGACACCACACAAACTTAAATCAATAGGACTTTCATAAGCTTGAAATGTAAGGCCTAGGTTTTAGCTGCCAAGAAAGGGTAAAGATACACAAAACGAGAGAGCTAAGTGTTTTTGCACTTCAACATCTTTACTCTCCTCCTTTCTTATCTTTTCCCCACTTTTCTCCATTTTGCCTTTTTGGGATTCATACTTTTCATCATGTTCTTTTTTCGCTTCAAACCTATTTTCTTATTTTGTACACATTTTTTTCTTTTATCTTTGTTTTTTCCTTTTCTTTCAATCTTTTTTTTCTTTTTCTTATTTTTTTCATGAATCCTAAGGTTTCATTTCTTTTTCTTTTTCTTTTTGTTGAATTGGGTTGTGGTGTCCTCCTTAATTGGATCACTTGATCATACACCCTCATTTTCCATTTATGTACCCTCATCAATAGTGTACAATGTGTCACATACTAAAATCTCTTAGGGACAAGTCATGATTTTTTGGGTTGCACAAGGTGAATGTAGTATTGAGCTTACATGAAATGAAGTCGAATGGTGGTAATTCATATGCTTTGCAAATGCCATTCTTTTCAATAAGGTGGAATGGGGTGAATAGTGATAGATATGTACTCATGGTAGGCTTGAAATGCTCAAACGAATCAAAGATGGCCTAAATCATTTCCAAGTTTGCTAGTTATCTAGAATTTCGCCCGAAAGGGTAACCAATCAAGTTCTAGAAAATAATAAAATGACCAATAAGACTTATCGGAAGAAAAATCTAACATCAAGCACCACACAATTCACAAGATTTCAACACAATATGTGTAATTCATACAAAGTTTCAAGAAAAATAAAAACAATTGGATTAGTTTTTCACATAAAGCTCAAACACGCACAATACGAACCCCACCCCTAACCTTAAACTTAACATTGTCCCTAGTGTTAACAAATTAAACCACATAGGAGGAAGGAAAATAGAAAACTCCCTTTTCCAATAGATGATCCACATGGAGTCCATGGGAGATCCACATATATCATCAAGGAGATTGTTTATCTACATAAGAAAAAGAGACATGAAAGCACATAGGCTATGCATAAAACAACAAGAAATAAGGAAAAACAAAAACAACCAAAAAACTAAAAGTACTAAGGGAAGGAGTATGTAATAGCCAAGCCTCACACTACTCACTTGGCCAATATGATTCATGCATTACGTGCTAATTTTATATGCTACTTGCATTTTTATTCACATTTCCTAATTTATTTCATTTTATACGATATTCTTGAATATTAAACTTAATTCTGAAGCACTTGCACGATATTAGTTATTGAATTTTCTAATTTGAGTAGTTGATTTAATATTGAAATAAGAATAAAATGAGGTTGATCAATATTGGATATAGATGGGATATATAGATTATAATTCTGGAAGTGTTACCAATAAGCTTATACTGCTTGATTTGATTTCATCTAGGTATTTCAAAAGTATGTATGGGTAAATTACATATTTGGGACATTAGACATAAGATACTCTGATTGAAAGGTGATATTACAATATTCATTTATGTATAACATTATATAATTTTTAATACGGACAATTATTCAAGAATCAGGTGACAATCGGGTAAGAATAAAATGAACGGCTAGGAAATTAGCTTATGAATTATCTATGGGATCTTGTGGTAATTAAAATAGGATGCAATAAAATTAATGTATAGTAAGGTACATCTTATCTAGGATTGAAAGATGGGTGAAAGGTTAGATTTATACCACAACTTGCCACCTCATGCTTGCTACCAAGCTTAAGCAAGCACCTCAAGTGCTACCTCAAGCTTTCCTTCACCTTTAAGCCACGACCAGACCCTCATTTCAGCCATTTTTAGCTTCCAACCACACACCTTAAGGTCTCCAAGTGCTCCAAATTGATTCCAAGTTGAAATAAAAGCAAGAAAAGCAAAGGAGAAGTGATTACCATCAAGTTTAACCTCAAAATTTGCATAGGTAACACTTACCTACGGCTTTGCCTTTGGTTTTCAGATTATTCTGAATGGGTTTATTGTGTATTAAGCTTTCAATATCTCTTATAAAAGTGTTATAAAGTTTTTATCTAGACTTTGGTGCACAAAGAAAGGGTTTTTGATGACAAACACTTAATAGAAAATACTTCAAATTTCAGATTCTGTCCTGTGTGAAGAGGACTGGTTTTGCAGCATTAAATCCAATAGTTTTGGCAATACTATAACCTGGTTGTCTCTGTGTATATGTTAGCTAAGTGCATTGTATGTGAGTCTAGTGATACTTGATACCATGGACTTACTGGACAACCCGCTGGGGTTCCTGTAGGTTCAGATGATTGGTGTACATGGATAACGACCTATTGGGTTGTGTTGTGGGCATATTCTAATTTTTAGATTCATTATTATTATGTAAATTGTTGACTACATATAAAGGGCTACAAGATACAAAATGTCCTTACTTCTTCCAAAAGTAAAGGCTATTATTTGTATTTTTGAGTCTATCGTATTATAACTTTGGGATGTCATGTTCTATATAACTTTTGAAATTTTATAGTAAATTAGCCTGAGAATAGTGTGACTGTGATGGGTGTTGTGTTTTTATATAAACGGTGATTTTTCTATATAAAGGGTTATATGTGAGAAAACACTTTACTATTTTTCAAAGTGCTAGAATTGACAAAAGTAAATATATATATATATACACATGCACACACATGTGCTACCTTGTCAAAATTATTGTTATACCAATATCTATATTTAGTGGTGGGGGTGTTACAGAGTGGTATCAGAGCCCGATTTGTGCCCGGTTTATGGTTCTGTAAACTGTCCATGTACATGATCTTTGAAACTAGTGGAGCACAACCATGCCTGGAAGTTTTATTTATTGTATAATTTCTTTTGTATTTCATGAATAATATTAGCCATGTGTTTTAAAATTTTGTATAAAATAATGTTGAGGCAGACCCATCAGTAATAACAGGTATAAAATTTATGTTTGGTATTCTATCTTTAGAGCTTCATATTCTCTATTATCAACTAAGTACTAGATAAGGTACTTGATATATATATGAGGTTAATTACAATGTTTTAATTCCTTTTGGAAGTTCAAGATCAACAAATTAGATTTCAAGAGCTCTAGGTTAATTTTTGTTATATTGGTATTATGATATAACATTTTGGTGTTGATTAATTTATTCAGAATTATACATTGTGGATTACTTCAGGATTATTAAGACTTTTAAATTTTGAGTGATGAAATTTGGAAATGTTGTGGAGACCATGGCATGAAAATGTTTACTATTTGCAAAAAATAAAGAAGATTGTTAAATTATAACTTTCTACAGTTACTGTGAAAGAGAGTAGTAAGAAAGAGTTATTATCGATCTTTGGGTTGTGTTAGAATTTTTAGAAATGACCAAAGTTTACTAAAAATCCATTTGTGTGATCTTAGATCTCTTGATACATGTTGAAAAGAAGTTTTCGGATGCTATTGACTAACTAATTAATTTTATCCTGGATATAGTTGTAAGAACAAATCCAATCTTTCTTTCAGTTTATCATATACACTTATTGGAATTCGACGAACCTTAAGTAATATTGTTATAATATTGGGAAAGGCATTAAGGTTTAGTGCTTCTCCTAAACAAGCTCCACTTCATATTCACCTAGAATAAAGATGAATCTTGAGGTTATATATTATTTATTGCAACTGAATTGAGTAATAATTTATAATAACTACAGATTTTCACATTAAGATTTATTTGATAAATTAAGAGAAGCTACTGTGATATTGATGAATGATTTTAAGTTTGAATTAACTATGAATTTCTTGTTGTGCCATTGGGTTGACTAATGCCTTAATTATTTTGATATACATGATGAATAATGTGTTTGATGACTCTATATGGATATGTTTGGGGTGATATTCATTGATGATATCTTAGTCTACAATGAGGAGAAATATGATTGACTTTTCAATATGATCTTGGAAACTTTAAGGAAATAGAAATTATTTGTTCGATTTAGTAAATGCGATCTTTTGGTAATGTAATATAATATTTATTTTTGGGACTAGTAATTTTCTTAAGAAGGTGTCCTTATAACTATTCAAAACTTTGGGGTTGTACTGAAATAGAGAAGACCAATAAATGTGATAGAAATAAGAAAAATTTTATGGGTTAGTGATATTATTAGGTATTCAGTCAAAATTTCTCCTTAGTTGTTACTACTTTATTTCATCATACATACAGGTATATGAAATTTGAATGGTTCGCTAAGTTGGAAGAAATCTCTAATTACTTAAAGAGAATTGATTTGAGCTTTTAATAGTGACTCCAACTTTAGATATAAGATATTTATTGTGTATAGTAGTGTGTGTTTTGGTATATGTTTGATATAATATAGAAAAGTTACTCGACACTCTTCGAGTTAGTTAGATTATTTACGCAATACTACATGTGACATTACAAAACTGAAGTACTTAAAATGTCTATATACTTAAAAGGAGTTGAACTTGAAGAAATGATGAATATTATTAGTAAGTGAATATATTGTATGATCCATATAACTATAGATGTCATTGGAATGAAATATCTCAATAGACTAATATTCAAACAAATTTTACATTATAAACTATTATGGGAGTTGAGGGTTGCATAGATGATGAATTAGAGTAAATGGTGAATTATCTGTTTATTAATATTTTGGTAAGACTGATTTTGATTGATCCAATTTCAAATAAGGTCGATGAAAGATTAGGATTAAAATAAAAGGCATAAAAGGCACTTAAATAGATTTTTGTGAGAAGTGATAATAATCTCTTCATAAGAGATAGAAGTGACAATGAGGGATAAGAAATTGCAAGACTAAGTTTTAGATGATGATTGGTAAGTTGATTTTATACCAACAATTCATATACCTTTTGATTAACATTTGGTTTGTTTTCAAGTGTTTTTGCTACTTTTTATGCATTTAGTTTGAAATTTTATAGTTAATGACAAAAAGACAAGAAAATGGAAAGAAACCAAAAGCTTGGTGAAATGTTGAAAAATCTGAATTGTGGTGCTACTGATGGCAGTCTTTATATTTTAATCATAACTCTTTTCTAAAATATGATTTTGACTTGATTCTTGAACTAATAGAAAGCGAAGAGATATATCTATAACTTCTATGTTTAACAAAAAATCCAATACAGTCGATCTCAATGAGAAAAACTGAGGTCAAGAGTCAGCACTGCTAATATTTTTTGTTATGACACATCATGGTATTTCAATCATAACTATCTCCACAAATGTCATATTTAGTTGATTCAAGTGCCTATGGAAAGACAAGACATAGAGTTATAATTCATATGAGACATCAAAATCCAGTTCGGGCTAGAACATGGTCTAAAATAGATTTAAAGAGGCTGCAGATGCTAAAGACATAAATTTCAGTGCTTTGCTGTGCCAGGCTGTCAAGTCAACGCCTACGCATAGCCACATGGATAAAAGGGGAAAAATGGGTTTTTTTTCCCTGTTTAGAGTTTCTCCCATCTGAGTTTGAGGACCCTAAAGAGCCTCCAAAGGTATGCTGGATGTGAGGATTTGTTCTTGGACAGAAGAAGTGCTGCTGGACAAAAGGAGGAGTCATTCTTGGGAGAAAGCCATTCTTGGAGACAGGGAGAGCTTCAACCATTTCTTCCACTTCACAAATTGGTGAACAATTTCCATGCTCTTTCTTATGTATTTCTTGAAGTTATATTCATACATGATGAACTAAACATTTCTTTCTAGAGGATAATGTAACCTTATTTGATCCTATGTTTTGAATTCCAAATATTATTAGTTCAAGTTGTTCATCTTGTTTGTCTTATCTTGTTTAGTATTGCATCTTGATTATTTGGCCATTAATAGAGAGTGCTTGATGTATGAGATTCGATACTCGAGAGAGGAATATTATACATGATCATAAAGATAACATAACCTAGGAATCATAGAGTTGAGAAGCTTATGAAACCTTTGAAGTTTTGAAGAAGAATTCATTGAACCTTTTTATAGTTTTATTCTTGAGTTTTTATAGAGATTGAAATTCATATTAGAACTCATAATCAATTCAGCACTGGAGAGAGGGAATTGATGAGCTTAATTCTTGACTTATATGTATTGTTAACTTGAATTGATATATTTTGGAAGAAAGAACATAGGTGATAATTAGGTGAGTCATTCCTCTAGAATTTCTTGTTCATAAAGTGTTTGCTGTATTACTTCTAAGAACTCTAGTTTTATCTTTGCAATTTTTATCTTATTCTACTTTGTTTATCAATCATCACTTGGTTTTTTAGATAAAATTGAGACTATTTGAACTACAATACTTGATGCAATTTTTATTACATTCCTTGTGGATATGATACTCAACTCACTGTTGTATTAAAACTTAACACCGTGCAATTGTGGTATTCAAAATATATCACGAACAAGTTTTTGGCGCTGTTGTCGGGGATTATTTTATCATAATTTCATTAATATTGTTATGACTTAGTCTTGATTTTAGTTTAGATTATTTTTTTTTTCTTCCCATATTTTGATGTTGTCTTGCCTTGCAATGGGTTATATGTATTTGTATACATAAGGATAGGAGTCTTGAAGACATGGATAATAATAGCTATCAATAGCCTTCCGAGAGGTCTTCCATTAAAATGGTCGGTGGCGTTCTTGAGGTAGATTCATTTACACAATTAGTTGCACAAATTTCTACTCTTTCTAACCAATTTGTAGCTTGGACTTCTTATGGAGCTTCTCAATGAATAGATTTCATGGCATCTACTAGTACTTCATTTATGAAAACCAGAGTTGAGAAAAAGGCATCATTGGAAGATTTGCTAAGAACTTTCATTAGTGAAACGAGAGCCCAATTTAATAAGAATGAAGCAAAGATAGACAACATTGAGACTCAATTAGGGCAACTAGCTTCAAGTTTAGGAGCTCAAATAAATTCAATAGAAAATCAAATTGGATAGCTTGCTATTGAAATTAATGCTAAAAAACATAAAGAAAACTTTCCAAGTGAAATGGAAATCAATCCAAGGGAGCATTGCAAAGCCATCCAACAACAACAAATCGAGGAGTGCGAAACTATTGGAAAGTGCAATGCTATCTTGCAAGAGAAGACACCTCAAGTGTTAACCAATTCAGGGAGTTTCATTATTCCCTATTTAATTGGAAACTCTACTTGTGAAATAGCATTATATGATCTAGATGCAAGCACTATCCAATTTCATTGTTTAATTTCAGAAAGCATGCACTAGATGAAGTAAGTGTGATACCCGAGCCTCTTACTACTCACATGGCCAAATATGATTCATGCATTACATGTTAATTTTATATGCTATTTGCATTTCTATTGACATTGCATAATTTATTTCATTTTATACGACATTCTTGAATATTAAACTTAATTCTGAAGCTCTTGCACGATATTAGTTATTGAATTTCTTAATCTAAGTAGTTGATTTTATATTGAAATAAGAAGAAAATGAGGTGGATCAATATTAGATATAGATGGGATATATAGGTTATAATTTTGGAAGTGCTAAAAGTGTTACTAGTAACCTTATACGGTTTAATTTGATTTGATCAAGTTATTTCAAAAGTATATATTTGTAAATTAGCATAATTGGGATATTGGACATGATATAATATGATTTAAGTGTCATATTACAAGGCCCTTATGTGCATATGATTTTAGAAATGCAAACTAGATAATTCTTTAAGAATCGGATGCGAATCGGTTTGGAGATCGAATGAACGGACATAGGAATGAATGGTGATTAAGATAGGTTGCAACCAAATAAAAATAGATGAGACACATAAGATTAGGGCTGCAAGATAAGGGAGAAAATCAGATTTGCCATTTACTTGCCACCTCATGCTTTCTTATTAAGTTTAAGCTAACATCTCAAGCTAACACCTCAAACCCTTCACCCTTAAGCAACGACCAGACCCTCATTTCAGCCATTTTCATCTTCCAAACACACACCTTAAGGTCTCCAAGTGATCCAAATTGATTCCAAGTTGAAATAAAAGCAAGAAAAGCAAAGAAGTGATTACCATCAAGTTAGCCTCAAAATCTGCATAGGTAACACTTATCTACGGTTTTGCCTTTAGTTTTCAGATTATTATGAATGGTTTTATGGTTTATTAAGCTTTCAATATCTCTTATAAAATGTTAGGAAGTTTTTAGTTAGACTTTGGTGCACAAAGAAAGGGTTTTTGATCACAAACACTTAATAGGAAATACTTGTGGCAGAAACTGTCATCATACTGTTTTCTTGTGTTTTAGGCTTCAAAAGTGTATGGTATGTTGAATAAAACCTATAATTATTACCATTTACATGACCATATATGAGTTAATAGTATTGGAATGAAGTTTTATCAGTTGGAAATTGAAATAGAGAATGATATTGGAGAAACAATCAAACTGCCAAAATAGCAAAATCTGTTTTGGTGTGCTGTGAAGGAAACTGAATTAAGGGAGGTAAATCCATTATTTTTGGTAATAATATGACCTGGTTGTCTCCTTATATATGTTATCTAAGTATGATGAAAATGTTGGAGTGATTGAATATACTTAAGGGTGCCAAAACCATTAATGTCATGAAGTGTGCAAAACTGTCACGGTAGGAAATAATCTGTTTCAGTATGTCGTGAAGAGAGCTGAACTTGGGATGCTATATCCATGATTTTTAGAAATTATATGATATGGTTACATTTATATACATGTTATATAAGTGTGGTAAAAATTTGGGAGTGATTGGATATGCTTAGGGATGTTAAAATTATCATGCAACTAAACTTGACAGCAAGAAAATATGAAAATGTGAATCTGCCACATTTGATCACTGAGCATGTTTCAACCTTGATATGTTGCTATTGAGTGTTAACAATTAGGTACATGCTATTAGAGTTATAATACTTCAATTACATGATGTTTTCTTGCATTTAAGATGAGAAATTGAGGTATTTGAGGGGCTATATTCGGTTCTAGTTTGTGAAAGCTTGATTGTTAGCTTATAGCTTGGTGTTTAAGGTCTAGTATGAGATTTTGTGCTTTCAACTTGCCAAATTGGGAATGGTGCTTGATGTTGGGTAATATTACAGGCTATTTTACATCTAAGGTTGGAGAGGAATACTAAACAAATTTAGACTAAGCCACCAACCAAGTGAAAGGTAAGTAAAGATTCATTTGCAACCACAATGCATAGACATAGTAGATGTGTGAATTATATGTGATATCATAAATCATATGTGCATAGTAGAGGGCTCTCCATTGAGCATACATACATGGGCATTATCATTAGCACGTGCATGCATCATATACGAGCATTGTGATAAATCTTGCATTGCACGGCATGATTCAGAGAAAGGAAAATGTTTTGCTGACCACTACTAGTGCATCGAAGCATGCATGGATTTACATGGTTTTATGCATGGATTTGCAGGTTCGCGTGCATGGATTTGCATGCGTATGAGTATGCATGGATTTGCATGCTTATATAATTATTGGCCATTGGATTATGGCGGTGTACAGAGCTCTTTTTCGGTGCATGGGATAGTAGCATTGGTCAGGGGCCCAAGAAAGAAATGATTTTGAGAGAAATATTTTGATGTATAAAATTGCATTGTGAGCATAGCATTTTGAGTTGCATGACTTGATATTGTGGATTATTCTTTGACATGCATAATCTTTACTTGCTGAGCGTTAGCTCATATAGTTTATGCATTGTAGGTGAGTACGACGATGCTTGAAGCATCTTTGGCTGGTTGGTCGGCTGTTGGAGCTCCTGCAGGTGTTTGAGGGAGTGTGTACATGGATGACGACCTGTTGGGCTATTTTGTTGCTTGTTATATTTTGAGTCTGGTGTATTATGTTTTTAGATTGGTATTATATTCTCTTTTTAAAACTTTACTGTAAATAAGTATGTAAATATTGTGGTCGTTATGGGTGTTGTGTTTTTATATAAATACTGATCCTTCTATTTTAAATAGGGTTGTGTATGTAAGAAGTGATTTAGCTTTTCTTAAAATATTAAAAAAATAAATAAATAAATAAATATTCCATGCATGCACACAGGTTCTATCATGTCAAATTATACAATATATATTGTTGTGTAGGAATGGGGGTGTTACAGTAAGGCCTAGTAGGGTCACTCAAGATACGCTTGGCAATGTAATAGGGATACACTTGTTGATGTCTAAAAGGCCCTTGATGCTACTCTTGATCATCCTCGCCTTGCCTATCCGGAAGGATCACCTACACTCTTAGAGCACACAAAGATGTGGCATGATAAACACTTATTTTTAAATCCGGGAAAGAAGACAGTCTAGCTAAAGACTTTAAACAAAGCGCTTCTTGGGAGGCAACCCAAGCTCTCTTTTCTTGTTTTCATGTGTGTTGTTTTATTTCTTGTTATTAGTGTGTTGTTTAATATCATGATGATTGTTCCTTAATATTTTACTCACTTTTGCAGGCTAAATGTTGAAAATACAAAAAAAAAGACAACAGGGTTTTAAATCCGAAAGAACACCACCCATTTTCAAGAAAGTCCTCTAATTTTACAATTCTCTCAATCAGTGAGGACAATGCTTATATTAAGTTTGGGGGGAAGTTTAGGATAATTGCCTTGTTGTTTGAGACATTTAATGCTTATTTGTAGCTTGTTTTGGTTTATTGATTTGTTTAGTTTATTGATTGTCAAGTTTAGTGATCAACAATGTGCATGTCAAAAAAAAGTGAATATTAGAATATATACTTTTGTTTACATGTCTAAACATAAAAATTGGTATTATTTACTTTATGAGATTTTGTGACTCTTGATGCACTAAGTAGTTTGTTGAGTTACATCTAATTGTTTAAAGACAGTTTGTAAGGTCTAATTATTTCCTAAATGATCCCACCAACCTCTAGAACTTGCTTGATCACTAGTCGAAGCGAAATCCTAGGTGGCATATCATTAAGGAAATGATTTAGGCTATTGTTAGACCGTTTGAGCCTTTCAAGCCAATCTATACTTGAATTATTCCCTACTGTCCCCTCTTGAGCTTATTGAAACAATTCTTTGGACACCCTATACGCATTATCAAGCTTTATGAAAAAAAAATTCCAATATTCTACCCTTTTTCATCTCATTTGCACAATCATTCTTGAATGAATTGTTATATTCAAAAACAGAAAGAAGCAAAATCAAAGAGAAGAAAAGATTGAAAAAGGATGAAAATGAAGAGATTATGAATTGAGGTGTATGATTTGAACTCCCTAAAATAAATAGACCCCCGTTGCATACAACAAAAGAAATAAGTTTGGGGGTAATCCAAGATAAAAAAGAAGATGAATGTGATGTTCAATAAAGAAAAATGAAGGGATTGATGAAGAAGTTGGTGTTCATTCATAAAGGTTCTAGTATGATTGTGTAAAATGAGTAAATTTTAGCTACAATTTTCCATATATTCCCACCATTACCCAAGCCTCACAATACAAGTTTTGAAAGTCCTTTTGATTTTTGATGCTATGATCTACCTATATTAGTAGAGACTAGTGTGAAAAACAAGACTATGGAGTTTGGTAAGCACTTCAAAAGTGGATCAAATATGAGTAGTTAGCTTTATAAACCTATCCAAATGATAAATGAAATTTGATAAACTACTACTTTCACGCTCACACACACAAGACCATGAAGTTAAGTGAAACCAATATGCATGTTAACATGTAAACTTGGTATATTTTTCTAATCTTTTGAGATGAGATGGGAAAAAGAAAATCTTTCTCAACTTTGGTTACCTAATTAATACAGGGGTTGTTATTGAGAATTTCATATTTGATGCTTGAGGACAAGCAAATCTTCAAGTTTGGGGGTATTTGATAAGTTGGTTTTATACCAACAATTAATATACCTTTAAATTAACATTTGGTTTGTTTTCAAGTGTTTTTGCTACTTTTTATGCATTCAGTTTGAAATTTTGTAGGTGACCAAAAACTTAGTTGAAATGTTGAAGAATCTGAATTGTGGTGCTACTGATGGCAGTCTTTGTATTTCAATCATAACTCTTTACTCAAATATGATTTTGAATTAATTATTGAACTAATAGAACAAGAAGAGATATATCTATAACTTCTATGTTTATCAAAAAATCCAACGTTATCGATCTTAATGAGAAAAACCGAGTTCAATAGTCAGCCCTGGCTAACATTTTTGCTAGGACATATCATGGTATTTCAATCAAAACTATCTCCAAATATATCATATTTAGTTGATTCAAGTGCCTATGGAAAGACAATACATAGAGTTACAATTGTTATGAGACACAAAAAGCCAGTTCGGAGTAGAACATGGTCAAAAAATAGGTTAAATTGGCTATAAATGCTAAAGATAGAAAGTTCAGTGCCTTACTGTGCCAGGCTGTCCAGTCAGCGCTTATGCATTGCCACATGGATAAAAGGGGAAAATAGGTTTTTTGCCCTGTTTAGGGCTTTTCCTATCTGTTGATCAATATTGGATATAGATGAGATATATAGATTATAATTTGGAAGTGTTAAAAGTGTTACTAGTAAGTATCCACGGTTTGATTCGATTTCATCTATGTATTTCAAAAGTATATATGGGTAAATTGCATATTTGGGACATTGGACATAAGATACTATGATTGAAAGGTGATATTACAATATTCATTTATGTATAAGATTATATAATTTTTAATATGGACAACACTTAGTAGGAAAATACTTGTGGGAGAAACTGTCACCTTGCTATTTTCTTATGCTTTAAGCTTAAAACGTGTATGATATGTTGAATAAAACCTATAATTATCATCATATAAATGTTCATATATGAGTTAAGAGCATTGGAATAAATTTTCATTGGTTAGAAATTGCAATAGGGCATGATATTGAAGAGATGCTCAAAACTATCACCATCGAATTTCAGATTCTGTCCTGTGTGAAGGGGACTGGTTTTACAGTATTAAATCCATTGGTTTTGGCAATACTATAACCTGGTTGTCTCTGTGTATTTTTTATCTAAGTGTGGTAAAGAATTTGGGAGTGATTGAATATACGTAAGGGTGCCAAACCATTAATGTCATGAAGTGTGCAAAACTGTCATGGTAGAAAAAATCTGTTTCAGTATGTTGTGAAGGGAGCTGAACTTGGGAAGCTATATCCATGAGTTTTAGCCATTGTATGACATGGTTACATTTTTTTTATGTGATCTAAGTGTGATAAAATTTGAGGAGTGAATGAATATGTCTATGGGTATCAAAATCATCATGCAAATTAATGTGACAGCAAAAAAATGTGAAATTGTGAATCTATCCCATTTGGTTCATTAACATGTTCCAACATAGACGTGGTCCACGCATTTGATCCCTAACATTTAGGGGGATGTTATAAGAGTTATAATACATTAATTAAATTAGGTTAGTATACATTTAAGATGTGGAACAAATGTACGTAGAAGGTTGTATTTGGTTATAGTTTCGAATTGGAAAGGTTGTTTAGTTAAATTGAGATTCAAGATCTTTATACTACATTAGGTATAATTAACTTGTTAATTGAGGATCGTGATTGATATCTTGTATTTTTACAGATTGTTTAACATCTAGGGTTGGGGAGTAATACTTAAGAAACCTAGAAGTAACACACAACCGATCAAAGGTAAGTAAAGATTCATTTGCAACTACAATGCATAAACATAGTAAATGTGTGATTTATATGCAGTACCATAGATCATATATGCATAGCAGAGGGCACGCATTACTGTCATTCCTATCCATTGAGCATACATACATGGGTATTGGCACGTGCATGCATCATATACGAGCATTGTGATAAATCTTGCATTGCAGGGCATAATTCTATGAAAGGAAAATATTTTGTTGACCACTACTAGTGCACCGAAGCATGCATGGATTTGCATGGTTGTATGCGTATAAGTATGCATGAATTTGCATATTTATATCATTATTGGCCATTTGATTATGGCGGTGTGCAGAGCTCTTTTTCGATGCATGGGATAGTAGTATTGGTCAGGGGCCCAAGAAAGAAATGATTTTGAGAGAAATATTTTGATGCATGGAATTGCATTGTGGGTTTTGAGATGCATGACTTGTAGATTATTCTTTAACATGCATAATGTTTACTTGTTGAGCGTTAGCTCATATAGTTTATGCATTATAGGTGAGTCTGGTGATACTTGATACCATGGACTTACTAGACAACCCATTGGGGTTCCTGCAGGTTCTGAGGATTAGTGTACATGGATGACGACCTGTTGTGTTGTGTTGTGGGCATACTCTAATTTTTACATTTATTATTATTATGTAAATTGCTGACTATATATAAAGGGCTGCAAGATGCAAAATGTCCTTTCTTCTTCTGAAAGTAAAGACTATTATTTTTATTTTTGAGTCTATCGTATTATAACTTTGGGATGTTGTGTCCTATATAACTCTTGAAATTTGATAGTAAATCAGCCTAAGAATAGCGTGACTATGATGGGTGTTATGTTTTTATATAAATGGTGATTTTTCTATATACAGGGTTATATGTGAGAAAATACTTTACTATTTTTCAAAGTACTACATTTGACAAAAGTAAATATGTATATATATACACACGCACACACATGTGCTACCTTGTCAAAATTATTGTTATACCAATATCTATATTTAGTGATGGGGGTGTTACAGAGTAGTTCTAATTTATAGTCGTCTTTAGCTTGACTTAAAACCTATTATAGGGAGTAGGCAAGAGCAATAGTGGACTGGTGCCATTAACGCCACCCCCCAAATACAACTTCAACCTATGTCCATTCACTTTGAAGGCGCCCATCTTCGGAGTGTAAACCTCAACATCTTGTGAAGGAAAGCCTTTGATGATGGTAAAAGGTTCGGACTACCATGACCTCAACTTACCCAGAAAGAGTTTCAATCATGAATTGTATAAGAGCACAAGATCTCCTTCAATGAATTCCTTCTTCATAATGTGCTTGTCATGCTATCGTTTAGTCCTTCCCTTATAGAGTTTAGCATTCTCGTATGCTTGGCACTGAAACTCCTTTATCTCATTTAATTACAACCACCTTTATGGCCCTACAGCTTGCATATCAAAATTTAAAAATTTAATAGCCTAATATGCACAATGCTCAAGTTCAACAAGGAGATAACATGCTTTACCAAAGACCAACCTATATGGTGACATCCACATAGGCATTTTATACGCCGTCTTATAAGGCCATAAGCATCATCAAGTTGCAATTCCCAATTCTTCCCAATCAAGCTTACTGTTTTAGGGTGATACGGGGTAGCAATTCTATGGGTGGTTCTATAATTACTCAAAAGTTTCTCAAATTGCTTGCTACAAAAGTGAGAGCCGCTATCACTAATAATTGCCCTAAGTGTGCCAAATCAAGTGAAAATCTATTTTTTTTTATAAAATTAGACCACTACCTAGCATCATTAGTGAAAAATGCTTCCACTTCAACCCATGTAGACCTATAATCCACAACAACAAGTATAAATCTATTAGAGTAAGAACTAGGAAAAGGACCCATGAAATCAAGTCCCCAGACATCAAAAAGCTCGCATTCAAGAATATTATTCAAAAGCATTTCAATTCTCCTAGTGATAATTCCAATTCATTGACATCTTTCAAAACAAGTAACATAATCATAAGCATCTTTATATCACATAGGCTAATAGAAACTAGATTGGAGTACCTTAGCGACTATTTTTGAAAGACCTAAATGACCATCTACTTCCTGATCATGGCAATGGTGCAATATAGATAACATATCTTCTTCGGGTACACATCGCCACACAACATTATGTGCACAAACATTAAATAAAAATGGATCCTCCCACACATAATTTTTAACATCGGTTGAAAAAAAATTCCATTAATAAAATGAAAGATCATGGGGTAAGATATCAGACACAATGTAATTAGCAAATCATGCAAACTAAGGAGGTGATGAAATAGCATACAATTGCTCATTAGAAATCATTTCATCAATTGGTACAACTTTACCGTGCTCAACACTAGGACTCTCTATACTAAAAAGTGATCCACAACAATATTTTCCACACCCTTATTATCTCTAATTTCAAGGTCATATTCTTTCAACAAAAGAACCCATCTAATTAACCTTGGTTTTACATCTTTTTTAGCAAGAAGATATTTAAGTGAGGAGTGGTTCTTGTACACCACCACTTTGGCTAGAACAAGGTATGAATGAAACTTATCAAATGCAAATACTACCGTTAGAAGTTCTTCTTCAATTGTGGTATAATTTTGTTGTGCTTCATTTAAAGTACGACTAGCATAGTAAATTTTTTGGAATACCTTGTTCTTTTTTGGCCTAAGGACTGCACCAATAGCTACATCACTTACATTGCACATGAGTTTGAATGGTGGGCTCCAATTGGGTACCAACATAATGGGTGCAGTAATTAGCTTCTCCTTTAAAGTTTGGAATGCTTGGAAACAATCACCATCGAAGTCAAAATGTGTATCCTTAACTAGAAGACTTGAGAAGGGTTTAGCAAGTTATGAAAAGTTCTTGATAAACTAACAGTAGAATACGATGTGACCTAAGAAGCTTCTCACTCCTTTCAGCAAGGTAGGAGGAGATAACTTCTTAATCATCTCCAAAAATGTCAAATGATGATCCAAAAACTAAAAACTCATCCATGAAAATCACAAGAAATGTTTCAACCATATCCAGGAAAATAGCCATCATGCATCTTTGAAATGTAGCGGGTGCTCTACACAAACCCAATGCCATTTTCCTAAATGCAAATATACCATAAGGATAAGTGAAAGTGATTTTCTCTTCATCCACGAGATCTGTAGGAATTTGATTATAGCCCGAATATCCATCAAGAAAGTAATGACATTCAAGGCTCACAAGCCTTTCCAACAATTGATCAATAAAGAGAAGGGGGAAGTGGTCATTTCTAGTAGCATCATTCATTCTCCTATAATCTATGCACACTCTCCACCTTGTGACCATCCTAGTTGCTGCTGCTTTTAAAGGGTGGCTCTTGGACATGACTTGATAATTTGACCATATCTCCTTTATCCGACCGCCAAATTTGACAAAAGATATATGAAAATATATCGGCGCTGAAAGATCTACAATTTTAATTCTTTACGTATCTTCAAAATCTGTCTGTATCTAACCGAAAAATATAATTCAATTTAGTAGGTGAGAAATTTATGTAACAACTTATCAACTCTTGGCAACTAGCATACCACTTAATTAACCCCTCCATTATTTGTTTGGCCTCTATACTATAAATAGGCCATGTATTAAGCTTGTAAGAGGAGAGGGGTAGAGGGTTTCTTTAGGCTAAGTTATCTAGTTTGTATGTTTCCTAGTATTGTAAGTTTTTTAATAGTAATAGAAATACATTCTCTAGTTTCTCTTATATTTTTAGTCTTTGCTACTTTTATTATGTCTTTCTAAATTTGATTTTGTTGAGGAAAAAGGGTGAATCTCTTGATGGAGGAAGAGAAATGGTTATAAGGGTAGAAATTATTTAAGTATGTTGTATTATTATTTTTATTTTTGATCTAAACCCTACTTGTTTTGTGGTGATTCTTGATTTATGTATCTCCAATGGCACAACAAATACTTGGGTTCATTTAGCTTATTGTACGGTTTTACCCCATCAACTGCTAATGTGAAACCTTGATTTATTGTTGACGAATGTGTGCATAAATGCTTGATCCCATAAATAAGTGTTGGCGTTGAGAGATAATTTGTAATAGTAAGACAATATCATGATTACCTTATTGCATGAGTTACTTGATAATATCTTTCCATTAGAACCTTCATTATGTATGGATTCCAATTGTGGCAATTAATAGAGGTAGAAAGAATAAATAACCATTTCTCTATCCAAAACTCAAGAGTGGATCCCTAATCCTTAATACTTTTTTTACTTCGATTTTTCTTTAGTTACATCATACATTAATTGTTCATATATTTTGATTCACATAAACTCCATCTTTTTACAAATATAAACTTGAATTCTTCAAACAACTTCCCTGTGGATCGACCTCGGACTCACGAGTAATTTATTACTTACTACAACCTGCACTTGGGTTTGCAACCTTAAAGTTGTAGCAAGTTTTTGGCGCCGTTGCTGGGGAAGACAAGGTAAGTATTCAGGTTTGTTAATATTTTTCCTTTGTAAATATAGTTTGTTTATTTTCTTTATGGATATATGGTTATATGGTATCGTAGTCATAATTCTCGACGTTTAGTAAGAAATAATTTCAAAACTTTGTTTGGAAATTTGTTTGAATCATCTCCACACACTTCCACCATGGCTGAAAATGAAAGTGTCCAGGATGAAAATGAGAATCAACATGTGCGTACCATGCGTTATTACTTGCAACTTCCTCGAAATTCTTCTCCTTCTTGTTTCATTTTTCCTCTAAATGCAAATAGTTTTCAATTCAAGTCAGGTATGATCCCTTTACTTCCTAATTCCATGGTTTAGACTCTAAAATCCCTTACTTGCATTTAAAAGACTCTAAGTATGTGCCACTTTTGATGATCAAACTTGCACAAATGAGATTGTTAAGCTCAAATTATTTCTTTTTTCTTTAAAAGATAAAGCAAAAAATTGGCTTAATTCTTTAGAACCTAGGTCAATTGGCACTCGGCAAGAAATGCAAGCTGAATTCTTGAAAAAATTCTTTCCAACTCATAAAACTAATGCTTTGAAAAGACAAATTCAAATTTTTTCTCAAAATTCAAATGAAACTTTTTTTCAATGTTGGGAAAGATTTAAAGATTTGTTTAATTCATGCCCACATCATGGTTTTTAAAAATGGCATTTAATTAGTTTCTTTTATGAAGGTTTAACTCCTGAAACAAAACAATTTGTTGAAACAATGTGTAATGGTGAGTTTCTTGATAAGGAACCTAATGAAGCCCTAGAATATCTAGATCATTTGGCAGAAAACTCTCAATCATGGCATAGTGTTAATTCTTCCGAAGGTTCTATTAGATCTAATCTTGCTAATAGTAATAAAGGAAAATATTACCTTAGCCAAAAAGATGATTAAATGCTAGGCTTGCTAGTTTAACAAGAAAAGTTAAAGCCATGGAACTTAAAAAAGTAAAGGAAATCAAATCTGTGCAAGAGGAAAAAGTTTGTAGCAATTGTGAACTTTTGGAGCACTCCACCAATGAATGTCCAAACATTCAAGTACAAGCAAATTTTATGAACACATTCAAAAAACCTTTTCATTCTCCATATTCTGAAACTTACAATCTACAATGGAGAAATCATCCCAATTTCAGTTGGTGAGATGATATCCGTGCCCAACCACTGCCTTCACAAAAACCACCAAACTTTCATTCTTATCCAACTCCACATACAAAATCCATTGAGGAGACTTTGCAAGCATTTATGCATGAACAAACAAACATCAATAATCAGACTTCACAAGCTATCAATGAGATCAGAAGTACACTTTCAACACTGACAACTTCTATGCATACTCATGAAAAAGGTAAATTTCCTGCTCAACCTCAACCTAATCCTTCCACTCAGTATCATGTTTCTTCTTTAGGTGAAAATGCAGTCAATGAGGCTAATTCAGTTACAACTCTTCGAAATGGAAAAGTTGTTGACAAGACTATTCATCCCAGGAGAAAGTTTCTAATCCACCTCCAGAAATGAAAAATGGAAATAGTCTTGACGACGAAGGTAAGTTTAAAGAAGGTAAGTGTGAAAATGATGAAAAAGAAAAATATTTACCTCCAGCACCCTTTCCTCAAAGATTGCAAGCAACTTAGAAATTGAACTCAAATGCTGAAATTTCTGAAATTTTTAAACAAGTCAAGATTAATATTCCATTGTTGGATGCAATCAAGCAAGTTCCACCTTATGCCAAATTTTTGAAAGATTTGTGTACAATCAAAAGAAAACATCATGTACAAAAGAAGGCATTTTTAACTGAAAATGTTAGTTCAATCATTCAACAATTCACTCCACCTAAGTATAAAGATCCAGGTTGTCCAACCATTTTATGTATCATAGGAAACACTAGAATAGAGCATGCTTTGCTTGATCTTGATGCTAGTGTAAATCTTCTACCTTTCTCAGTTTATGAACAGTTAAGTTTGGGAGAACTTAAAACAACTTTTGTTGTACTCCAACTAGCTGATCGTTCGATTAAAGTTCAAGAGGGAATAGTAGAAGATGTGTTTGTACAAATTGATAAGTTTTACTTTCCAGTTGATTTCATTATTTTGGACACAGAGCCTGCTGCACAAACACATACACAAATTCCTATCATTTTGGATCATCCTTTTCTTGCAACTTCAAATACTTTGATCAATTGTAGAAATGGTATTTTGAAGTTATCATTTGGAAATATAACTTTGGAACTAAATGTGTTTAATGTTTGTATGCAACCTGCAGAAGATGTCGAAGTACATGAAGTGGATTCAATTGAGGAACTTGTTCATGAATACTTTACTACTACTAACTCTTCAGATTTTTTGGAGACTTGTTTTGAAAGTGAAAGTATTTGTAAAAAGGTACACACTAATACTATCTCTGAACTTTTGCAGGTACAAGAAAAATATTTTTGGAAGCCAATGTTCGAAGAACTTTCATCATCAACAGTAAAATCTATTCCATCAAGTATTAAAGCTCCCGTGGTTGATTTGAAACATTTGCCAATTAATTTGAAATACTCTTTCTTGGGTGAGAATGAGACTTTTCCAGTAATAATTTCTTCCAAACTCGATGCATCTCAAGAAGGTAAGTTGATCGAAACTCTGAAAATGCATAAGAATGCTTTAGGATGGACCATTGCTGATATTAAAGGTATTAATCCTTTCATTTGCACACATAACATCTATCTAGAGGAAAATGCTAAACCTTCTAGAGAAATGCAACGAAGGCTAAATCCTAATATGAAAGAAGTAGTGAGAAATGAAGTCATTAAACTCTTAAATAATAGAATCATTTATTCTATTTCTGAAAGCAAATAGGTATGTCCTACTCAAGTTGTACCTAAGAAATCTAGAGTTACTGTAGTCAAGAATGAGAATGATGAATTAATTCCAACTAGGATTGTTACTGGTTGGCGAATGTGCATTGACTATAGAAAACTCAACTCAGTTACTAGAAAAAATCATTTTTCATTACCTTTCATGGATCAAATTTTAGAAAGAGTTGCGGGACATGAATTTTATTACTTTTTAGATAGATATTTTGGGTATAATCAAATTGCAATTGCACTTGAAGATCAAGAGAAAATAACTTTTACATGTCCTTTTAGTACTTTTGCATATCGAAGGATGCTTTTTGGATTATGTAATGCACCAGCTACATTCCAACGATGCATGCTTAGTATTTTTAGTGACATGGTTGAACGTTTTCTTGAAGTCTTCATGGATAATTTTTCTATTTTTGGTAATTCATTTGATGATTGCTTATCTAATTTAGAAAAGGTTTTCATCAGGTGTGAAGAAAAGAATCTTGTGCTCAATTGGGAGAAATGTCACTTCATGGTAACAACTGGTATTGTTCTCGGACACATTATATCATCAGAAGGTATTAAGGTTGATAAATCTAAAATTGAGTTAATTGCCAATTTGCCAACAGCAAAGACTGTAAAGGAGATTAGATCATTTTTATGACATGCTGGTTTTTATAGAAGATTTATCAAAGATTTTAGTATAATATCTAAATCTTTGTGTAATCTTCTAACAAATGACACTATTTTTGAATGGATTGAAAACTGTGAAAATGCTTTTATTAAGCTTAAAAGCATGCTTACGTCTGCTCCAATCATGCAGCCTCCAGATTGGACTTTACCTTTTGAAATAATGTGTGATGCTAGTGATTATGCTGTTGGAGCTGTCTTGGGACAAAGAAAAGATAAAAAACCATATGTTATTTACTATGCAAGTAAAACTTTGAATGGTGCTCAATTGAATTATACAACTGAAAAAGAATTACTTGCTGTAGTTTTTGCATTGGATAAATTTCGATCTTATCTTATTGGCTCACCAATTGTTGTTTTCAGTGATCATGCAGCTTTGAAATATCTTTTGTCAAAAAAAGATGCTAAACCGAGACTGATTAGGTGGATTCTCTTACTCCAGGAATTTAATGTTACTATTCGAGATAAAAAGGGAGTAGAGAATGTAGTGGCTGATCATTTGTCGAGACTTGATTGTGATGACTTATTTCAAACCACACCTATTAATGACATTTTCCCTGATTAACAACTATTTAATGTTTCTATTTTACCTTGGTTTGCTGACATTGTTAATTTTTTATGACAGGAAGATGACATCGCATTGGAACTCTCAAGACAAAAAGAAGTTTTTGACTGAGGTTAAAAAATTTATTGGGATGATCCATACCTATTCAAATATTGTCCGGATCAAATCTTTCGAAGATGTGTGCCTAACATTGAGATAGGTAATATTGTCAAATTTTGTCATTCAGAAGCATGTGGTGGTTATTTTTCTATAAAGAAAACTACTGCAAAAATCTTGCAATGTGGATTTTATTGGCCAACTCTTTTCAAAGATACTTACACTTTCTGCAAAAGTTGTGAAAATTGTCAAAAGTTAGGGTCCCTTTTAAAGAGAAATATGATGCCCCTACACCCTATCCTAGTGATTGAAATATTTGACTATTGGAGTATTGATTTTATGGGGCCATTTCCATTATCATTTGATTTTCTTTACATATTGATTGCCATATATTATGTTTCAAAATGGATCGAGGCAATTCCTTATCGAAACAATGATCACAAAATAGTGATAAAATTTTTGAAAGAAAATATTTTAAGTCGATTTGGAATTCCTAGATCTATTATCAGTGATAGGGGAAAACATTTTTGTAACAAAGTTTTCGAAACTTTAATGAGAAAATATGGAATCATACATAAAGTTGCAACCCCTTATCACCCTCAGACAAATGGACAAGTTAAACTTGGAAATAGGGAGATAAAACAAATTTTGGAGAAAACAGTTAACCCAAACCGTAAAGATTGGTCTCTTAGACTTACCGATATACTTTGGGCATATAGAACTGCTTTCAAAATATCATTAGGCATGTCTCCTTATAGGATAGTTTATGGAAAACCTTGTCATTTACCCATTGAACTTGAACTAAAGCTTATTGGGCAATCAAAATGTTTAACTTCAACCTTGATGAAGTTTCAAAATTGCGTAAATTGCAAATCAATGAACTTCAAGAACTAAGAAATGATGCATATGAGAATTCTAAAATTTATAAAGCAAGAATCAAAGATTTTCATGATAATAATAAAATTTCAAGAAAAATATTTGAGGTTGGTCAAAAGGTTTTGCTTTATAATTCTCGATTGCATTTGTTTCCTGGAAAATTGAGATCAAGGTGGAGTGGTCCTTTTGTTGTAAAAAATGTATATCCTTATGGGGCGATTGAAATTGAGAATCCAAGAAATGGTAACATATTCAAAGTAAATGGACAAAGAGTTAAACCATTTCTAGAAAATTAATTTTCACAAGAGAATTTTTTTTTTCTTTCTAACCCTTGTTATGATTAGTGTTGTATATTCTCATTTTCTCTGACATTATTATTTTTTTTTCTTTTATTTTTTTTCTTTTCTCGGTTAAATGGCGGATAACGGTACTCTGTGGCTATAAAAGTCGGACTTGTCAGTTTTCCAAACAACTGAAATCTTTGTACAAATTTTCTTTGCTTTTCTCATTCTCTTTTCTTGTTCTTTTCAAAATGGGTGACATTTTTCTAACTCTCAAGAAGTGATTTCCTTTTCTTCCTAAAAATGCAATTTTGAAAATTTATAAAATCAGGATTGAAAGATTGAGGATGCTTATGCACAAGGGTATCCCAGAGGACATACGATGGATAATTGAAGCAAAGGTAAGGGCAGGTGAGTTTTCACATGAGTTTCCAGATTTGCTTACTAGATACATGTCTGGTTTTGGTAAAAGCACATATTCCAAAAAAACGAAGGGCGAAAAAAATGAAAGTTTGTCATATTTGTGCTAGATGGACTTGCAACACAAAGTGTCGTTCTTTAGGAATGGTCTCTAAAAATTGAGAAGATAAACTTAAATTCATTATGGATGGACTGAGTAAGGAGTCTTTAGATCACATTATATTGACTCTTGAGACGCATTCATGTGGATTGGTACAACGTGCAATTCTTAATTTATGGGATCATTTTCGAAATGAATATGAGCTTTATAGTTTTGGGAATCTGACATTAAAAGATCTTGTTTGCCAGTTTATAAGAAAACTGGATGGGAAGCATATCCTCGACCCATAAAGGGCGTTTAAGCCGTTACTGGATGTAAAACCAGAGAAAGATGTGAACCACAATCACAACTACATGTACATACACGTGTTAGTAGGTAATTTTTAAATTCTGTATGTGTCCTTATTTTCAACCTTTTTGACAAAAGAAAAATACATGCAATAAATGCATTCCTTGTTCACACCTCAATAAATATCACCGTACTCACTCTATTTTTGCACAACTTATTTTCAAAAAAAGAAAAAAAATGGAAGTTTCTTCAACTCACAAATTTAATTCCATTTGTGCTTTTTGTGGATCCAATCTAGGAAAAATGGTGAGTTTATAGGGGCAGCCAATAACCTTGGTAGAACTTTAGCAGAAAGAAAAATTCATTTAGTATATGGGGGACGTAGTTTGGGGTTAATGGGGAGTGTTGCTATTTCTACTTATGTAGGAGGTGTTAAAGTTCTGGGAGTTATCCCAAAATCTTTAACAGTACAGAATATCACAGGTATGACAATTGGAGATGAGCTAAAAGTGTCACATATTTAGGACAGAATGCCTAACATGTTAAACAATGCGGATGCATTCATCATTCTACCTAGCGGTTTTGGTACACAAGAGGAATTATTCCAAGTTATCTCTTGGGCACAACTCAACATTCACCAAAAACCTATAGGTATTCTTAATGTTAATGGTTTTTATGATGGTTTTCTTTCTTTTGTAGATCATGCTGTAAAAAAAAGTTTTATTTCAACTTCTGCGAGAAGAATCATCATTTCTGCTCCGACACCTGACCAGCTGATTGATCAACTTCTAGCATATGTGCTAGAACCTGATCCAGCTTTGGCCAATGTGGATTGGTCCAATAGGAACAATGGTCAAAAATGAAAATTGAATTTGACTCTTAGTCTATGATAGTTATTGTTAATGATTTTATCTAATAGTATGTTTTTTTTCCAGCTTCAGGTGATATCTTTCAAACTCTACTTTCTTATCTATTTTTGACATTGGGGACAATGTCTCGATTAGGTTGGAGGGAGGATAATTGATATCATGACTTGTATGTTCAATGTGTGTTTTTCTAGTATTTAAAAGAAAAAAAAATTAAAAAAATCAAGCGTGTTTTTTTTATGGGTCCGTTGAAAGCATGAAAAAAAGGTGGCTGAGTAAAGGGTAATTGTAACACTCTTGAGACGCATCCCTATTTTTTGCTTAACATGGCAGGTTTGTGAAGTTTTTAACAAATGTTAATGAATTACCAAATTATTTTTTTGAGTCATAGAGGTTCTTCCAACTTCAATGATTAAAATTAAGCATGAATAATATGGTTTGATTGATGATGGGTGTTGTTTTGGACTTTGATGTTGTTATTTGGTTAATATATTTTTGCGATAATTATACTCAAATTTTATTTTGCACAAATAGTTATGTTATTTAGTGTGAAGACAATCATATCAAAATAGATAGTTCTTATGCCCTTGCTCTAATCATCACTTGAATCTTCAACATGTAGGGGTTGAGTATTAGAACTTTTACTTTTGGTCTGTCGAGGCGAACGACTGATAGTGCACCACTAGAAAAATGATTAAAGCATTAAGCTTTCTAGCACCATTGCCAAATCAGCTTGTTCCCTATATGATGTTTCAAGAAAACATCCCTCTAGTAAACCACTTTGAGCCTTATAATAAATAAATATTTTTTTTTATAACCATATCTTTTTACCTAGCGTAAATACACTATTATCCAACCCTTGTTCTAAAAATGATTGGAGTTTAAGAGACATTCAATTGACAGCTTGAACTTACAAAAGAAATTCAGGTTGGAATAGAAGATAAGTGTGGGGGAGTTTCTTTTAAAAAAAATATAGAAAAAAAAATTACAAAGTGCTACAAGTTGCAACTAAAAATGAGATGTTGCAAGATGAATAAGAGGGGTCCAATTCAATAACAATAGACCTCAGTGTGAAATTTGTGGAGTTTGAAAATTTTTCATCGATAAATTCTATGTCTCTAATTCCATGAAGTTTTTAGAACTTTTGTTTTTATTTCTTAGCTACATCACCATCCTTTGGCCCCATTACAACCTTTGTTGAAAACCTTTTGATTTCGTGTGGTGCCTTCAGTGTAGTGGAGATTTGCACCAAAGGAAGAACCTATAATGTTTAACTTTTCTGTTAGAGATTGGGTGATGGTTTTTGTAAGGTTTTATGAGAATTCACTTATTTGAAGTATGCATAGTTTCATCACTATTGACATTAATTGTCCACACACACACTTGAGTATGCTTATTGTGGAAATGTATTGATTTTTGAATGACTAAGAGTTAAACTCAACACTTGTTTGATTTTATTTCCATATTACTTTGTTGCTTCATGAGAATAAAAGTTGGAAGATAGTTATTATAAGTGTTCGAAGGTATCACTGCTAGAAACCTTCACGAGACTATAACTCATCTTCTATGGACCGCCTAGGGGTTGAAAGGCTTGTTGCATATGCTAAATGCAATCGTGATTTCCTACGAAAGTGGATTAGTTTATGTTTGTTTTAAGCTTGCTCGAGGACAAGCAAGGGTTAAGTGTGGGGAATTTGATAAGTGCATATTTTGATATATTTTTCTATCAAATCATTTATACTTTTCTTACTTTATTCTTGTTAATATTATTGTTTTATTAATGTTTTGTGTTAGGGAATAAATAGAAGCATGTTTCCAGACTTGTGCAGTTTTTGTAATTTGAGCATAACTTCATGATCAAAAGCCCTATAGACCTGAAGCTTGTTTTATTTGAAAGCCAAGAGATAGAGGTACAACTTTTCTATTGGAAGCTCAACCCAATTCAGTTTTATGATAGTGTAAAATTCATCCAAGTAATTGCACAAAATGGATCACCAAAATTCGGATCAGAGTTCAGCCCAGTGTTGACTTATTTTACCAATTCGGTTATATATCTTGAGCCTAAATTTATTTTGGGCTAAACTTCGGATATGTTATACCCAAGAGGTAAATAAACAAGTTTGTTGAAAACAAGATGGTGTGAAAATGTGTTGAAATGGTAAAAATATAGGCTGCAAGTTGCTGCTTCTGTTAAAGGGCGACTCTTGGATATGGCTCGGTAATTTGACCATATCTCCTTCATCCAACCGCCAAATTTGACAAAGGATATATGAACATATATCAACGCTGAAAGATTTAAAATTTTGATTCTTCATGTATCTTCAAAATATGTCTGTATCTAACTATAAAATATAATTCAATTCAGTGGGTGAGAAATTTGTGTAACAACTTATCAACTCTTGGCAACTAGCATACCACTTAATTAACCCCTCCATTATTTGTTTGGCTTCTAGCTTACTCCAAGTACTATAAATAAACTATGTATTAAGCTTGTAAGAGGAAGGGGTAGAGGGTTTTGTAACACCTCTATTACTACACAACTAGATATATATTGTAAATTGACATGATAGAACCTGTGTGCATGGGATATTTTGTTTTTTTTTGTAACACATTAAGAAAAGATAAATCACTTCTTACATGCACAACCCTATTTAAAATACTTTCTCATACGTCATGTATATAGCAAGATCAGTATTTATATAAAAGCACAACACCCACAACGACCCAATATTTACATACTTATTTACAGTAAAGTTTTAAAAGAGAAATATAGTACCAGTCTAAAAATATAATACAACAGACTCAAAATATAACAAGCCAACAAAATAGCCCAACAGGTTGTCATCCATGTACACACTCTCTTAGACACCTGCAGGAGCTCCAACTGCCACCCAACCAGTAAAAGATGCTTCAAGTGTCGTCGTACTCACCTACAATGCATAAACTATATGAGTTAACGCTTAGCAAGTAATGATTATGCAGGTCAAAGAATAATCTACAATATCAAGTCATGCATCTCAAAATGCTATGCCCACAATGCAATTTTATGCATCAAATATTTCTCTCAAAATCATTTCTTTCTTGGGCCCCTGACCAACGCTACTATCCCATACACCAGAAAAGAGCTATGTACACCGCCATAGTACAATGGCCAATAATCATATAAGCATGCAAATCCATGCATACTCATACGCATGCAAATCCATGCACGCGAACCTGTAAATCCATGCATAAAACCATGCAAATCCATGCATGCTTCGGTGCACTAGTAGTGGTCAGCAAAATATTTTCCTTTCTCAAAATCATACCGTGCAATACAAGATTTATCACAATGCTCGTATATGATGAATGCACGTACCAATGCCCATGTATGTATGCTCAATGGACATGAATGATAGTAATGTATGTCCTCTGCTTTGCACATATGATCTATGGTATTACATATAAATCACACATTCACTATGTCTATACATTGTAGTTGCAAATGAATCTTTACTTACCTTTCACTTGGTTAGTGGCTTAGTCTAGATTTGTTTATTGTTCTCCTCCAATTTTAGATGTAAAATAGCCTGTAATATTACCAACATCAAGCACCATTCCCAATTTGACAAGTTGAAAGCATAAAATATCATACTAAGACCTTAAACACCAAGCTATCTAGGTTTTACAAACTAGAACCCAATCTAGTCCCTCCAATACCTTAATTTCTCATCTTAGATACATGTAAACATCATATAATTGAAGTATTATAACTATAATATCATGTACCTAATTGTTAACACTCAATAGCAACATGTCTAGGTTGAAATATGCTAAGTTATCAAATGGGACAGATTCACATTTTCATATTTACTTGTTGTCCAATTTAGTTGCATGATAATTTTGACATCCCTAAACATATCCAATCACTCCCAAATTTTTACCACACTTAGATAAAATGTATATAAATGTAACCATGTCATATAATTGCTAAAACTCATGGATATAGCTTCCCAAGTTCAGCTCTCTTCACAACATACTGAAACAGATTGTTTTCCTACCGTGACAGTTTTGCACACTTCACGACATTAATAGTTTTGGCACCCTTATGTATATTCAATCTATCCCAACTTTTTACCACACTTATATAACATATACACAAAGACAACCAGGTTATATTCTTTCCAAAACTAATGGATTAACTCCCCTAATTCAGTCTCCTTCACAGCACACCAAAATAGATTTTGCTACTTTGGCAGTTTGAGTGTTTCTCCAATATCATTCTCTATTTCAATTTCTAACTGATCAAAATTCATTCCAATACTCTTAACTCATATATAAACATTTATATTATGATAATTACAGGTTTTATTCAACATACCATACACTTTTGAAGCCTAAAACACAAGAATATATCAAGGTGACAGTTTCTAGCACAAGTGTTTTCTATCAAATATTTCCAACCACAAACCCTTTTCTTTATGCATCAAAGACTATCTAATAACATCCTAACACATTTATAAATACTATTCAAAGCTTAATAAGCCAATAAACCTCAAAATAAATCTGAAAGTCATGTCAAACTCGTAGGTTAAGCTCATCTTGCACAGTTTTCTACTTGAACTTGGTTATTTCTCCTTCCCTTTGCTTGTTTTGCCTCTTTTTTTGGTTGGAATCACTTAAGACCTATTTAGAGATATTTTTCCATGTATTTAGAAGCTTAAATGGTTCAGAAGAAGGTTCAAGTCGTGGCTGTTAGCTTAAGAGTGAAGAATAGGTTGAGGTGCTAGCTTGATAAGTCTAAGCATGAGGTGGCATAAGCTTGAAGTGGCATGTAATGGTATAATCTGATTTTCTCCCTTATCTTTCAGCCCTAATCTTTTGTGTCTCATATATTCCTATTTGGTTGCAACCTATCTTCATCACCATTCATTCCCATAGCAAATTCCTATGTCCGTTCATTAGGTTCTTCACCCGAAAAATCATCGGTTCTTGCCCGATTGATAAGTTTGTGCACCGATAGTATACAAACCTATGAACCAAGTTATATAACATTTAAATTATAGTATTGTATGTCTAGTTGTCCCAAGTGTATGATTTAAATATACATATAATATTAAAATTCATGATCGAACCGACTTACTTTCTATAAAACTTTTCGGTGACACCTTTTGTAACACCCCCCATTCCTACACAACCATATATATTGTATAATTTGACATGATAGAACCTGTGTGCATGCATGGAATATTTTTTTTTTTTTGTAACACTTTAAGAAAAGATATATCACTTTTTACATGCACAACCCTATTTAAAATACTTTCTAACACATATCATGTATATAGCAGGATCAATATTTATATAAAAACACAACACCCACAATAACCCAATATTTACATACTTATTTACAGTAAAGTTGTAAAAACGAAATATAGTACCAGTCTAAAATATAATACAACAGACTCAAAATATAACAAGCCAACAAAATAGCCCAACAGGTCGTCATCCATGTACACACTCTCTCAGACACCTGCAGGAGCTCCAACCGCCGCCCAGCCAATAAAAGATGCTTCAGGTATCGTCGTACTCACCTACAATGCATAAACTATATGAGCTAACGCTCAGCGAGTAAAGATTATGCATGTCAAAGAATAATCCACAATATCGAGTCATGCATCTCAACATGCTATGCCCATAATGCAATTTTATGCATCAAAATATTTCTCTCAAAATCATTTCTTTCTTGGGGCCCTGACCAACGCTACTATCCCATGCACCGGAAAAGAGCTCTGTGTACCCCCATAATCCAATGGCTAATAATCATATAAGCATGCAAATCCATGCATACTCATACGCATGTAAATCTATGCACGCGAACCTGCAAATCCATGCATAAAACCATGTAAATCCATGCATGCTTCGATGCACTAGTAGTGGTCAGCAAAATATTTTCCTTTCTCTGAATCATGCCGTGCAATGCAAGATTTATCACAATGCTCGTATATGATGCATGCACGTGATATTGACAATGCCCATGTATGTATGCTCAATGGAGAGCCCTCTACTATGCATATATGATTTATGATATCACATATAATTCACACATCTACAATGTCTATGCATTGTGGTTGCAAATGAATCCTTACTTACCTTTCACTTGGTTGGTGGCTTAGTCTAAATTTGTTTAGTATTCCTCTCCAACCTTAGATGTAAAATAGCCTGTAATATTACCCAACATCAAGCACCATTCCCAATTTGGCAAGTTGAAAGCACAAAATCTCATACTAGACCTTAAACACCAAGCTATAAGCTAACAATCAAGCTTTCACAAACTAAAACCCAATATAGCCCCTCAAATACCTCAATTTATCATCTTAAATGCATGCAAACATCATGTAATTGAAGTATTATAACTCTAATAGCATGTACCTAATTGTTAACACTCAATAGCAACATATCAAGGTTGAAACATGCTAAGTGATCAAATGTGACAGATTCACATTTTCATATTTTCTTGCTGTCAAGTTTAGTTGCATGATAATTTTAACATCCCTAAGCTTATCCAATCACTCCCAAATTTTTACCACACTTAGATAACATGTATATATGCAACCTATCTTAATCACCATTCATTCCCATAGGTAATTCCTATGTCCGTTCATTCGATCTCCAAACCGATTCGCATCCGATTCTTAAAGAATTATCTAGTTTGCATTTCTAAAATCATATGCACATAAGGGCCTTGTAATATGACACTTAAATCACATTATATCATGTCTAATATCCCAAGTATGTTAATTTATAAATATATACTTTTGAAATAACTTGATCAAATCAAATTAAACCGTATAAGCTTACTAGTAACACTTTTAACACTTCCAAAATTATAACCTATATATCCCATCTATATCTAATATTGATCCACCTCATTTTCTTCTTATTTCAATATAAAATCAACTACTTAGATTAGAAAATTCAATAACTAATACCGGGTAAGAGCTTCAAAATTAAGTTTAATATTCAAGAATGTCGTATAAAATGAAATAAATTATGCGATGTCAATAGAAATGCAATTAGCATATAAAATTAACACGTAATGCATGAATCATATTTGGCCATGTGAGTAGTAAGAGGTTCGGGTATCACATCCTCCCTTCCTTATAAAAATTTCGTCCCCGAAATTTCACTTACCGAAAAAGTTCAGGATTCTTAGTTCTCATTTCATCCTCCATTTCCCAAATAGCTTCTTCTGTTGATTGACTTCTACTATGTACTTTAACTAATGAGATATTCTCATTTTGAAGTTACTTTACATCCCTTACTAGAATCTCTATAGGTCTTTATTCATATCTCCGAACTCAATTTAGTTCTATTGGTCCATTTTCAATAGATGATATAGATTCATGATATACTTCCTTAAAATGAACACATGAAACATATTGTGAACTCAAGACATTGATGCAAAAAGGTCAAGTTTACAGACAATATTCTCAATTATCTCAATAATGCAAAATAAATCAATATACCTAGGATCAAGTTTGTATGTAACATCCCTAATTTTTTTTTTAACTCCTTTTAAGTATATAGATATTTCAAGTACTTCGGTTTTGTAATGTAACATATAGTATTACATAAATAATCTAATTAACTCAAAGAGTATCGAGTAATTTTTCTATATTATATCTAACATATACCAAAACACAATGAGATAAACCACTATACACAATAAATAACTTATATCTAAAGTTGGAGTCACTACTGAAGCTCAATTCAATTCTCTGTAAGTAATTATAAATTTCTTTCCACTTAGCGAACCATTCAGATTTCATATACCTGTATGTATGATGAAATAAAGTAGTAACAACTAAGGAGAAATTTTTGACTGAATACCCAATAATATCACTAACCCAGAAAATATTTCTTATTTCTATCACATTTATTGGTCTTCTCTATTTCAGTACAACCTCAAAGTTTTGAATAATTACAAGGACACTTTCTTAAGAAAATTACTAGTACCAAAATAAATATTGTATTACATAACCGAAAGCTCGCATGTACTAAATCGAACAAATAATTTCTACTTCCTTAAAGTTTTCAAGATCATATTGAAAGGTCAATCATATTTCTCCTCATTATATACTAAGATATCATCAATGAATATCACCCCAAACATACCTATATAGAATCATCAAACACATTATTCATCATGTATGTCAAAATAATTAGGGCATTAGTCAACCCAATGGCACAATAAGAAATTCATAATTAATTCAAACTTAAAATCATTCATCAAGATCATAGTAGCTCATCTTAATTTATCAAATAAACCTTAATATGAAAATCTGTACTTATTACAAATTATTACTCAATTCAGTTGCAATAAAAAAAAATACATAACCTCAAGATTCATCTTTCTTATAGGTGAATATGAAGTGGAGCATGTTTAGGAGAAGCACTAGACCTTAATGCATTGCCCAATATTATAACAATATCACTTATGGTTTAGCGAATTCCAATAGGTGTATATGATAAACTAAAAGAGAGATTGGCTTTGTTCTTACAACTATATCCAGGATAAAATTAATTCGTTAGTCAATAGTATGCCCAAAAATATCTTTTCAACATGTATCAAGAGATCTAAGATCACACAAATAGATTTTTTGTAAACTTTGGTCATTTCTAAAAATTCTGACACAACCCAAAGATTGATAATAACTCTTTCTTACAACTCTCTTTCATGGTAACTGTAGAAAATTATAATTTGACAATCTTCCTTATTTTCTACAAATAGTAAACATTTTCCTACTACGGCCTCCATAAAATTTCTAAATTTTCATCACCTAGAATTTAAAAGTCTTAATAATCCTGAAATAATCCACCATGCATAATTCTCAATAAATCAATCAACACAAAAGGTTATATCATAATCCTAGCCAATATAACAAAATTAACCTACAACTCGTAAAATCTATTTAGTTGATCTTGAACCTCCAGAAGGAATTAAAATATTGTAATTGACCTCATATATATATATCAAGTACCCTATCCAGTCTTATTACATACTTAGTAGATAATAGAGAATATGTAGCTCTAAAGATAGAATACCAACCATAAAGTTTGTACCTGTTACTACTGATGAGTCTGCCTCAACATTATTTTATACAAAATCTTAAAACACATGGCAAATATTATTCATGAAATACAAAATGAATTATACAACAAATAAAACTTACTGGCATAGTTGTGCTCCACCAGTTTCAAAGGTCATGTACACGGACAGTCTACAGAACCACAAACTGGGCTCTGATACCACTCCGTAACACCCCCTTCCTACACAACCATATATATTGTATAATTTGACATGATAAAGCCTGTGTGCATGCATGGAATATTTTTATTTTTTTTGTAACACTTTAAGAAAAGATATATCACTTTTTACATGCACAACCCTATTTAAAATACTTTCTAACACATATCATGTATATAGCAGGATCAATATTTATATAAAAACACAACACCCACAATAACCCAATATTTACATACTTATTTACAGTAAAGTTGTAAAAGCAAAATATAGTACCAGTCTAAAATATAATACAACAGACTCAAAATATAACAAGCCAACAAAATAGCCCAACAGGTCGTCATCCATGTACACACTCTCTCAGACACCTGCAGGAGCTCCAACCGCCGCCAGCCAATAAAAGATGCTTCAGGTATCGTCGTACTCACCTACAATGTATAAACTATATGAGCTAACGCTCAGCGAGTAAAGATTATGCATGTCAAAGAATAATCCACAATATCGAGTCATGCATCTCAACATGCTATGCCCATAATGCAATTTTATGCATCAAAATATTTCTCTCAAAATCATTGCTTTCTTGGGCCCCTGACCAACGCTACTATCCCATACACCGAAAAAGAGCTCTGTGTACCGCCATAATCCAATGGCTAATAATCATATAAGCATGCAAATCCATGCATACTCATACGCATGCAAATCCATGCACGCGAACCTGCAAATCCATGCATAAAACCATGCAAATCCATGCATGCTTCGATGCACTAGTAGTGGTCAGCAAAACATTTTCCTTTCTCTGAATCATGCCGTGCAATGCAAGATTTATCACAATGCTCGTATATGATGCATGCACGTGATAATGACAATGCCCATGTATGTATGCTCAATGGAGAGCCCTCTACTATGCACATATGATTTATGATATCACATATAATTCACACATCTACTATGTCTATGCATTGTGGTTGCAAATGAATCCTTACTTACCTTTCACTTGGTTGGTGGCTTAGTCTAAATTTGTTTAGTATTCCTCTCCAACCTTAGATGTAAAATAGCCTGTAATATTACCCAACATCAAGCACCATTCCCAATTTGGCAAGTTGAAAGCACAAAATCTCATACTAGACCTTAAACACCAAGCTATAAGCTAACAATCAAGCTTTCACAAACTAAAACCCAATATAGCCCCTCAAATACCTCAATTTATCATCTTAAATGCATGCAAACATCATGTAATTGAAGTATTATAACTCTAATAGCATGTACCTAATTGTTAACACTCAATAGCAACATATCAAGGTTGAAACATGCTAAGTGATCAAATGTGACAGATTCACATTTTCATATTTTCTTGCTGTCAAGTTTAGTTGCATGATAATTTTAACATCCCTAAGCATATCCAATCACTCCCAAATTTTTACCACACTTAGATAACATGTATATAAATCTAACCATATCATATAATTGCTAAAAATCACGGATATAGCTTTCCAAGTTCAGCTCTCTTCACGACATACTGAAACAGATTATTTCCTACCGTGACAGTTTTGCACACTTCATGACATTAATGGTTTTGGCACCATTAAGTATATTCAATCACACCAAAATTTTCACCATACTTAGATAACATATATAAGGAGATAACTAGGTCATAATATTACCAAAAATAATGGATTTAGCTCCCTTAATTCAGTTTCCTTCACAGCACACCAAAACAGATTTTGCTATTTTGGCAGTTTGAGTGTTTTTCCAATATCATTCTCTATTTCAATTTCCAACTAATAAAACTTCATTTCAATACTCTTAACTCATATATGGTCATGTAAATGGTAATAATTATAGGTTTTATTCAACATACCATACAATTTTGAAGCCTAAAACACAAGAAAACAGTAAGATGACAGTTTCTGCTACAAGTATTTCCTATTAAATGTTTGTGATCAAAAACCCTTTCTTTGTGCACCAAAGTCTAACTAAAAACTTCCTAACACTTTTATAAGAGATATTGAAAGCTTAATAATCCATAAAACCATTCATAATAATCTGAAAACTAAAGGCAAAACCGTAGATAAGTGTTACCTATGCAGATTTTGAGGCTAACTTGATGGTAATCACTTCTTCTTTGCTTTTCTTGCTTTTATTTCAACTTGGAATCAATTTGGATCACTTTGAGACCTTAAGGTGTGTGTTTGGAAGATGAAAATGGCTGAAATGAGGGTCTGGTCGTTGCTTAAGGGTGAAGGGTTTGAGGTGTTAGCTTGAGATGTTAGCTTAAGCTTAATAAGAAAGCATGAGGTGGCAAGTAAATGGAAAATCTGATTTTCTCCCTTATCTTGCAGCCCTAATCTTGTGTGTCTCATCTATTTTTATTTGGTTGCAACCTATCTTAATCACCATTCATTCCCATAGGTAATTCCTATGTCCGTTCATTCGATCTCCAAACCGATTCGCATCCGATTCTTAAAGAATTATCTAGTTTGCATTTCTAAAATCATATGCACATAAGGGCCTTGTAATATGACACTTAAATCACATTATATCATGTCTAATATCCCAAGTATGTTAATTTATAAATATATACTTTTGAAATAACTTGATCAAATCAAATTAAACCGTATAAGCTTACTAGTAACACTTTTAACACTTCCAAAATTATAACCTATATATCACATCTATATCTAATATTGATCCACCTCATTTTCTTCTTATTTCAATATAAAATCAACTACTTAGATTAGAAAATTCAATAACTAATATCGGGCAAGAGCTTCAGAATTAAGTTTAATATTCAAGAATGTCGTATAAAATGAAATAAATTATGCAATGTCAATAGAAATGCAATTAGCATATAAAATTAACACGTAATGCATGAATCATATTTGGCCATGTGAGTAGTAAGAGGTTCGGGTATCACACCTTTCAAACTCCTAAGGTTACCACGTGTAACCTAACACTATTCACTATATTGATACCTCAATTTCTTCTTATCTCAATACAAAATCAACCACTTAGGTTAGGGGATTCGATAATCATTACCGTGCGAGAGCTTCAAAATTAAGTTTAATAATTAAAAATGCCGTATAAAATAAAATGAATTATATGATGTCATATCAATGCAAGTAGCATGCAATTAACATGTAATGCATGAATCATATTTGGCCATGTGAGTAGTAAGAGGCTCGGGTATCACAGGTTTCTTTAGGCTAAGTTATCTAGTTTGTATGTTTTCTAGTATTGTAAGTTTTCTAGTAGTAATAGAAATGCATTCTCTAGTTTCTTTTATATTTTTAGTCTTTGCTACTTTTATTATGTCTTTCTAAATTTCATTTTGTTGAGAAAAAAGGGTGAATCTCTTGATGGAGGAAGAGAAATGGTTATAAGGGTAGAAATTATTTAAGTATGTTGTATTATTATTTGTATTTTTAATCTAAACCCTACTTGTTTTGTGGTGATTCTTGATTTATGTATCTCCAATGGCACAACAAATACTTGGGTTCATTTAGCTTATTGTACGGTTTTACCCCACCGACTGCTAATGTAAAATCTTGATTTGTTGTTGACGAATGTGTGCATAAATGCTTGATCCCATAAATAAGTGTTGGCTTTAAGAGATAATTTGCAATAGTAAGATAATATTATGATTACCTTATTGCATGAGTTACTTGATAATATCTTCCCATTGGAACCTTCATTATGTATGGATTCCAATTGTGGCAATTAATAGAGGTAAAAAGAATAAATAAGCATTTCTCTATCCAAAACTCAAGAGTGGATCCCTAATCCTCAGTACTTTTATTACTTCGGTTTTTCTTTAGTTACATCATACATTAATTGTTCATATATTTTGATTCACATAAACTCCATCTTTTTACAAATATAAACTTGAATTCTTCAAACAATTTCCATGTGGATCGACCTCGGACTCACGAGAAATTTATTACTTACTACAACCTACACTTGGGTTTGCAACCTTAAAGTTGTAGCACACTGCTACAAAATCACCTCTCGGTCTTAATTCTAATAATTAGAATCAATTTAAAATTGACCAAATCTCAAAAAGCATTAAATGTATAGCATATGCTCATCACAATAAAAACAACATTCTAATCACAATATAAACACTAACTCATTACTCCATAGAAATAGCTTTCCAGGCTTTGACAAAAAATAGTTTAGCTCATATTGAAATTAAACATGTAATGCCCAATTATCAATTCTCTCCTACATAGCCAATAATAAGCATTCTGTATCTAATCAATGTGCATTATCGAATTATGGCATACAAATAGCATGATTGCATGAACATGAATAATTGTTATTATATGCTTCAGTTATGCTTTAACATGCATTAGTACATGAAATATGAGATCAAACTTTTGTTCCTTGATTTAACATATTCCTTAAGTGCCTTTTTGTAGTGAAAAGCTCGGTATCTCGGTTAAGGAAGATTGATGTATTGAATGGCCATGAGATGAATTATTTATATTGCTCCATACTAGTTATATGCTAAAGTGATTAATTGTCTTAATATTTACTTGAAATATGTTACATTTGGCTAAGAACTAAAAGTATGCAAAATGGTGCAATTTGATTGGTTGGTTGACTAGGTTGCATGGAATCATTCTAAACTGAATTGCACTTGATTATAACACCAAAGCATCAATTTTTGTCATCTCCTAGCCCATAAACGTGGCTTTTGGCATGAGAAAGCATCAAGCATGATGCAACCAATCATAGCCCTCCACTTACCTCTATTTGAAAGGTCAAATAAATCATTTTCATCCATATTTCTTGTGGAAGCACCTCAAAAATGACCAAACCTTATTCTCCTAAGTTTCTCCCAAATTTCTGCACTCTCATTCTCACAAAAATTGAATTCAATCCATAGGAATCCATAGAACATAAACTAGAATAAGTTTCCACCCTTATCGGATTATGGCATACAAAGTGATTACTTGCCTAAATATTTTCTTGAAATATGTTACATTTGGCTAAGAACTAAAAGTATGCAAAATGGTGCAATTTGATTGGTTGGTTGACTATGTTGCATGGAATCATTGTAAACCACATTACACTTCATTATAACACCAAAGTATTAATTTTTGTCATCTCCCTAGCCCATAAACGTAGCTTTTGGCATGAGAAGACACCAAGCATGATGCAACAATCATAACCCTCCACTTACCTCTTTTTGAAAGGACACAGAAATCATTTAAATCCATATTTCTTGTGGAAGCACCTCAAAAATGACCAGCCCTTATTCTCCTAAGGAATCTATAGAACACAAACCAGAACAAGTTTCCATCCTTTTAAGCTTGAAAACTATTGATTTTGAAGCTTAATTCCAACTTAATCAAGGTATATTCTTTTTTCAATGTTTCTTATGATGAATTTTTAGTATCTTGGATGGTTACATATTTTAGTATGTTTTTGTATGATTGAAAACTTAAGTAGGTTACACTTGAAGCCAAAACCAAGCTAGTTAAGCTAGTTTTTAGCAAAATTGATAGTCTTGTGAAATTGTTTAATTCCCTTGTTTCTATTGATTTTCTAATGCTTATATTATGTTTGAAGGTGCCTACAAATGATTGTGAATAGTAGCAATTAGTTTGCTTAATTGAAGGTTAAAATCAATTTAAGTTAGAACTAAGTTTACGTCATTTTAATTCGGATTGTGTTCATATTTTGTGGGCTGCCCTAATAATTATATTTGAATTATTAGTTATTTAATGACTTCCCTAATGTTTAATATCTTGAATTAGTAGTAAAATATGGAGTATGCATTATTTTTAAGATTATGTAATTGATATGGAATTGTTTACAAAAGATTGAAAAGTGTATATGATTTTAATTAGAATAGACTAAATGATTTATAAAAAGGATATTAAATGATACATGATTTGATTATGTTAGGCCTTTAACATATCCTATGTTCCAAATAGATTGACCTTTTCACTTAGCACAAAGTGGACTTGAGGTAAGTTGAAGCTTTCATTTGCTATATCACAAGAATCATATAATGTTGTTCATGTTTTAATGTGATTGTTATTATTTGTGAAATGATGTAATGTTTGATGCATTTATAGTTTATGAAACATGATACTATTAAGGATATAATGAGGTTTTTGAAAAAGAAGTATGGTACTTGATTAATGGTCGGGTAGACAAGGGACGCGGGAGGGACCGGCGGACCCAACAAATGGTGACAAATACTTGAGGTTGAAAAACCAGTATAGGAAAGCCATAATGAATGAGATAGAATACAGCTAATACCTGAGGTTGAAAGACCAAGTATTTAAACCCCGTATTAGTTCTCTTATTGGACAATCATTATTAACAGGTTCTAAAAACCACGGCCTATCATTATTAGTTAGGTACTACACTTCAAGGGCCCTAAAGAATGATTTATGAATGAAAGTTATTAAATAGAATAATGCATTTAATAATTTATGATATGTACATATATGTTATTTTTTATTGCATTAGTTTTACCTTACTGAGCCTTTAGTTCATTAGATTCATGTGATGCAGGTGAAAATGTACAGGTTTAGAGGTTGACTGAGTCTCTAGAGTGGTTGGACAGAGATTTGTTCATATGCCATGCTTCGAACTATTTTGTAGTTTATTTTGAAAATTCTATTTTATTTTTAAATAAGCCGCTCTATTATGGTTTTATAAACAGATGTACTCAGTTTTGATATATGTATATAGTGTGTTTAAAAACGATTCAAGTTCTTTCTCTTATAGCTAAAAATGAAAACTTTTATTAAAACCATAACTCTAATATTAATGAAAAATTAACATTTCTTGACTTAACTGTATCAGCTTGTTTAGGCTCTGCAGTTAGGTTAAGGAGTGTTATAAAGTGGGTCGAGCAAATGCTCTATTTATTTTATTGAATGATTTCGAGATGCTTAATTGGGTGCGACCACTTGGTTTGGGGTATACAACGAGCTATTGACTTGTAGGGTTATGTTAGTTTGGTGATAACTTAATATAACTCTCCTCACCTATAATTTCTCACTTGGTCACACACCTTATTTCCTGTATGAAGGGACTGACATGAGATTGAGAAATTATATGATGATGAGATTCAAGGAGATCGAGTCAAATATGTATGAGTGAGAGATGTTGGAAATTGGATTGGGTTTAGGAACCTTGACCCAATTGGCATCCATATTTAGTTGGATGTCTCCATAATTTATTGAGATTGAGTTTCCTAGTTGGACTGGGATTCTTCCTTGAGTAGGAATATATATCTCTAATCCCTATCCAATAGAGTATGTGAGAAAATGTAATTCTCCCAAAAACTCTCTCCATATCTCTCCTAAAATTTCTCTCTATGTTTTTCCTTGGAGCATCACCATAGACTCTGAAGATTTAAGATGTATAATTGAGTAAATAACTTTAGTAGTTATTCACCACCAACAAGAAAGATATGTTCGTGGTTCGACCAAAAGGAGGCTGGTAGACGAGCTTTATTCGGGATACGTGGATCGACAATCCACTGCGTATAGGTATTCTGGATCCACATTAATTATATGAATATTTGATTCATATTATATTATTGTTAATTTTCTTACAGAAAATAAAAACATTAATAAATCTAACAAAACACTCTTTAAACTAACAAAATAATAAAAAGCTTATACGTCACCTTTGTTTATAGGTCTACCAAAAATCATATTGCTCATATCCTCACAGAGCCTCCTCCTAGAGTTAATTTTGAAGATCAAAGTTCCAAGCTGGGTATTAACATTTATTACCCTGCTTGAGGGGAGTGCGAAATTAGAACTAATTTAGGAACATATTCACAAGAATATGTTTCCTAATTTAGTTTTATGCCAATTAATTATAGGGCTTAATTATAGGATTGATTCATTAGTTTCCTTTTATTCCTGATTATTTTTATTTGGAGATTATTTACCTTAATTATAGGAATTAAGTTGACAGGATTGTTGCATTCCTTTCTATAAGCAATTTATAATCACATATAAATAATAAGTGAATCAATATTACCTCAGCAGTAGAAATTTATTTGATTCACGGATGAACAGCTCGGCTACAAACCTCCTAATAATGACACCACAGTCTTTCTCGCTTAATTGGATACTACTAGAGTACTCACCAATTTTTAACTACACACCTTAAACCCTTGGAGATTTCTAATTTTTGGTGAAACTCCAAGAACAAACATAGAGAGAAAATATGGAGGAGATAGAGAGTGTTTTTCTGTTAGTTGAAAGAATATCTCATTGTGATATCTTATAGTAGTAGAGAGAGATAACAAAAAGATTCTCTCTATCCCTGTCACACTTTGAGTCTAATTAGGAGAGGTTCCTTGATAACCATCATCCTTATCCAAATGGGACTCTAAGTAATCATAAATATGGATGCAATTTAAAAATACATCAATATCTCTTACTCATACATATTTAACTCGATTCATTCGAATCACATCCATATAATTCTCACCTCACGTCCCTTCTTTCATATAGGGAATAAGGCATGCGACCAAGCGAGAAAGGAATATGTGAGGAGAGTTATATTAAGTCATCACCTAACTAACATAACTCTATAATTCAAAACTCGCTATATATCCCAAATTATATGGTCGCACTAGATCAAGCATCTTTGATCCCTCTATAATAAGTAGAGCATGCTTAACTCTCTCAGCTATGTATCTATACTCATGACTACGTCAAACATATTTTTAACTTAGTCAGCCGGCCTATGAGCCATAGAACAAAAGTGTGTTACTAGCTTTGCTCTTTCTTGGCCTCTCATGTTAATCAACTTGGTCCTGACAGCTTTCTTAGTCACGCTTCGACATACCAGATCAAACGTGGTTATTGAAAACATGCTAAAGTAACGTTATCAAGCTTACATCTCATGACATGATCCAAATTCCTAAAGGGCATGAAAAATATATTAAGGGCTCACACAATAACAAAGCAGAGATCTATTCAGTCACTCCATTTATAAGGTCGTCTGAAAACACATGTAGTATGAATACATGTTATGATGGACCTCTCACTCAATTTGGGCATGTCACGCTCTTAACATCATATGAATTTTAGTCCAGTCGCTATCTAAGCGCCTGACCTGCATACCACCAGAAGTCACTCATAAAGTGTTATTTAGTAGTTCGCGTATTCAGTTATAGACAAGTTTTTATGAAGTTTAGACATACTTCATAATTGATCAAGTATGATCTGAGGCCAAGGTGACTATAAATTAAACTTTAACCTTCCTTGCTATTCCAAGCATCAAGGCGATCATTCGCACCCCTCCCAATGGTGTGAACATGATTTTTAAGTCTCATCTGCTCACTATCAAAGCTCCAGGGTGATTGCCCGTGTGAGTAGGTTAATCTAAGTCTAGTGACATTATTAATAGACTCAGTACACTAACAAATTTAACAAGAACAAAAATCTCATTAATCAACAAAATGTTCATACAGGCCTATAAACTCAAATCCTATGAAGTCTCATACTACTAACATGCCTTTGGAATATATCTTTCCATAAAGGCCTATCGCTAGGAGGAATATGCTTCAAAACTACTTGACCTTGTGTAATATTTTCTTGAATGAAGTGATATATATTGTCAATATGCTTAGTCTGCCCATGATACTTGGGGTCTTTAGCATATGACAGTGCAGCTGTATTATCACAATAGAGAACAACTGCATTATCAACATGCGCCACAATGCGTAGACTCTGAAGAACTCTCCTGAACCAGATAACCTCTTGGACTGTTGATGTACCAGCAACGTACTCAGCCTCCATGGTGGTTAAAAAGATACATGGTTGCTTTTTGCTACACCAAGTGATACAACGCCTCCTTGTAAGAATGTATATCCTGTTGTGGATTTGTGCTCATCTCTATCCGTTGATCCATCAGTATCACTATATCTAATTATCTTTAAACTACCTCCATGGTAGCACAAAGCGAGATCACTTGTTCTCTTCAAATATCTAACTATCCTTTTGACTGCGGCCCAATGGTCGCGCCCAGGATTACTTTAATATCTACTCACCATTCCAACTGCAAAGCACAGGTCAAGTTGAGTACACATCATTGTGTATATTAGACTCCCTACCGCGCTCAGATATGGAACCTTAGCCATGCGTTCCCTTTCTTTTTTTATCTTAGGGCACAATTCTTTGCTAAGAACACAGTTTGTATCCATGGGTGTGTCAACAAGATTAGCATTATGTATACGAAAGTGTTCTATAATCCTCTTAATATAAGCCTCTTGAGATTAACTCAATAGTTTTCTAGAACGATCCCGGTGTATTTTAACACCAACTATGTATTCAGCTTATCCCATATTGTAATGCCCAATTCTCTCCTACATAGCCAATAATAAGCATTTTATATAGATATGCATATAATCAATATGCATTATCAAATTATGTCATAAAAATAGCATGATTGCACGAACATGAATAATTATTATTATATGCTCCAGTTATGCTTTAACAACATTAGTACATGAAATATAAGATCAAACTTTTGTTTCTTGATTTAGCATATTCCTTAAGTGCCTTTTTTGTAGTGAAAAGCTTAGTATATTGGTTAAGGAAGATTGATGTGTTGAATTGCCATGAAATGAATTATTTGTATTACTCCATACTTGTTACATTCTAAATTGATTAATTGCCTAAATATTTGTTTGAAATATATTATATTTGGCAAAGAACTAAAAGTATGCAAAATGGTACAATTTGATTGGTTGGTTGACTAGGTTGCATGAAATCATTCTAAATCGCATTGCACTTGATTATAACACCAAAGCATCATTTTTTGTCACCTCCCTAGCCCATAAATGTGGCTCTTTGCATAAGAATACACCAAGCATGAGTCAACCAATCATCACCCTCCACTTATCTCTCTTTGAAATGTAAAACAAGTTATTTTTAGCCATGTTTTCTTGTGGAAGCTCCTCAAAAATGACCAGCCTTCTTCTCCAGAGTTTCTCCCAAATTTCTACACTATCTTACTCACAAAAATTAAATTCAATCCATAGGAATCCATAGAACACAAACTAGAAGAAGTTTTCACCATTTTAAGCTTGAAAATCGTTGATTTTGGAGTTTATTTCCAATCCAATCAAGCTATATTCTTTTTCAATGTTTCTTATGATGAATTTATGGAATCTTGGATGGTTACATGTTTTAGTATCTTTTTGTATGATTGAAAATTTAAGTGGGTTAGACTTGAAGCCAAAACCAAGCTAGTTAAGCTAGTTTCTAACAAAATTGATAGTCTTGTGAATTATGCTTAATTTACTTATTTTTGTTAATCTTGTGATGCTTATATTGTATTTGGAACTTTCTATAAATGATTGAAAACAATAGCAATTAGTTTTCTTAATTCAAGGTTACAATCAATTTAAGTTAGAACCGAGTTTACGTCATGTTAATTTGGATTGTGTGCATATTTTAGGGTCTGCCCTAATAATTATATTTGCATTATTAGTTATTTAATGGTTGCCCTAATGTTTAATGTATTGAATTAGTAGTAAAACATGGAGTATGCATTATTTTTAAGGTTATATAATTGATATGGAATTATTTACAAAATATTGAAAAGTGTATATGATTTTAACTAGAATTGAGTATATGATTTATAAAAGGAATATTAAATGGTACATGATTTGATTATGTTAGGCATTTAATACACCCTATCTTCCAAAGAAATTGACCTTTTCACTTAGCACAAAGTGGATTTGAGCTAAGTTGAAACTTTCATTTGATGTATCACAAGAATCATACAATGTTGTTTATGTTTCAA